>JAPZDV010000002.1:2528078-2575012 GCA_029814665.1 Acanthurus lineatus
TGTATGTGTGTTCATTTAAATATATATAACTTGTTCAACTATTTTTTTAGTTTTATTATTGTTATTATGAATAATTAATTTTCTCTCGCATGATCACAATAAAAAAAATAACCTAAATACTGTTTAGTGATTAAATTTGCCACAAATTATCACATTGTATTAGCTCATTTGTTTCAAAATCTAAACTTAATTACTGTCAAGTGTAAATAAAAAACTGAAGATAACACTTGAATATCCACTAATTTACATTTTGAAGTAGTGTCCTAGACATCAAAAACTGGTTTATAACCCACCTTTTCTATCACAGGCAGCAAGTTCCTGTTGATCCTTTGTCAAAAATTATAACTTATTTTTCTTAGATAAGAATAGTATGACTGCATATATATAATCATTGGGTGAATATATTGATAATTATTTCACAACATTCCTTTACATTTGAACTGTATTGCACATTTGTAAGTTAATCCAGTGATTGTTCTATAACATTACACCTTTAACCAAAATCAAAGCAAAAAGTATTTTGAAAATATTGAAATGACAGTGTGTTATCACATCTTGTGGGCAAAAGGTTATGATGAAAAAAGTCTGATTTTACTATATGCATAACTTTTTAAAACCATGCACTACCATTTTTTCATTTTCCAATTATATATGAGGTAAAATGATGATACCTATTATAAATAAATGATTTTTTTAATTTTAATTTTAATTTTTTCATGTTAATCTGTTGGTGCCTGAAGCACAAAATCAAAATTAGAAAAAAAAAGATCAGAAGTAACGTACAAAAACATAAATTATCCACAAAAGTCTGCTGTAACTCTCAAGCTGCGACACATGCGTGGTATTGAAGAGCTACACTAAGTATTGATGGTAAGACCATCAAATTGGGTGTCTTATACTTAGAAAATGTATGCAGGTACTGTGAGGAAAAGGTTTGCACAGTGTAAATGAGTCAGTTGTGTCTTATTTTCATTTGTCGGGTTCACTTAGCCACATTAATTAAACAGAGCTCATCCTGTATGTATAAAGTTAATTTAATAAAAAACACCTCTTTTTGAGCTACGTCTTGAATGTAGTTTAAGTTAGACATTTTTTCTGTCCAGTAAAATAGTCATGACTAAAAAAGAAGGAGTTATGTTTACAGGTATGAAATGTATGCAGCTTCCCACCAGTGAACTGCTTAATGTTGCAGCAGAACATTCTGTGCAATGATCTCCCACGTGGGTCTCATGCAGAGGAGTTTTGACCATGCATTTTACACTTATCAGTGAAGCGATCAGAGTTCAACTGACTACACCACTGGTTTGTTAGCAGCGCTAGCTTAGCAGAAATAAAGCCACAAACCTCTGGGTTGTGTTTTTGAAACTAAATCTTCTATCTAGGCAGGAAACGCTGATCTCACACTTGCATCTGCCTCAGGCGTATTCTCACGAAACATTAAAGTAGTAACTCCCAACTGTGTTTATTAGCATTTATGTGAAGAAAAAAAAAGCTGCAAACATGGGGCTCATTTATGTACAGGCATGATGTTTCATTGTTACAGGAAATACGTACATATAATGATTTTTATCTATTTTCATAACGCTAAATATAAAGTCAAAGGGCATCATCAACAGTAGTTATTCCCAAGTTCAGAATCTTATATGTCGCCTATAATACATAAACCCTGATAAATAGCTTACAAACACACCATGATGTGCCTGTGACATTTAAACTCACCACAACACACTGCTGCACACTGTAGGAGGACATAGCGGCTCCATGGAATGTTTTTTTTTTTTTTAAAGCTAGAACTTTCAAATATTTTCACTCGCAGTGTGTCAGTGAACTGCTCCCTGAAATAATTATTGTTATCTTAACACTATCAGTGAGTCACATTGCTGCATGTTCCTTCACTATAATGATGACATACTCTCTGTAGTTTACTGTAAATCGTCTAGACGCACTACCGCTATTAATACAAGCGCACCAAATCTGTACCTGAAAATAGCGCCCAACATAAAAAATAACCTATTATTGTATAAAGAGCAGTTTATAACTAAAGTACCCAGCTGTTTTAGGAAATTGTTTAACCTTTGTAAAAAAGGAAAAAAAGAAAAGAAAAAAGAAATGGAAGTTTAAATTTGTGACGCCTTTAGATTATTCATGTCTTCAGTAGAAACTATTGGGCTCGGAGCTGTAGGTCACTGAAAGGGAATAGAAGTTAAAGTCTTGTATTGAGACCAGCTTTAACACACTGTTGAGTTTTGGTCTTTTTACAAGAGTTTATTACAATTATCCTCTGATGTTAAAAAACAAAAAACAAAAGCAAACAGATGGAAACATGTCAGCACAATGAAGCAAATTTCTCAGCAGGTTTTTACAGAAGCTGTGATGCAGATTTTTCTAACGATAAATTTTAAATAATTTATGGTTTCAGAAATCTTATAAAAAAATGACTGTTATGGCTGTTTGGTAAATTTCTATATTCATAGTTAGGCGTTAATGACAATAATGGGTGCAATTTATTTAACTTCATTTTTTGTTTATTTCTAATTTTAATTTGTGGGGAGAAGAAAAACTTAAGCTGTTCAAAGAAATTGGTACAGCAGCAAAAGTACAAAGGTTATAACTTTATACATTTAATAACCCCTTTTACTTAGGGAATAGTAAGTGCATGTTATACTTTTTTAGTTGTTTAGTCATTTTCTCCTGCAGGACAAGTATGTTTTATTTACAGGATCTTATTACTTCATAGGAAATGCTATATACAAGAATAGCATTTCCTTAAAAGTCAAAAGAGATTATTATCATACAAATATTACTCTGGTCTCAGCTCAGAGATGGAAGATTGCTATTTTTCTCAACGGAGAATCACTCACTGTTGCAGTGTGCAGTGTTTTTTTATTTGATGTGTACAGTATTTTAAAGATATGTGGACTGAAAAGATGATCACATACTCATGTCAGAGACAGGAAAAATGAAAGACCATAGTGGAAGGGTTATGGTGTTTTGGAGGTGAAAAATAGAAGATTTCACATCTCCGGTCAGCCTTTGTCATACTGTCAGACATGTTCAATGAAGTAACAACATAGATTTATATCTTGTATGTATTCATATAAGCTGGTTTGATTTTTCAGAGAAGACTTTTTAACAAGTAACGAGTTAAAATACAGGTGTTAATGGTAAAATGAATGATGCTGAATTTTATTTAGCTGCTCTAGTCTCAGTGCTCTGATATCCTGTACATTGTTTCACTTACAAAATGTCTTGGCTTACCAGGAACTTTGAATTTTATGCAAAAAATGTACCAAAAGTATAGCAGCAAAAAAAATGACTTGTGTAAATGATTGTAAATGTATATTTAGTTTTTTAAAGTACATATTTATTTCTAAAAAAATTATTTTTTTCTGAAAATGTGAAGCATTTGTGTTCTGTGTTAAAAAATTACACGCATTAATGCTCTGTTATTATTTTATTTCTATTAATTATTTCTATTCATGGCAGTCATTAAAAATGTACACTTACCTTCTGACTTATTGTACAAATAACAAGTTACTCTTTGTTTAAATGAAATTAACATATTAAGGTTAGAATTTTACTTGTTGAGGCATATAACAGGTAACATCAGTCAACGCCAGCTCATCTGTTCTAATTCTAATCTACTAAGTAAGCCTTTTTAAAAAAAATGTGTTTTTTTTGTGTATCTTATTTTAATTTTTTGATGTGATTTACACTGGTCCAGTTAATGTGTCCAATGTAATTTCTGGGTCCCAAAAAGAAGCATTCAAATTGGTGTAACCTAATAGATTTTCTTTAAACAATACAAGGCTCTTTTTCAATAAAGCATATTTGATTTCAAGTGAACACAGTATGCTTTATATTCTAAAAAACATCCACCGCACAAACACAACCCCTACACACATACACACATTAACTTTTCACAACAAAGAGAAAATATAAGCATCTTCAGTTAAGTCCTGAATGTAGACACAGTTGTAACTGTTCTCTAATCCTGAGAGGATTTGTTTCACAGAATCAGTTAACATATCTAAAGCACCCTCATCGATCTGGATGTCACCACCTGATAACATGAGAGGTCCAGTTAAGTCAAGGAGAAAGTCTTAAATGTTAAAAGTACACAAACCGTAACATTGGACATCACAAAATGCCCCAGTCAACATTTTCTGACTCTAGTCAAACACAGAACTGAGGAATATGACCTCTTAAAAAAGTAATTTTTCCCAACTGATCATTAATGAAAATACAGTTTGTTTAAAAGAAAGTTAAAGTGTCATCATAGCTCCAAAGAGGTCGTGCTTAATCTGAGCCAAATTTTAATATCTTCTGAAGGCTGACATTGGAGTGACAACTTAATAACATGTTCCAAACACATTATAAATCAAGCCTGTTTTGAGACAAAAGCAGCAACAGCCCACCCACGGTTTGCATCAGCCCCACACTTAGAGAGGTAGACGCTGGATTTTTTAACCATATACCCACAGCGCTTCTAAGGTAACCTACTTTGGGTTCATTTGTTTTATGTTTTGTTTTCAAATCCTTTTTTTCTTAAACCCATCACATTTCAGAGTGAGGAAATTTAACTTTTCAAAACAAATTTTATTAATATTTTTGCAAAAGAAAGTTATATATACATACATACACACACACACACACACACATATGTGTATATATATATATATATATATAATCAGTTTATATAACATGTTCTGTTTTTTAGAATTAAACTGCAGGCAAGGGTAATTTAAAACTAAACTGACCGTCATAGATGTGTCATTAAAACAGTGGCTTAGAAATGCACTAGTGATAAACACAACCTGCTATTGTGATGTTAATAACGGTGCACTGCATCATGACTTTTTTATCCTTTAGGGACATTTAGTTGATAATATTTTTTTACTTTGACTTTTATTTGAATGCATGACTTTAGCCACTGGCTCATACACACAATCACAGAAAAGGACAGTCAGACAGACAGACACACACACACACACGCACACACATACACACCAACACATGCAAACCCACATACATACACTCTGACCTGAGGATGCTGTCGAGCATGACAGCTTTGCAAGTACATCATTGCACCACTAGGGGGCAGAAACAGACAGCTGCTTGGAAATATTTCAACTTAGCAGGGAATACTGAGCTGCCAACATTTTTTTATTAAAAGTATTTTTTAAAAAATGATAAATATTAGATACTTTTTATAAAAAGCATGTATACTTATAAATACTCACCCTCATGTAGTTTGTAAGGTAATTGAAAAAAAATTAAAATGAACTTTTAAAAGAATGTTTTCAATTTAGACATTTCTTTCAATAACGCATATTATTTCAAGTTGTTTCATAAAGAGTTCACCACCAGCTTTCCCAAGCTACCTCAAGCAGTAACTGATGATTTTGTTGCAGTCACTGATAGAGGGATACCATTCAACCGTGTACAAGTAAGTGTACAATCAAAATGATTTTAAAAGAGATCATTTTAGATTATTGTACATGATGTTGCTTTAGGCTAGCAAGATAGTCTCGTACCTACAGGCTGCTGCTCAGAATTAACACAGTGCACAAACACACAATGTCTACAGCTTTTAAGCTTTAGCTTAAAGAGGTCCCTGATGCTAACTGGTTTGTGAGCTCATTACTCAGCATCAAAGGGGAGCAAATCTATGCTTCCAGGCTCTGCTTTCCACCTTAATAACTTCTTAATATGGCACATGAAGAAGACCCTTCAAAAAAAAAATATTTCATTAATATTTTCCCCCAAGTCAAGTGCTACATGAATGTTTCACTTGGTCAGTATGATGAAGCAACCTACGATTTATAACCGTACAGTAGCTAAACTTTTTTCTTCCATTTAAACAGCATTTTGACCCCTTTACTCCATTTGCAATGGAAATTTCATCTTATCTTTACAATTTTGTCTATACCAAGAAAATCACTTGTTAAAAACTCAAATAAATATCATTCCATAAATAAAAGAAGAATTACATGTGAACTTGAAATTTGAAATAGGACCCATAATGCAGACAGACCACAGGAGGGTGATGGTAAAACAGGGATTTTTAAGGGATTTTTATTTAATGCAGATGGCATAAGCTAAGAGCAGGCAGACATCATCTCAGCTAATGAGGTCACTTGCCCTCACCTGTAATGTTAATATCAAATAAACAGTACAGCTTGCCGACTGGTTATTTTTTACAAACAGACCATGCAAGAAGTCTGTGCTACACCCAGGCTTTACTTCTCAAACTTCTTTTGATTAACAGGGAGCCAGGTAGAATCTGACACTCAGAATCTCGATGGCCAGAGCCACCACAGTTAATGTGGCTCTTAAGAAATCTGTGGGTAACTTACAGAGATTGGGTTTATGTGTGTGTTTTATACTTTCTGGGATGCATGTGCTTGCGTAGTATCAGGGTGACTTGTATAATCTTTGTTTAATGCGGTGCATATGTGCTGGTTTCCCGCTTGCATGAGTGCAAGGCTTGACAAAACATAACAGGCTTTGTGCCAAAGAGATGTTACAAATAGCTTCACGATGCTGTGGGTTGCAGGGAAAGAAAAACATTGTGCCTCAGATGAAAGATTTCACACTCTGCCTGCATACTCATTGGACCTAGAGTCAAGATTTCCTGTTTTTTATCTGTTTTTTTTTTCCTCCCTCTATATTGGCAAAAATAATAAGGTTGGAGTAGATGGACAGCTGCCGAAATCAGTGTATGTGTCCCATGAGAAAAAAACCTTCATTATTCTTGTTCATCAGCTTTTAAAAACCCAGACAGCAAACACTAGAGTAGTGTGTAATGTGACACTATTACCTAATAAATTCATATTGTGCTTGTAATCCCTCTTCTCTCTCTTTCTAAACATATTTATCTCCCTCTGTCTGCGCTATTGAGATTTAAATAGCATCTTCAAAATCATGTTTATCATCCCCATAACATGATAGGAATTAAATAATGCTCATTCTGAATGTGTATAGGACCAGACACCAATAAAAAATGTAATAATGATGACAGTTAATCTTTGATAATTTAAATATTCATTCATGTACCTCTCACTCTACAGCCCAATGTTACATCTGACTTTAAGTGAGGTCATGAACATCTGCTCTGGAAATGTCTCCACTTATTTGTAGTGCATCACAATGCCAAATGGAAGTAACTGAGAGCAGTGTTCATCAGTTTAATTGCTTTGCCCTTCAAGTCTATTTGGTCTGACAATGGTTCCCCATTTCTGCAGGTGTTTTTTTCCCACTTCTTTTAACTCTGCTGTCACTGTGACCTAATCAGCTTTGTAGTCAAGATGACTGAGACAAAATAGATTTTATACTGCAAATGTTTTTTGCTTCAACATTGGATCCTTCCTTCTGCAGTGTCTCTCTAAATTAAGTCCCCTTACCCCACCTCATACCACATAAAAGTATGCAATTGCATATTTGACCAACAAACTTGCTACAGTAGTGGCAACAGAGTGTTAAATTTGGGGGCAATGAGTCCATAACAATTTAGCTTTTAGCATGTAGGGCTACAGGTTAAAAAAGACACTGACCACAAAACATGTCCTCACAGGGTAAGAACTAGTCCTGCATGCTATCAGGGTTTATTATCTTTACCTTCATTGGATTAAGTGAAGCTGTCAATCCAGGAACACCAGCCAACTCCATAAGCTAAGTACCAAATAAAACTATCTTAGAAAAGAAAAGCTGAACAGTTTGTTCTTATAAGATCAAGGATCCATAGATTCAAAAAAATTGTGGAAAATTTTAATGCATAAATCTTGCCGATTTCTAGTGTTAACTTTTATTTTGTATCACATGAGAATGGAAAGCCTGACTTGTGTAGTTCAGCTCTAAGGGGGACAGAGTAGTTAGTGAACAGCCAATTAACGACTCTTTGCTTCCTCTGATATTTTTAACCTTCTTCCGACCTGTGTTTTTCATTCCAAAAAGTTCATATAATGTGAGTATGAGCCTCCACTTGAAGTCAAACTTCAGTCAGAGCAACAAAGTAATGCTCATATCAGTCTTGGTGGAGGCTAGGGTTCATTTTCAGGCCAGTATTCTAAACATGCTAAAATACTCTGAGATCATCCAAAGATGTGGAAAAGCATAATCTCACTTGTAAAATCTTAGTGTTAGCAGTTTAATTCTGAGGACTATAGCCTGTATTTAATATGGTACATATTCTGTGTAACTATCTGTTTCCTTGAAGAGTATGAAGAAAAGAAGGGATTCATTTGGAAAAGCTGACCATGGAGCTATATATCAAGTTATTACCACTGTGAGACCCCCCCACTCATTCTAATTTATTTTTTCTCTATAGGAGCACTCCATTCATGCACTGCGTTTGAAGTGGGTTTTGATGTCAGCTTCATCTATTATGGATCAGGTGACATTTTTCTGATGACAGTCTGGATACACCTTATAAGAGACAGGCATGAAAATAGGCACATTGAAATGGACGCTGTTATAATCTTTGCCGACATGATCACCGCTCTTTTTCTTCTCCCCTTTTTCCCAGGAGAAGGACCCGAAAAGGCAAAAAAAAAGCAGTACACAGGACATATGGAACAGCAAGTCAAAATAGTTTATTATAGAACAGGATTCATATTAGAGGCACTACCTCACATTTAGTATAGGCACTGTACTACTGCACTGGAGTCACAGCAACGACTCGGTCTGAATACCAAAGCCTGCCAGCCACAGAGGTGCTGGTTCATAGGGGTATGTAAACATGTATCACTCAAACTGACTTCTGGTTGAGGGGCAAATTAAGAGATATGATACAATATGATACAATCTACTTGTAGCAAAGCAAAGCAGAATAAACATTGAGAAAATAGTTTTAGGCTCTTTTCAAATCCCAATTAGGTGGTGAAGAGGGCATTATTCTTCTTAATAATGAGATTGAACACATATTCACAAGTTATTAATTCAAGATATACAGCTTTTAATGGGAGTAACTGAGTCCTGATCTCTCTGGAACCTGAACCCAACATTAACCCTTCTTATCATTTTGAAAACCTATTATTACATCACTATATCCTATAATTGATTTAACAATGTGTCTGGCAGGCTTTGGGTAAGGGAAGCAGCCTTTCCATGTGTAAATTACATCCACCTACCACTATTAATCTGATACAGTCTTACTTTTACCTGGACTATTTAGTACATCCTAATATACTTTTTGTTCTCGTTTTCATGTCTCAACCAAACAAACAGTTTAAAAACACATTTTGTATTACAACAACCACAACAAATATTATCTTTACTATTATTATTATAATCTTATTATAATAATAAATGTAATGCCAGTATATCTCCTCTTGTGTCACTCTCGTGGACTGTGTGCATGGGTGATAAAAAGTAAACACTTCTCCTGAAAACAGGCAATAGACTTTTCTATTTAATAAGCGTAAAACATAAATTAAGCATAAATTATTATTATTATTATTATTATTATTATTATTATTATTATTATTATTATTATTATTGTTGTTGTTGTTGTTTTTGTGTTATAATAACTTTTTACATCTGTTGTGAAGAATATGCACCTCACATTAGCACAATCAATAACACAATGTATTTCTTCTATTCACTGCTGAGTGATGTTTAACCCTAAAAGATCCCTCCACTCAAAGATGGCTTGCATCTGTGCAAAGTTTCTTACTAGAGAGATGTTTTCATATTGCCCTACAGATGGAGGAGATGTCTGTGACTTCCCTAAAATCTGAGATTCAGACAGAAAATATTGATTTTGTACTTTACAAATCCAAAACAAATTGAAGTCAGAGATATTTGTAACCTCCAGCCTAGAGCCCACGTCAGTATAGATTTTAAATTAACACAACCACTGTGTCAGCCACTGCCAGTTAGAAGCTAACAAGCTAACTAACAATGTAAACAATGAAATATGACTTTCTGATACTTCTGCATGTCATCAATTTTGTTTACCAACATACTGCCTTTAGGTCTGATTGAGACACGTTTCCTCTAATGCTGACTGTTAGCCATCTTGAGGTGCACTGTTCTTTCATTGGTCAATGAAGTGCAAGTATTGTTGATAGGCGGGGGGTAATTCTTGTAAACTGATAGATCCAGAATTTTGCAATGAAGGAGAAAGCAGAAGAAGAATATTTTACTTTGTATTATGTTTTATGAAGAACAGTCATGTAAAAAATATTGATCATAACAAGTCTTATATTCTATAGTTTAGTGGCCAGCTGAGCTCCAATCTGACCACAGATGAAGAAAAATGTAGATAAAACACAACTTTATAGTTTCTCTTGGTTTCTCATAGTATATTATTGTACTATATATCATAATGCTATGTATCAAATGCCCACTTAGAGAATAACCTCAGTCAAATAAATCACATTTGCAAAATGTGTTTTTAGATTAAATGAATGGTTAAAATGAGTAGGTTTTTTTGGGGGGAAAGCTTAGTTCTCAGTTAGATAAGAAGAGCAATTCAGCTCTCATATCTGTGCTTTAAGAAGCTAGGAGGTGACTAGCCTAGCTTATCATAGGCTGGTCACCTCTAGCTCTATTGATAATGCACAGACAAGAGTGGCAAAAATCTTCTTATCTAAATGTGAAAATGAAAGAGGATAAACTTTTCCCCAAAACACATATTCAGTAAGAGAATGATCATGTTCTATTTGTCGAGTAAGATACTTATGTGTAATCTCTCCAGACCCTATCATGTTATACCATCATTTTTAGAGGTAGTGTTGAATGCGTAATTCTACATAATTGTAGCTTTAATTTGTATGATGGCATAATTTTAGAACACCACTTTATATTTGTATAAAATACTTTTTTTAATTTAAACATTATGTGGTGGCCACTAAACAGCTGATCAGCACAGAGATTTTGGGTCGAAGCTCTAGTCAGATCTGCCCACAACTCAAATTTGTATGACTTTGTTAATTACTCCAAATAACTATCAGACCTCAAAAAAAATAAAGGAGAAAAATTTAAGATTTCCCTATAAGATGTCAGCTTTAAAATACTGTGGTCCATCATTGCTAGTGTACTTACATCTTATTTTCTTACAAACAGGTATGTTGATATAGGTGTCCAGAGCCCTGGATGCCTGGAGCATACCTCTGTGATAAGCCAAATCATCAAAGAGGCAAAGAGCAACAATAGCAAACTCTCAGTATAATGATGGATCTCGCCAAAGCCTTCCCAAGCCTTGCCAGCTGATCCAGTATGCACTCAAGCACTGCTGAATCAGGAAAAGTAAAGCTGTCACACATGGAGCTGCTGAAGGTCAGGTTCACTGAAGATCTGGTAAAATCTTACCATAAAATGTTACCACCAAATGGCAGATATTCAAAAGGGGCATCATGGAGTTGCATGGAATCATCGAATTATCTGTTTGTGACTGCTATTCAATTACTAAAGGTGGATGTAGTGCAGGGTCAAAAGCAAACAATACAGCAAGATATCTGGCCTGCAGAGTCTTCATGGACAATGCAACTTTGAAGATCAGTCAAAGAAGCACAGTGGATCTTAAGCTTGTTGTAGAAAAATAGTGGTAGGGTCACAGATGCAACTCTAAGAAGGAAAATCTGGGGGCCAAAGTATTATGAAAAGGAAGGTGACTTAAAACATCTTCAGTACCCAAGAAGCTGAAATTCCAACAATGCACAAACAGGAAATCCTATGCCTTGTAAAGAAAAACGACATAACATAAAGGACAGTGGCTTAGAGACGCTATGGCTTACCTAACACCTGTCCCACCTGACAACAACTAGTGGCTTGGAAAGTTCTGACATTTTGTTTCTAGTATGGCACCACACCCACAATGGCCTCTCCTGTTTTCCTTTTACAACCATCCTATGATTCGAGTAGGAGGCAACGGAGAGACTGAAAAGGGTCAAAGCCAAAAAAAAAGAAAGAAAATGTCTTGGTAGCCAAATTCACCGTGCTCTGGGATGTCAGGCTAGCTATTTCTTATCAATGGAAGAATGCCATGTAGCAGGATCCAGTACCTGGGCTCTCATCAGAGAATGGCAGGCAACCATATTTCTCTTGGAAGTCAGCTGCTGTAGTTTCTCAGCAACATCAGGGCACCTTTAAATAAGGAAAGCCGCTGGCAAGGGGAGAAACGCTTGTGACCTCAAGATACCTGCTGAGCGACAAGGCTCTGAGCACACTGCCATGTAGCACTACCGTCAAAAAGAGGAACTTGTTGTCACACCATAGTAAGTACCTCCTGCAGTTTCTGCTTGTAGCAAAGCATTACTGATGCTTATTTCATCTAAGAGATCATAAGAGTGAAATTTTATAAGGAGTTAAAAATTGGTTTAGTGGAGGCAGATCTTGAGTCAAAATTTTAGACCCTACAATTCCTAAAATGCAATTATTTCTAATACTGGCTTTAAAATACTTATTTTCTCAAGCTCGAGCCATGTTGACATTGTCAGAGTTGTTTTCTCAGGCAGCAGAGAAAGTGCCTTCCTAAGCCACAGGGGGCGTTTTATTAGGGGCCTGTCTCCGACATAAGCTTACATGATATGAGAAGTTGCCAATTTTCATGTAAAGTGCCTCTTTAAATGTTTAAAAGTTACTGTTCTGAAACTATTGCTGTGTGCCAACTCAGTATTTCAGTCATCTGGAGTCAACTGAAACAAAGTTTTATTTGTTTAAGTGAACATGAACTAATTTTAATGATAATGACAAAATATTGTTGTATAGCATTGCAAAGTGTAGAAAATTTAATGCTAAAGCATATTAGTACAGTTAAATATATACTTTAATACTGCATTTATTTGTTTCTATTCAATTTCTGTAAATTAATAGTTAAGTCGAATATATTTTCTTAAATGTTGATACTATATATTCCCAGTCTTCTTGAACTGGGGTCATATCTGACTCTAGTCATTGTTAGTGTTTCGTGAAGGTGAAGGCAGCGCTCTATAGGCTCAATTTACTGCAAGTGCATAGTTTAAAGTGGCATGAGTTTGTGTGTGTGTGAGTATAGTTGACTGAAAGCAGCTGTGCTTGTGTTCCTAGAGCTAAATGTTTACATAGTTATTAATGAATAAAATACATATTGTAATGTATAACAAGGTAAACAAGGTTATATTTAACTTGAGTGTTTCACACACATTGCCTTACACCTCCCCACCCACACTAGCGAGTCAAGTCCTCTTTTCCTTTTGTTTCATTTTCTATCTTTTTTTATCACCTTCAGCACATTTTATTAAGTTTGGTAAAACCTCCTATATCACATTTGCATATAAATAGACAGATCACAAAGCAATTTGTCAAACCATGACAAATACTGTATAGGGAAACAGCACAGTACAGCAAGAGAAAGATCAGAACAGGAGGAGGATTCTGGGTTTGTGTTTCCCAAAGCGTTCGTACAAACTAGTTTCACTTAAACACTCAGCAATTAAAATGAAAGTCTGTAATGGATAATCATGGTTCTCAAGCTGTAGGGATTTTTTGAAATAGTGATTATTCACAGAGTTCAAAAATAATTTCATTGTATCATTATTTTAATTTTTGTTGTTTGACTTGTTTATAGCCATTTGTGTCTGAATAGAGAAACCAGAGGGGTTACAAGCTTTTATAAACTGAAAT
Source organism: Acanthurus lineatus (assembly GCA_029814665.1). Taxonomy (NCBI): domain Eukaryota; kingdom Metazoa; phylum Chordata; class Actinopteri; order Acanthuriformes; family Acanthuridae; genus Acanthurus; species Acanthurus lineatus. Next base: position 2,541,687 of record JAPZDV010000002.1, read on the forward strand.
ACAAAGAAAATATGCTAGCTTGTTTGTTTTAAATATAGCTCTGCTGCCTCTCTTGCCATTACTATGTATATGTCCAGTAGACATCTCTAAGAACCATATTAAACAGCAATATTTCATATATCTGCTTTCCAGTATCATACAAGCTGTTTCTTTTTATCTTATCTGACCAACATAGTGAAAATAATCAGATTTCTATATACACTTCTATTGAAAAAATATTTGTTGCAACATCAGCTCAAGCGAAGCTTTGCAAGTACACGTAACTTGTGACAAACACTTTGGGGAACCCAGCTCAGAGCTGGACAACACCACACCACATCTGTCACCTCACAACCTCACGCCACAACACAGACAACTGGAGGGCAAAATAATAAGCAAACAAGAACAAAAATCATAACAAACAAATACTACTTTATCCATCCTAATTACTTAGTTAGTAATAATTAAGGGGATGTCTGATGTGTTTTTGGTGAATTTGTATACATATTCACTACAGGCCTACATAGGCAACAAAAACAAGAACACATAGTTATAATCATGTAATAGGAAAACATGTATGCTACCAGTGGATGTCAACACTGTTACCTTTTTCTAAGGAAAATGTTTTTTTAAAGAAAAAAAGGGTAATAATAATAATAATAATAATAATAATAATAATAATAATAATAATAATAATAATGGTGTTACAAAAGGACAGTGTGATGCACTGGATTTATAAAAAAAAGCAAAAAACAAAAAACAATAAATTGTCCACCCTCGTCTTTGCACTGTGCTGAGTGCACCCCCTTTGTTTTATCAGAACCTGAGTCTGTGGGCCTTATTTTTTAAATCAAGGCACAGAACCTGCAATGCACAGTGTGCCTACACATTAAAAAATGGCCCTGAATGTGTAATGGACAAGAAGGTATCTACAATTGTTTTAGAGGTAACGATACACAAGGCAACTTTTTGGGGCAATGAAAGTCTCATCTGTTCACTCGAAATAATGAAAACGTGCATTCACCGCTGTGTACTGCAGGGGTTCAGAAACTTGTGTTATCATTTTAGGGCACTTGTTGCATGTAAATTGCCCTGCATTTCAGGTTCCGCAGATTTTTCAGACTCAGTTTGAAAAATGTCACCTAGAAACTTATGCTAATTAAAGCAATATTAATGCTCACATCATGGGAAGCAGGTTCACAATACATTTTGACTTTCAATTAGTCCTTTAAGAACACATTTACATACACATTTACATAAGCTTGTGTGTCATCTGCTCATGGCCCGTTGAAAAACATACAGCATGTAAATAAATGCTACCTGTACTGAAGCATCCTGGCTTTTTTGTTTTTGTTTCACCTTCAAAAACATCAGAAAAACGTCACATCAATAGTAAGCACACTAATATGCATGTCACACAAAGAGATTGAAAAAACAGGTTTATGGGGCATTTAGGTTATTAAGGAGAAATTTTAGATTTATAAACATGTTTTCCAAGAAAAAAAGGTCAGAGAGGAAGGTGGAGTGAAAAGTGGAAGTGGAAAAAAACAACTTCACTAACTAGAAAACCAAAAGAGAACACTAGTTCTGTCAAAGCCCCAGAATTCCATGGGCTGCAGTGTGGAATACAAACTACATAGAAGTGCCAGAGAAACGGACATACTGCAAGGGAGACATTGTACATCCTCTAGACCAGTCAAACAATAATGCTTGGTGAGTGAGTTAAAGAATTTGCACAAACACGCACATGCACACACTCATAGAAAAAATTGTGCCCACACACAGTCACAATCCCACAATCACACATATGTTAGTGCACACAGGTGATAATGTGTTAAAGCAGCACCTGGAAATATCTTTTTGTAAAAATGATGGGTGAATGATTGTATGTTGAGAGGTATTGCCGGACTATGTAGCTCTATGCTTTTTAGCTTGTTTTAGCTCATGGTTTCAGTTGTAAATCCTTCAAACTCCGTTTTTAAGAAATTTGTCGCCAGCAGTAGCAGGATGCTGTTCTCAGTGTGAATGCTCTTGTCAACCCACTGAACACTACCTGCTCAGCACCAAGAACAGGACAAAAGAAATCGAATGCAGTGTCACACCAAAAAAGCAATTAATAAAGCTTTAAAGAAAATGCACTTTACATTTTACAAGTATTTTTATACTAAGAATAGGACAGTCGACTTTGAAGATGTGACCCTTTTTCTTGCATTTGTTCTTGCTCGTTTGGGAATTACTTCCAATTGGTTTTTATTAAACTAAATTACAGAGTGTGGTCTAGAACTATAATATAAGTTAAGGGTCTTGAGACTATATATAATCTTTATTGTGATTTGGTGCTACATAAATAAAATTGTCTTTACTTGACCTGTCATGGTTCACTGATAGCAACAAACCTACAGAGAATTTTAACCCGACTCTGCCGTTCTCCTCAGCTCTGCAGAGCACTGTGGCATCTTCACACGGCTCTAACCAACCTCATTACCAGAAAGCTGTTTCCAGCCAGAAAGCTCTGACATACTCGCTGTATACTTACCTGACCAGCACTGAACTGCAGACAAACAGTTATATGGAGCTTTTAGCAGCAAAGGGACCAGATATTTCAACAGAAGCACTAGGAGACCAAAGAGCCATTGGACTTTTCTCTGGTGGCCAGGAACGTGACTTCAAATAAAAAACTGAGCTGTGTGCTAAAGTTACTCCTGGTGTGCTGAATAAGGATATAACTTTTAGATTGACTTAAAATGGTAATATGTCAATGCTGTCTCTGCAGCGAATGCAGCTTTAAGATCCAGAGTGTGCATGAGTAAGTTGAAAGAAAATAAATGGTCATTTTTGCCAAACCTTATCTACCACAAAGAACATCAATGACCAAAATGAAGAAAATACACAGTCTCACTCATACACACAAACACACTCACAAATGCAGTAGCCTAATTAGACTTTGATGAAGTAGGGGGTCACAGTCCCTAATCCAGCAAAGCTGTTTACTGACAGAATGATCTCTTTACTCTCTCCAAGCTTTTGTGATTGTTGTCTGATAAAACACAGTGTGAGTGAGCAAGTGACTGAGGCTGAATGCATGCTTTCAGGCAAGCAGTCAGCCTTGCGGAGCCTTGCTTCGCTCTGCGTACAAGAAGGAGAGAGTGTGTGTTTGTGTGTATGTGTACACATACATATGTGATGAGCGTGTGGCTTGTACCTAACACACTCAATTAGGTGCACACAAAGCAGCACCAGAAATAACCAACTGTCAACTAGCATCTCATCTAAGCTCCAGCAGCTGCAGTGCTCTCTCACAGCAATAGATGTCTGACTCTGTTAACAAGGTCTGCCAGGGTACAGGCCAGAGAAATATATGAAGTGGTGCACGACAGTGAAAAGGAAGAGTGTCTGTGTTTATGTGTGTGTGTGTTTGTGAGAAACAATGCTTATGTTTATTTTTATGACCAGAAGAAGCTCTTGTATACTCTTTGTACAGCACTTATATGTGCCTTGAACTTATCCACAGCCTGTTTTTCATTATCTTTTTTTTCCATTTGAATGAATGCATAAAAGTCACTTTAAATAGAGTTTTTTTGTACTGGGAGGCATAGAGGTTAAATTCTGTCTGCATGCTGCCTCAAATGCAAGTGTGACATCTATTCACCTACTGCAAAGTAAAAGAAAAAGCAGTAAAAAAATGTTGTCTCTAAAGGATTCATCTTGCAATAATGATACAAGGCTATATCTTAACTGTTCTTAAGTTAAAATGGTAAAATAGACCATTTTCTGTGAATTCTTGTGTTCTTGTGTTTCTTTCCGTGTGCAAGGCGACTAGACATTTTAACATGCTTTAATTCAAGTTCGAGTCTTTAATTCTTGGGCTGCACTACCATCAAATCAGCTGGGCTGCAATTAAGTATGATGATACATTATATTAATGGTGGAGTTGATGACTGGCTTCACAGTAGACATTTGTGACCAATACAGTAGGATGGGAGAGATGACTACAGGCCACATGCCATACAGTACCACACCACACTGCAGGCCTTTGTTACTGTCAGACCTCGTCTGCTACAGGTCAACACATCTGTCACACAACATTCTGTACTGTAGTGCTTTTTATCTCTTGAACACAAAGCCTTACCTCAGCGCAAACAAACCAAATCTCCACCTAAAGTCTTTTGGGTTTTTTTCCAACTGCAAATTTGTGGAATATCAAAAGCACTAACTGACACTGTGCATTTTTGTAGACCTTTTGCTTATGTGGGACTTAAGCATGGTGCAGTGAGGAAGCAGTGGCAATGCATCTGCAGCAGATATGCACCAGGGGGTGCTGTGGGTAGTTGATGATAAGTTATAAACGTCATGAGTGACTTTAGAGTAGAGGGAAATAAAACCAGAGCAAGTGTCAGAAAGATCGGGGAAGTACATCTAATTGATGGGGTACAATTATAATTGTCGAGATATTTTGCCAGAGCAGAGAAACATTTGTTAGAACAATAACTTTTTTATCTTAAGCAATTTTTAATTACAGAATGAAAGATTACTTCTGCAAGAAAGCAGTTGCAATGTTACTGAAGTCTACTGAAGTCTCCAGCTTGCTGTGGGTTAAGTCCACTCAGGTAGCACCTCACTTTCAAAAAGTCTCTTAGTCCAAACCATCATTGGCAACTGTAGCAGTCAGAGACTGTCATAAATCCAATGACATTGTTCTTCCCCTTTGAGTGGTCACAACATGGCTAACAGCCTTGGTCAGTAGTCACTTCATAATGCATGTCATGTGCAGACTGATTGCTTAAGAAATGTTAGCTTGGTTCAAGAGCTGGATTGTAAGGGACTAGCTTTTACCAAAGGTTCAAATGTGCAAAGTTTGTTCTGTGTCTAACCCTAACATTAGCTTTACAGGACTTGTGAGGCTAAGCTAGCTGATGATCAGTAAAATCTAAAGAATATATTCTTTTATTTCCACACATGTTTAGGGCAGATAATGTAACATCCTTGCAGAGGCCTAGGAGTTGTAAAAGGCACAGTTACCTGAGCTGAGCTGAGTAATGTAACGCAACCAACTACCTTAACCAATTACTTTCATTTTTGATGGGTACTTAAAAAACAAAAACTTTTAAATGAGTAAAAAAAAAAAGTAACTGAGTAGATTTTGTAACTTGCCCAACACCATGACAACTACCATTCTTACATAAAATAGTATGACATTATATAGCAAGTTATGGACAAAATGATGACATCTGAGACATTTTGTATATACAGACCAATGAAAATTAGGAATTTTTTGTGATATTTAAAGTTTTACTCTGTTGGCCAAAGCTAACCACTGAGCAAGCTAAAAATTTTTTAGTCTCATTTTAAGCTTGCGTTGACTAATTTATACCTACAGACAGATTTTTGGCAGAGACTTATTTTGAATAGATAGTTCTACCACCTGTTGTTACGCTAGCCTACTCTAAAGTAAAACCAAAACCAGGCTTTGTCTGATCAATTTCACCACTGTGTAAAAAATCATATTCCACACTGAGTTAATTAAACCAAAGACATTGAAATAAAACTCAAAACATACTGTATGGTTTTGTCCTATTTTAAACATCTTAAGTCTTCCAGAAAAACCTACTTGAAGTAACAAAAAGTTGCCCAGGTATCATCACCCTAAGATGTTCTCCCCATGTATCCATCATTTGTCTGACATCATGCTGAGGTAAACAGGAAGCTGATGTTCAGATTATCATTTTTCTGTCTGGATGCTTCAGTGCAGCAGGTATGAGTAACTTGGCATTCACTCCATGAGCAACTGTACCCGGTGTGAGAGACCATTTGAGTTTGGTGATTCATTGCTGCAGCTAATTTTTGCTGCAAAACTGCAAATGAACACAGTGACTGTGGTAAACATCAGCCAACCTGTCACTAATTGTCGAAAACAGTTGGCCTCTTAACCAACAGTTTGAGTTGCTTGCGGTGTAAGTGCATGTTAAGGGCCACGGTTGTTGACGCTGTGGTAGCAGATGCTAGCAACACCAACTTTCACACGTAAACAACACTGCAACAAAAAGAGACAAACCAGAACAGACACTCACATTCTCAGAACTCCACTGTCTAAAACTTGACTAAGTGTTGCGTTTAAGGTCATAAAAAAGTGTCCAAGCTTGCTGTCAACGCTGCTGCAAGATACAGATATGGCCCTATGTTCCTTAAATATCCATAAAAGTACCCTGCTTTTGTTCTGAAAAATGCTCAACAGTTCAAAGGCGTATTGTTTCTTTAGATACCATGTTTGTGTCTGTTTTTTGCTCTGATTTCCCCAGTGTAGAAAAGCTGTCAGCAGTCGGACTGAACGTCCTTGATCTCGTATTTGTCCAGCTCTGTCACAAACCGTCCCTGCAGTCTCCATTCAAAAATGCTTGTCGAATGTGAAAAACACCCTTGTGTACAAGAAGAATCCATAAGTTTGGACGTTAAGGTAGAAAAGTATCTCAGTGTGACCTGTGAATCAAACTCATGTGTTTTTGTCTGTGTTTATAGACATACATGAATCAATTTTTTTCACTGCCGGTTCGCAATTATTTCTAAGTGTGTTGCTGTGTGAGCATATGTCACACTGTTTCTGGTAAACACAGGGCTTCCACTGCATTACTGGGTCCCTGGGAAACCCCACCAATGACAAAGAGCATGCTGGCTGTCTGCAGGAGGGCAGAGGAGCAGCGAGCAGTGGGCATGGGTTCCACATACTCCCAGCGCCGCTTCACTGGGTTGTAGCTCTCCACGGTGCCGAGGGGCGCCGGTTCATTACCTGCAAAAAAGAAAATATCTTGTCAGAAGGACAGCAAAATTATTTTAAATTCAGCAATGCCCAAGTCTGTAATTCAGTTAGAAAAAACTGAAAATGTACAAATATGAACACACAAAAGTAAGCTTGATGTATTTATGTTTCCCTTGTTTTATGAAGTGGATTATGGAAGCAAAAAGGACCAGAAAGACCTGGAACTTATGAGAAACTGATTACCCACTTGTGAAACTGAATCTAACTACTTAATACTCAATGTTGAGAGTTAATTTCTGTTAAATACTGTTAGATACTGTTTGAGTCTACACCACACTGTCTCACAGGTGCACTTGCACTTGTGTTGAAAACATTACCAAAAAAGACGACCACACCTGCATGTGCTCCCTACACACTGAACTTTGACTCATTTTTGTGCTGAGCATATATTAATGAAAATAGAGCGAAAAGTGTGTGATAGAGGGAGATCAACACCAGCCTCTCTAAGTGGAGACTGCGGTTTGAGTTTCTAAGTGAAAAGCAAAGCTGACTCTGTGTGGCCACCAAAGTATTTGGTTAAGTTTAGGAAAAGAAAACTATGGACACAAAAAGCTTCATCGGCTCAAGACACCTGGATACAAATAGAATCTGCCATAATAAAATGCAGGTGATTACTGTTTAGCTCCCACTAAAGTCTTTGTAGTGCAAAATTATTTGAGTTCAAAGTCATGTTTATGTTTCACTTGGAGAGTGAAAGCTATTAGCCTAGTTTTCTTAAGTCAGTTAGTCCCATTAGACTTTCTTTGTTTGTTCTTGTTGTTTTAACACCTGCTGTGTGTTCATCTTTACAAAAAAGATCAGCAAGTGTTAGCTGACTCTCTGTATCAGGTCCAAATGTGGTGACAGCAAATGACCAGAATGAAAAATTCACAGTACATGTACAAAAAAGACTTCACTGGGAAATATACTCACTTTTTAGCAAAAAAAAAAAAAACTTTATATCAGTTTGTCTACAAGGAATGATGTGTAACAGAAAGTGTTGTGTCCAACATATTCATGTCTTACTTTGAGAACTTTACATATGAATGTCACGTAGAAAATCTTTTCTGCAAACTGTGCAAAAATGAAAACAACAACAAAACAAAAATTTTCTCAGTGGACTATGAAACTGGCTCACATGACTGACTAATGTTCAAGGTCCTCATGGTCGATTTAAACCATGGTTACAAACGTCTTTAAGTTAAAAAAAATGGTTTAAATAGACTTTAGTAAAAAGACCACTAACTAGATTTGACAGCAAAAATATTTGTTAAAAATAAATACATTTTTGAAGTTTTAATGGGGAAAGGTAATTTTTTTATGGAATGTATTTATCTTTGAATGTCAAGTTCAGCTAAATGTGAAGGATGTCATGTCACTTAATTATGGTTATAGGTTATATTTCAGCTCTTTCACATAATTTGAATGGATTGAGTTTATGTGCAACTGCAGAATATTAATTTTATGTACCTTATTGAATTTGTCATGTGCTTCAGAAAAAGGCTGACACGAGGCAAGAGGTTTAATTTGACACTCCAAAGCCATTGGGCTTATGTGAGCATTCAGATTTAATTATTATTCTGACATGTTAAGGCCCACAAAAGATTCCTCTCTTTTCTAAGTCTGCTGTGATCTCCCTTTTTTTCATCCCTATGTTTCTCCCTTCCCTCCCCCAACTCCCACTCTCTTTCACCTCAGGTGCAGCTGTCATTGTACATCAGCCAGCTCTAAGTTGTTGGTGTTTCCATGGAGACCCAGCAAGTTCCTAAATGATATGGAATGGTGAGAGTGTGTGTGTGTGTGTGTGTGTGTGTCAGTCCGTATAAGGGGGACTATTATCATCGTTTTGTTGGAAGAACAAAGTGATGGTGCTGAGGCGGCCATTTCAAAGCTGCTGAAGCCTCGGCTGCTTTCTCATTTTTTTATGAGACACACAAACGTACCAAAACCTGTAACAGCACATATACGCATGGAGCGCAGGAACACACTGCATGCTGAGCTTGGTGCTCAAAGGCTTCCTGTCATTGCTGTGATTCATGTCCAGCAGATGTGAGGCCAGTTGTGAGGCCTACCTCTGTCCTTTTGACCTCTGATCCTCTCGTCTTTGCTCCCATCCTTCTTTGCTGTAATCTCATTTGCCTCCTCTTGACTCTTTTCTGTCTTCATCTTTCAAAAAATTTTGTCACATCTATCTTCCTCCTCCAACTCTGCTCTGTTCCCCATTAAACCTTTTCTCCTCGACTCTCCTGCTCTTATTTTGCCTTCACTGTTTTCCTCTTTGATGTCTCTTGTCTCAAAATTGTCTTCCTTTTTTTACGTTCGTGTCATCTTCTCATTTCTTCACTGTTCAGCAGCCACATAAACAATAGCAGAATCTACAGTACATAGAGTACAGTTCAACCTTTGTGTTTTATTTACAGACAGACACCAACACACACACACACATACACACACATCATTATCATCTATATAATGTCAGAGATTGTTGGGTCATGCTACCATCAGGGAGATATTTTTTTTATCTGTAACAGAGTCATCTTGTCAGTCTGTGATGATCAGTGTGCTAAGGGTGTTTTTATTGATAAATAGATGTAATTTACTGTTTAATTTTAAAAACTATCCCTCAACCCAACTCACCTCCTTCTGCTTTACTTAATTACATACATTTCCCAGGACGTCTCTATAGACAGTATTTTCTTATTACATTGGATTGTTGCAATAATAATAATATTCCTTTTAGGTATATTTAGAACAGATAAAAAAAATGTGCGATTAATCACAAGTTAACTATGGTCAATTATGCCCTTAATCACATTTAAGTACTTAAAGCTACTGACAACCGTACTTTTCATAGTACAACTACAAGCAGAATTTTTTAATGGCTTCATTACCCTGGCAAGAGTTCCTCAAAAGATCTATTTTGAGAGAATTAAAACTGTGTTTATGTGCTGGTGAGAGGCCTGAAAGCACAGGAATAGCTTTCTTTTGAAAAGTAACTGTGTATGTGTGGACAAGGCAGAAGGTTACATTAGGATTTTGACCCATGCGAGGAATTGAAAAAATCCCCAAATAAAAGCTGGAATAGCCTCCAACCTCCTCCACTCTGAAAAAGGATAAACAGGGATGGTAAAAAGATAGATGAATACATATAGACTTTTCTCAAATGCCAGCTATTTTATTGACAACTTTCTGTGTCAAGAAATGTCTCTCTTCTTTGTCTGAAGGATTTTGCAGTGTTTTGAAACAATTTTACAAAGTAAAACACTTAGAGAAAAATCCTTGTTTTTTAATTTTAATGCACTAACCCCCACAGCTGACCTTTAATGTTTTTTTGGAAGGTTTCCTGACAGAATTTTTTATTTGAAGGAGAAGTATTACTTTACTGCTCCTTCAGTATTATTGACAAAATGCCACTGAAGCTTGTTCCTTCATTTTATTATTTTTGAGATGATGCTGCATACCTCCTGTGAGCGTTACCATTGACTCTCAGTGTCAAAGATCTATTGGAGACCTGTTTTTATCAGTGAAAAATGGTAAAGCTGGAAACAGTGAGATTACAAGAGAGTGTTGTGGCAGCAGGCATGAAAAACAGCGAGTAGAGCATGGATGATTTAGATCCACTGCCATAATTAAACGGCTGCACTGGATGTGCAATATGTTGCAGTAAAAACAACATGCTGAATGAGAGTAGCAGCAGACTGGAGTTAGCCACCTGAGCATCGTTAATCTTACAAAGAAGAGCTTGATAAGATGGCAAAACATTAAAATTCTTGATCACCACTCGTTGTATGATTCAGCAACAGAGTGCAACGGACTTTGTCTAACTTGCTCTGATCTGTAATGATTCCTTAAATGGTGCTATAATCCTAATACATGCCCCAGCCTCAGCTGAACTTATCTAATATTCTTCCACAAAAATGTTAAATGTCTCCAAATAGTCACAGTTGTATTAACAACAGAAACAACATTTCATGTGAATAATGGAGCCTGACTCATTTTACATTTGTTGCAATCTGTATCTTTTGTATTGGCGGCCTAATTATCAGTTTAATCCACTCCTTTTTCAATCTGCTTTTCAGTGTTACCTTTAGTGGAGGTATCTAGTGTTTATTTTCAGTTCATTGCCTCTGACCTCCTGCTGCTTCTGTTCACAGAGACTGAGACAAAAGCACAGCAGGTTGGGTCAAAAAAAAAAGACAGAACAAATGTGTAGCCGAGTTTGTGATGGTGTTTGATCTGGGCTGAAAGTTGTATCATTAAATGGCCTCATTTCAGTACTGATCATATTCTAGCAAGTGTGTGCAGCTCTATTTCTTGACCTTCTTGTCTATTTCCACCTGTTTTTAGCAACTAATGTTCTAGAGTATTAATAAGGATATGTTTTCAGAGCTGCTGGACATAATTCATTGGGCATGGTAAGAACAAGCTGACCACCTGCTAGCAGCACTGTGGTTAGGAACACAGACTGAACATAAGGGTTCAGGGCAAACCTGGATATCCTCCACAACATCACTCCACGCCTTAGCAGGGTTCAGGTCAGCCACTGCTCTGTCTAAGCTGGCTGCCTTTTTGGAACTACAGCCAGATGTTGACCTGACAGAAGTAAAGAGGGAGTTCAGAGTGGCTGTGAAGCAACAGGGTCAATCTTGTCAGGAGGGGCAGGAGGATGATTTTCAACTCAGGGCTGACAAAGATCCCTGAAATGCTGCAAATTGGTGGATGCTGGGGTTCATGGTCACTGAAGTGCTGAGATATTCCTAGTATTTCAAGGTATCAAGGTAATTTATGCACCCCTGTGCACCAACCAGTGCCCAACAAAATAAAGGTTGTAGCATTCCTGCTACACCACAGAATAATGCCTATATAAATAGCCTATACAATTTTTTATGCATATGTAAATATAGATGTATACATTCAGGAAATAATTCTGAAGTGATATTTTAATTTGCATCAGTGAAAATGTGGAATGTAATAAAGTCTACCTCCTCTTCTCTTTCCAAAGTCCTACTTAAGCAAACTGCATCTGTATAATAAGCTTTTCTCAGTACAGATTAATACAGAAATATAATCTTGACATTGTCTGATAACGTTATCTCTGTGAAAATAGGGGCCTCTATATTTAACATTTAAATGAAAAATTGTTATATTTAAATGAAAACAAACTGAGGCTGTTGCCATGTTGGAACTCCAAAGGGAATGAGTCTAATTTGGCAAGTTCATTTTGGGAGAGTGGGAGCAAGTAGTACACTTAATCTGCAATTGGAGCTGAAGCATTCTTGTTGACATCCCAGTTTAGCATGTGATTTATAGGCTCCATTCCGATAAAACTACATCTTCAGTACAACAGCTTTGAATTCCGTAGACTGTGCGGTCTGATGAAGTCTTCAGTTATACCAACTCTTACGCGTATTTATAGTATAACTTTATTTAGTATACACCACATACCCCATGTTTTTTCATATACTATTATTTTTCTCCTTATTGAAATATGATGGAATCTGAACATGTAGGGATCAAAATATCCACAGAGACAATGCCACTTGTACATCATCATGGAATTGAACTGACTCTTTTAAAACACTGGAAACATCAGAGCCACCAGGAAATTACCAAAACGTTTGATGAGATAAGACTGTTCTTTTCAGGATGGTGGTAAAAACTGATTGGCTAGTCATCTTGAAAGCTGGCCTGCTAGCTGCTGCCTACTCTGACTACCAGAATTTTTCAGAACTGTTAAAATAATCCTGCATACTTGGCAACCCACATCGCCAAAAGTCAACTCCAACAGTTTACTTAATAAAACTTGCTGAGTGTGGACTTTTAGTTTGTTTAGTACTTGGCTGTGACTGATGACATTTTAAAAGGACATGACATTTTACAAAACACAAGTACAGTCAAGAATGCAGAATGAGGGAGGCATGTGCTTGAGAAGTTGTGCAGTCTTCATCTTGGGTGTTCTTGGAATGTGTCCAATTGTTTGTGAGCTGACTGAACCCTAGCTAATCTTTCCAGCAATCAAATTCAATGAGTATTGTAGTATATTTTCACAGTACTGACAGAGTGCAGCAGTTAGTTAGTTAGTTAGTTCCTAATGCTATAATCAGACAAAATCAAGCGTCGCAGTGATCACTGCATATTTGTGCAGAGATGCATCATAGTCCGCCCATTTTTTTTTACTTTTAAGGATTTTATGGTCAATCACTGCATTGGCATGTGTTGGTTACATCTAGTTACATCTTTCTAAAAGTTAGCTCTGGTTTAATTTTGCACGGCCACTGTGTTTCTTTTAAAACCCCCAGTAGCCAACATCATCATAGCCTTAACAGACTGCCCACATTAAAATGAAAAGTGGAACATTTTTGCCGCAAAGGCAGTGATGATCTACATGAGGCCTAAACAGTGCTATAAATGGTCTCTCACACTTCTGACATCTCACCATAGTTTGAGGTCTGAAACACTGTGAGTTGTTCAAGGACAGAGGTAGAATTATTACCTCCTATTGTATGTTTTCAAAAACCATTCAATTCTTGTTCTAGCTCTAGTTTACATGCATACTCCTATAATATACAGTATGTTGTAAAGACTTTGAGGATGTTTTTTTATTATTATTAAATGGAAGTTATCACAATATTAACATGGCTGATTCCACTGAATCATTTCCAGCAAGAAACACTGTCTTCACTTTCAGACTGTTTTTACAGAGGAGTACAGAGAGCTGACAGAGAGCTTCATCACATGCTGCAGCAACCTCTGTTCAGGAGTTTTGGTGTTGAGTTATGGCAGAAAAAGTGATTTTGGACAAGATTGTGTTGTAACAGTGTGTTGTAACCCTCTGATCCTTAGGGTGTAAAAAAAACACCTTTGACCTTTGACTTTTGATCACCATAATTTCAAGCAGACATTTTTCTAGATGTAATAAAATTCTTGAAGGCTGGACTGGCAATACCATGGTTTTCCCTGGGGTAGAGAGACAATAAGAATTTTAAAGGCCCCATCAACACAAAAAGTGTCATATTTGACCTTATTATGTGTCTTATTTCCTATGCTGTGGAAACTGTCATCAGGTCTTCATATGGTGAACTTTAAACTGTCATTTTTACTTAACACAAACTAGCTGAACAGGAAGTACTAATTACTGCAAATTACTATGAAGATGTAGACACAGAGCTTACCAAAATGTAAAAACAAAGGAATCTGCCTGCTGTTACTTTGTTTTAGGCAAAGGTTGTCAAACACACGGCCTGTGGAGCATAACCAGCCAACCAAAGGGTCCAATCTGACCCACTGGATGGCTTTGAAAATTGCAAAGAAAATAATTTCAAGTTTTTCAAATAAAATGTTCTGCTATTCTTGATTTGTCCACTAGGGAGTCATATTGTCCTAATAAGGCTATGCTGGAAATGTCTTTGTCTTAAGAAGAGAAGTGGGCACAGAAAACTGGATCAGTTCTTTTTTATTCACAGAGGTGAATGGGGGGGGCAGTGTACTTTGTTTGTTTGTTTCAGTGCCCAAACAATGTAACATTTGGTGCCACTGTCAGACTTATCATGACAAAAATACAAGAACTTGCAAGAAACACTGATAACAAAGAAGATAAATGTATTGTTGGTAGGTTTTAAGAGACAGCAGTCAATGTGCAGTCTTTGAGGAGACATTAGCAATCCAGCTGTGAAGGCTGGTTAGCTTGTTGCTAATGAAATAAAAGCATATTTTGAGGGTGTGCTTGTAAAAACATGAATGCTGAAGGCTACAGAAATTGTGTACTCTGACAAGCAAAAGGCTTTTACCAACATCAATGAATCAATCCATCCAAAATTGGAGGTGTTGCCATTTAAAGCCATCATGCAACAGTTTTATCCCTCCAGCCCACCCAAGATCAAATTAGGCTCTATGTGGCCGATGAAATGAAATTAGTTTTGTGCCCCTGGTTCAAGCCATATTGAATTTAGACATTTTTGTCTCTGTCTTTGTGTTATTTCAGGCTTGCAGGGTTTCTTTAAAAATATCATCCACAGCACAAAGCTTTAATGTTTCATTAGCAAAGAGTTGTGTCAAACATGGTGATGTTGGAAACCAAGTTGAAAAGGTGAGAGGCACAGATGAAACAACAAGTTAACAATGCTCAAGCTTTAGGAAGGATGTACAGTATGTGAGTAGATTTGTATGTCTAACATAAAATATTTAAGAGGGATGAATTTTGTAATGAGTTTCATTTAATGCCAGTTTTCATACTAATGCAAAAGTTGTGCATTCATAATGAACCAAAGAAATGGTCACGGTGCAAAAAGAGAGGGAAAGAAGAAGAGTTGGACACCTACAGAGTGCGTGGGTAAAGGTGGTAAAGACTGGCATGTGATTGTCAACTCTAACTGAAACATACGCAGAGAAAAATACCTGGACAATCATTAACAAGTTAGAGATCACTGAGTGGCTCCTTCATGCAACTGGTAGTTTTAAAGGGCTTCAAAACATTTTTATATACTTTTCAGAAAACATAAAAAAAAGCCCCCGAAAAAGCCACATTAATCCAATTTAAATTACAATTTCCATGGCTGCTCCCCAACTTTGAAAATTATAATATCAGTGTAGTATAAGAGATTGTACTTTGGTATTATTTTTCTTTGCAGCGCTTAGGTCTGAAAACAAACTGACCCAAATTCAGCATGTCAGCAATTCAACCCTGTCCATCATTTCAGGGTGCAGAAAGAGCAGTGCACAATGGTCAGAGATGGACAGCGAGTCAGTCAGCAAAGAGGAGTCATCTGGCCTGTTGACTTTGTTAAGTCTTTCTAAATTAAAAATCTGTCATTTTTAACTCTTAAGTCTTCAGTTCTTTTGCATAATTCAATAATGATAAATTTACTTGGCCTTGATTTTAAGTAAAATCTTTATTTATTGAGGAAGTGAGATTAGGATTTTCTACAGGAGAGACCTTAAAAAAACAGTGTGAGACTGCTTAGCCACACAAAGCAGTCATCACACATATGCGCACACACACACACACACACACACAGTCACACACACACACAGTCAATCACATGCACAAACTTATGCTGAAAACAATCTAAATGTTATTATGAAATACCTGCACTCAGGTCTTCAATATTGAACTGAGTGTCTGTGACTAAAAGGGGACATATTATGCTTATTACCAGTTATATTACCAGTGTAGCTTTACATTTTTACGGTTCAAAAAATTCCTTATTAACTTCATACAGAACTGGTCATTACATCTCTTGAATGAAAATTCCAGTCCTTCCAGCTCCAGTCTCTTAAAGCCCCCCTGATGAGACAACTTCTGGAAGCCAGCAGAGCTAAACACCCCAGTGCACCATGACGACAGCAAGAGAAACTCAGCTTGCAAAATAGCGATGGGAAACGGACTGCTTACCGTACACAAGTACAACTTATTAATCCGCTTCCTGATTAAAGTGAAACCAAAAATATTTACATGTTGCAAAAACATTAAAGTACCTGATACGGAACCTTGAGTGGCACCTCTATCAGCCGTCCAGGATCATTTGAACCTGCTGTAAGCAGTCACAAAACTAATCTGAAACAGCTAGTTGAATAAAAGATTGTGATCAACCATATCAAAAGCCTGAGGCTGATCTAAAAAGAGTACCAAACAATGTCGTTTAGATATTAAACTGTACTGATTTAACATTTACACAGAGATTTATATTTGATTTATATGTGTGTCTGACTTTGTGGAATTTTTTTTCTCTTTCACTTCACGAGTCAAAAGGCAGGCGGTTGGAGATGTGCCATAAACCAGCTATGACTCACGAACCAAAAATATCCTGGTGGATTAGATGGCGACCCTGCCTCACAGCTGACACTCACACAGAGAAAAACATAACATATCTCCATCCTTTCCTCCCACTCTCTCTCACTCTGTCATTTTCACATTAGAAAACAGACAAGCACACACATGCACATGCAGCCATTTCATTCTTGTTTCTCATTCAAACCGTTCTTTCCCTCCTTTTCTTTTGCTTGCTGATTTCTTCTCTCTTTTTCTCTCCCTTTCTGCAGGACAGATTGGTGAGTTCCTCTCTTTCTCACACGTACAGTTTTAGCAGATGTCAGGCCACATTACGAACTGTCACTCTGAGCTGTGAACAGAGAAAAACCCGCTAATGTGTATAAGGCCTGCACGGAAATGTATTAAAAAACAATCCAAGGACTGAAATTTCCATCAATGCATTAAATATTTAAAGGCATAGTATTTTTAAACAGCTCTACAACACTGGCAAAGCAACTTAGTGTAATTAGTTGAAATTAAAAAGACTATGCATCATGCTTTATGGGCAGTTATTCGTTAGAGCTAATTTTGTTCTTTGGAATTAATTTTTGTCAAAAAGAGGATTTCTGCTTCACTGGTCAGACATTTTGTCTTTCACATTACTGGAAAGAATAAATAATCATCTGGTGCAGGCTGTGTTGTTTGTGTGTGTATGTACAGAGAGGCACTGTTCCAGGAATCCACAGCTTTTGAATCTGATAATTGATTTCATTGTATAAGTTCTGTTCTACATAGCTCTGTGTATGTATATGTATATGCCTGTGTGTGTGTAATGTTGCTGATGTATGCAGGCGAACAGAAGGGAAAATCAATATCTGCTTAACAAGCATGTCCCTAAAGAAAAAAGCTGACCTCTGATGAATTTGAAGCATTGCACAGTCTCTCTTTACGCTATATTAACTTTAACAAATGCAGCCCACTCAGGGAGAAAATGGAAAGTAAATGGAGAATTAATTTACTTGTGTATGTGCGCATTTGCATGGTGTATTGTGTTTGTTGTTGTGTTTGTTCTGCCTTGGTGGTAAGACGAGAAGAAGCCAACTTTAAGTACTGTCATAATTTATTCAACGACAAAAATGAGTAAAGCTGATATAGATAAAAGTTTTAGTCACCCAGTAATGTCGTAATTACTGTTGTAATTTTGATAAAACCACCATCCATTTTACCAGGCAGTGACTTCAAATTTTTGCCTTGTGCCCTTCAACATAAAAAAGCCCCTAGTAAATGAATTTCTTCTTCACAAGTGCAAAAATATTTGAATAGGTCTTGTAAAATTAGAAAAACTTCCTGGGACATAAAGACAGAATGGACAGGAGTGAGGTCTTTTTGTGGTCTGCCCACTAATAAACGAAAGATCAGGGCCCTATCATATGCTTTCCGCCGTGCGCCACTGGCGCATTGGGCGGGGAAAGTTTCAAATTAATTCAGGGGAGTTTCCAGGTTAACCTTTGCCACCTCGCTCCAGGAGCAGCAGAAGAATCCTGCTCTGCCCCACCCAATGTGCACTGGCACACTGTGTTTGCGCCGGGTGTAAAATAGGGCCCTCAATGTTAGAAATTACAGGATGATGCATTACTGTTTTGTTGCTCCTCTCTTTCCTTCTTTTTTGGATTAAAGCACAGTGCTTCAATCAATTGGCAGAATGAAACAGTTGAAAAAGATGTGGAAAAGGTGAGTTGTGCTGACCTAGTCCACCAGCTGCGATCACTCTTCCTCCCAGGCAACCTGCCACAAAGTCGGCTCTCTTCTCCCTCATCCGGGATGTTCGGCTGGGTTTGATCCAGATTCCTGCAAGAGGACAGAGGACACATGTTGCAGTCAGCTTGACACAACGGACACATTTTTTAAAAATGCACAATATTTAGTTATTATAAAAGCCTCTACTTTTCTACTTTCAAGTTTTCCACCCAGTTTTGAAACAGAGCTGCTAAGATTTACTACTTTACAGACACAAAAGCATTAGAGAGGTCCCACACTGATGTTGGGTGATAAAGTCTGGCTCACAGTTGGTGCTCTAGTTTATCCCAGAGGTGATGGATGTAGTTAAAGTCGGTCAACTTCTTCTAAAGTAAACTCACAGAAAACATTTCTTTTCATAGACCTGGGCATAGTTATGTTTCCAGGAGAAGTCTCTCTCCAATCTACATTTTATTTTCATTTTAATGATTTATCCATTCAAATTAGTTCCGTTCAGAATTTAGTCTGCAAACAAAAAGTTTTGAGCAAAAGAAAATTCAGAGCAGAATTGAACAAGAAAAATATAAATGATTTCAAAACTGAATTTTAATACAAACTATTATATTCATGAAGAACTGATTCAAATACTAACTGTAATAGTCCAAAAAATCCCACACACAATTTTAATAAAAAATTTTCTGTTTCCATAAAGTTGGTAGCACAATACTGTCTAAAATATCACTGACTGTTGTAGGGTCAAGATTCCTCTGTATTGTAACTGTGACCGTGACCACCCAGGTGACAAACAGTCCATATGAACCACCCTGGTATTACACTAACAGATGAACAAGGCATAGTCTGGTCTTTCTGCTCCCCCCCGACTGCTGATCACATCATTTCTGTCACCTACTTTTAAAAAAAGGTTCTGGGATTAGAGAATGATGCATTCAGAACCTGACTTGGGTGAAACATCTGTTCTTGAAACAATAAGCTACAATATCACCATGGAGTACAGGCCAGTAAATGTGTGTCTTGATTTTTGCATTAGTCCTCTAAATACCGAAGTGTTCAGCTAAATAGTCTCCAAGGCGAACTGCAACAACTCTCCACCCTGAGCAGAACAATCCAATCACACTCTACTTGTCAGTGTCAAGAGGAGCTGCATATTGGTCTTTTCATCTGACTCTGGACAATTAAAATTCCATTTTGCATCAAGATGCATCCAAGTGTCATAAGAGCAAATAAATGTACCCTGACCTGATCCTTCTTAGGGAGACATTTCTTACATTTGAGGATATTTATGGTTGAGGGAATTTACTTCAAAACTGATATATTTATGAGTAACTGGATGTGCCCACTTTTGATTATGATTACACTGGAGTTATCTTGGCTGAGTGTAACAACTTAAAACAGTAGAAAAACTCCTGCCTCCAGAGTTGACCTGTTCACATCCACTGGATCAAAGGTTATCCACTGAAGATATCGACTCATCACCACTAACTAAGATTTGAGTGTTTAAATATTTTTTGTACATGCTTGGCATTTTTTGATCCGTTTGATTATCCACTACCAAATTCATTAATGCATTTATGTGTTTTTGGCCCAAGCACTTCCTTATTCTCATTAAGAATGCAGAAATGTGTATTCCTCTTAAATGTAAAACTCTTTATTAAAACCCACATTGCTGCCTTTGCTTGGACATAACAGATTAAGTAGAGGCAAAGGTAGAGAAGATAAAAAGGAAGATAAAGAGTGAGAAAGAAATAGAGCACATTACAGAGAGATCCATATTTAACAGCACAACAAGGCCCCCTCAGGGGCTCCCTCACACTCCACCTTCCCCCACTGTATTTCTCTGGCTTGAGACCCACTACCAAGCAGCAGATTACACTTCTATATCAGTACAGTAATATATAGTGACACAACACCTTTCCCTCTCCACCTCTGCAAGGGTGATAAGCTGAAAATTCATTCAAATGCACCAAAATAGATTCGAGCACAAGCTGTAAAAATGTGCAGCATTGACGTAGCCGAATGTAAATTAATGCAGATTACTGCAAATGACCAGATGGGAATGTTTTTTCAAGGTATATGTGCTTAAACCAAAAAGGGAAAGGAAGAAAAATGAAAATTCTGACCAAATGATAAAACATGTAGAGATCAATTAACTTAGTACATACGTAATATTTTCATACTGAAGGAAACATAAATGTCTGTATTTCTACAGGTATTATTTTTCCCTCTGACACATGACATTCCTCCCATGTTGTCTCCATGTACCTGTTGATGCTCTGCATGTGAAGAAAAGTCAGAGTTAAAGTCATTAGGATTCCTAGTTAGACAATCATGAATGTCTGTAGTGGCACTTAATTACAAGTCACTGGGACCAATAAATCATTCAGATTCATTAATCATGCTGTGCAGTCTAACTGTAGTTGTTGAGGCATTTCTCTAGAAAGGGAAAATGTTAACTTCATAGAAGCATTGTGGTAAAAATCAGAAGATCATCAAAATGTGTAGGTTTCATCCACTGGGGATAAAATGCCATGTAATCCATCCTAGTTAGTTTGACTGATTGTCTGAACAGGGATAATCTAAGCAATAAAACACCTTTAGCCTCAGAGCCAATGTGCTACGTCCCCACACTGAGAGGAGCAGGCGACTCAGTTGACTTCCTGTAGAAGTGATACAAACAACACCTGGGACATATCCAGAAGGCACTAACAGGAAATGATGGAGGACATTACTGAGGATTACATAATAGATGGAGGTATTGATCAGTGGAGAGATGGACTGGTCAGTGAACCAAATAAATTGTTGATTGACAATAAAATATGTTTAATTTCACATTGTCTCACAAAATCAGCACCTAATGGTCGCTAAAGCACTTGTCTCACCTAAAAGTAAGGTATTGTTACTGCACTTGCACTGTAGTCAAGCCTCCCAACAGCATAAGATTAAAACTTTGCTAACACTGACTACAGCAGAGACTGAGAGAGAAAGCAAAAAAGTAGCATTCATTTGTCTATTTGGGTATAACAAATTAAAAATTAAGTATCTTCGAAGCCTCTGCTGTTGCATGTCTTTCCTCCGACATTTCATGCACAGATGTTGCTGATAATGATTGCAGTTTTTAAACTGTTGTTAAATTTGATATGCATCACTATCAAAGAGTATTTTAAAAATCCATCATTTTGGTGGAACAAATTATTTTCTCATTTCCTCTAGTCAGCGGTGACTGCATGAAAGATAGAAAATAGACTCCTATTAATGAAGGAGTCAACACAATTTCCGAGATGTTCGTCATGTTTTGAATCTGGATACATTTAGATTTATTTGATTTCCTGTGAACAATTACAGGGTTGAAGTGACGACAGGAAGGAATGAGGAGAGAACAGGAGACCTAGATAAAAGGCATTTTTGTTTTTGCTTTTTCTTTCCCCACAAAAAAGGGCAGTGACGCTCAAAACACGCTCAAAGGTGTACATATATACAGATTCTTTTCCCTTCATTTTATTTTTCCTTGTGAGCCATTTGCTCATCTTGGTTAGACCTTTCAAAGAACTGACCAGACACAAATCAAAAATACAGGGCTGTCCTCTAAATCTTCACTAAACCTTAACTGAATATCTGAGCCAAAGATATTGTAAGATTTCCTCATCTTATCTTGGAAAACACACAAGGACTTTCTGCTCTGATGTCGATAAACACAGGCTCATGCAAAACCCACCTGGAGGTCCTCATTTCAATTCAGGTTTGTACAGGGACCTCCATCTGCCTCTGGGAGGTGACTCTAGTACCAACACACTCCACCATCATGCCATCGTGACCCCTGGACACGACTAATGATTAAGAACGCTTATGCTTTCAACAAATATAAGACCTGAGTTGTCCTTTTGGAGGAATCTTATATTCTGGGTTTCTGTTTACTTTCTCCAGCTCCTCCGCTGCAGCACAGATAGACAATGTTGAAAATTCTTTCATTCATTCAATTTGTCCCCAACATTTCATTTCCCTTCTGCTCCAGAACAGAGACTGTTAGCTGAGTCACCTGTGACAGAACCATCCATGAAATAAACTTTTTTAAAAACCAAAACCCCAAAGTGTCTCAAGCAAACACCAACAATCAAGTCTATCAAACATCTTTTCCAGGTCATTAGAAAAAGTCCCACATCCAAATTCTGGAGTCCTTTATTGTACATACAGGAACACAATGTGCCTGACTAATATATAAGATTATAGTCACACATTCTTTGATACTTTGCCAGTATTTTACAATCTTTTCACTGAGTTGTTAAAGGTCCCCAGTTATTCAGGCCGAGATCTACCTTTTTGAATAAAAGCATCTGGACTTTCTTCATACTGTTGATGGTCCAGGAGTTCAAACAGCCTTTGAAAACTTCAACCACGTCTTTTTCAAGCAAATTTTAGAATCTTTAGTAGAACTTTGAAGATAGTCCATCAATCCCAGAAGACTGACCACAGCTGAGCTGCTAAACCGCTGCAGATATCTCATCAAAGGAGATCAGCTTTTACAGCCCTGCTCAGAAGCTTGAGATGCATCAGCTGGTTGTGTTCTTCAACTTTTTCTCTCCAGCTTAAAGAGAAAATGAGTTGAAACATATTTCATGGTTGAGTTATAAGTTATAATTAAAGCATCTTTTTCATTTT
This sequence comes from Acanthurus lineatus, assembly GCA_029814665.1. Classification (NCBI taxonomy): domain Eukaryota; kingdom Metazoa; phylum Chordata; class Actinopteri; order Acanthuriformes; family Acanthuridae; genus Acanthurus; species Acanthurus lineatus. The sequence goes on from JAPZDV010000002.1 coordinate 2,564,612, forward strand.
CATGTTGAAAAACTGCTTAAAGCTTTCTTCCTCATCTCAAAGGTCCTGTTATAAATATCTGTCCTATTAATTATTTCCTCTTCTAAAATCCTAATCTTCTTCTTCGGCTATTTAAAGCACTTTAATTCTATAGCTATAGTGTAAAACTAACTTAGTGTTTTGTCTTCTTTCACCATTGAGCTAAGTGGTCCTTTAGAAGTTAGAGGCAGACTGACAGAGAGCCTTGGCATCAGTCAGAATGGGGCAATAATACAAGTTTACCAGTCAGGAAATATCTGACATCTTTAAATCACACTCTGCAAAACCACCAGGCAATATTGTTACCACTGTTAATCCATTATTGTTGTTTTGACTCACACAAATTTAACCTGGTTACCCTCACACTGCCCCCAGTGACTTTCACCCATGAGTGCTGCCTGATTTCTGGGTGAAGTTGAAGTCCTCCAAACATCTGAGGGGACATTTTCTGCAGCCACATCAGACAGGGGAAGGCTGATGATGACTGAGACTCTGCTGCATTTCTGCCAGAATACACAGAAATGTTACAATGCTACCCCCCTCTTTATCTCTTTTACTACTACTATTACAGAAATACTTTAAAACTGTGAACAGTAGTTATGACAAGATGTATTCTTAACACAAATATGAGTCTGTGATTGAAGTTTGCGCTATCCAAAGTCTGCCTTGCTTTACATCAGATGAAAACTGTTCTTCTTCATTCAGTTCAGTATCTCTTCAGCCAAGATGAACTGCTTTAAACCCACTGACAAACTTCCTGAAACTGGTCAGCTCTCTTTCTGATTAGGGATGTAGTGGGCAACACCTTAAAATATAATATGTGTACAAGGCACAAAAAGCGCTGAAAAAAAGCATCTACAAAAAAATTATCTCACACAAGGCCTTCTCTCAACTAACAGGTGAACCAAGCACTCCTCTTGGAGTAAAGCTACGATGGCCCAGCTAATCTAAGGGGCAGATGTAATGTTCACATGGCCAACCTGTTCTCCCACAGCCAAGAGAGCCTGTTCCATGATGCGCTGTGAGGCAGCCATAACTGTGATCCAATGGTTGCTGAAGGATGCAATAACTCAGCAAAACGAGATTATAAATCAAGTTTCACTCACTGCATCCAGAGATAAATCAAAAGTCTCTTACTTTCCCATAAAGGACAGAGAGGAGGACAGGAGAAGGAGAGGAGAGGAGGCACGTTTTCAAGATAACACAAATGGGCTGTAAACCCGCTGTAGTATCAGCTGTTGGGAGCTAATGTCGTAAAGTTGTTTTGGTTGCAGCTAAATGGTAATCTCTGAGTCAGAGGAGGGGAAAGGAGAGCCATCAGCTGCTCACGAATAAATATTCTTGTTGCAACACATCAGCTATTCAGCTGTGGAAAATGGAAAGGCCAGATAACATGCAAATATAGTCCAGATATATGAAAAGAGAGGAATGAGCAGTTGAGCTTTCAAACGGGCATGCAAGCTTAGCCTTTGCTGTTTTCCTCCTCTTCTCACTGCCATCTGTAGACAAATTGGCAGAAAAATTTCTGACAGTGTTGTTGTCTCGATGTCTCAGCTATCTCTGGATTCAATTCGGCCTTTGCACTTTTTCTCTGATTTCCAGATAAATGAGGGTTTGTTTATTTTTTTATTTAATGTTTATCCTTTAATTGACAAGCATACAGAATGCCTTATTGCCCCGTAGCATTTACAGCCTCAGCTACTGTTGTCTACAATGCAATAGAAGGGTCTTGAAAATACACCAACAAAACTGAATGAGAAAACACACAAAAAACTGCAAAACATAATTAATGATACAATAGAATAAAGGAATTAATAAGAAGCATCACATCATTTTTGACTCCTATTAGCTGGTCAGAGGACAGGTCTGAAACAAGCTTCAATCAAAACAGTGGGCTGAATTGAGATTTGATCTGCCTTAGAAGGAACCAAATTATAGACATGTTGATCCACTGTCTCTTCTCAGGGCTGTTGACTCTAGCAAACAAGCTCTTAACCACAAGGTCTTCAGGTCCTTGGGCTGTATTGAAAAGATGCTGGCTTTAAGGTTGTTGGAGATGGATGGCTAATGGCAGTAGAGGACCTTTGAAGTGTTTCTTCTTGCTGCTCTGGGCCTGAAAGCTCCTTTTCTTGATGCTCCAAAGTTCCTGTGCAAGTGTAAACACCAATATCCTGCCAGTGCCACAAACTCCCAGTTCAGGCACAGTTAGCTGTAAATCTAATTGAGCTAATCAGCTATGTTCAACCACTACAACAGTCAGAGTGTTAAGTCATGGAGTTGTTAAATCAATACAGTAATATATGATGCAGTTTCACTGGAATGATAGAATAAAGTTACATAGTTTTGTTTTTAGTGCAATAATTCAGTCAGTGTCCTGCTGCTTTTTCCGGACTACTCTTTAAAGAGAGACAATGTAAAAGTGTGAGATGATGCACTTTTGCCCTGAGCCCTAGCTTGACTTCACTATCAAGACCATCTGTCTCTTTCCTACAGACACTTCAATATTTAAAAAAAAGATCAAACGAACAGCCCAGTGACCAGTGGATGATCCCTTCTACCAACAGCCTCTGAGCCAGAACAAATATGTTAGTCAGCCATCTGCAGAGGAGTCCAAACCACCAAGTTTATACATTATATCCATTTATCATGAAGCAGCATCTTTTCAAAACAGTGGTCAAAGCCATGAACTTTAAAAAGAATTTGCTCAAACCTCAGTCCAATAAAAGTTTGAAAAAAAGGTTGGCAGACTAAACTTGTGGGGCAGGCAACCAAGGACAGACGGCAAAATGAATGCACAGTTTGATACGGAGTGGTGCTGGACGCCAATACAGTCACACAGCCGTACACAATCAAGCCATAAAATCGACTCACACAAGACAACAAACTAAGTTACAAGTGTGCAAGCCATGTGTGGCCTCCTGTTGCTACAATAACCAAGCAGACACAGTAGTTAACATAAAAAAGCAGCAACAACAAACTCTATTTTTGAGAAAGCCCTGATGGCGAACATCTAAGACCAGCATCTGTCATCACAAACACTGAATACGAACCAATTTACTTAACTTAATGACAGCTTGATAATGTTGTCATACAATAGTTTTAAACTAAGTTAAACCCAGAAATATGACACTGAATCTATCATAGCTTGCATGAAATGTCCCCTATCCAAAACACGCTTAGGAAACGTCTGTCCTCCTTCAACTCCTCCTTACTTCCATCATCATGATTAAAACAGTCACAGCCACTTTGCTGCACCCTGACCAACAAGTAGCTTTCTGCATTTTTTTTGTCTTCTTGGCTCAAGGAGAAGCTAGCAGCAGGACCCTTGCCAGATGTGCAGGGTGTAAAAGATTGAGAATTTGTGAGCTGAGCATATTAGGCCCATGATACTTCCTCTGCTCTAACTCGTCACGATTTAGTGCACCTCATCTGCACATTTTAGCCAAAAGAAAAAGAATGAGGCTAGATAGCTAGCTTACACACAGCTTACACACAGCTTACGTTACATACGACATGCATTCACCTGCATTTTAAAGTCAGAGGTCATGTTCTATTCATGACACAAATCTGCACAGACAGAGAGAAAGAGGGGGAGAGAAGGTGAATTATAAATTTCATCCTATGACAGAGAAAACTTGAGAAGGGGACACAGTGTAATAAGTGTGGGTCACTGCCCTCTGGTGCCCCCTCATGGCACTGACACTGTTCTCCACCTGAGCCACAGTCACCCTGAAGAGGTAACATGTATTCTCACGCTCACAAAAGTTGTCAAGCAGAAAGCTACCAAGAGACAGAGTCAACCATCCTCCTATATACAAAACTGATACGCAGCATCTCTCACTGCTGCTTTAACCCATCAGAGGACGAATGAGTCACTTTGCAGAGAGAATGCTGCCATTTATCAGCGCAAATTATTAATTCTGTTACTCTAGCCAAGTACAGACTTTAGAGAAGAGGAATGAGCAGGCAGTCATTCACTTTGGGCGTCATTCCTCTTGTTCCTGTTGAACCAGGTGATGGCCGAGGCTGCGCTCATAGAGACATGCAAGCATCCTCCCTGTCTGCGGCTGGGAGGTTAAGTTGAGTGACACGTGGGGCAGAGAAGTGTCTGGTGGACTCAGCTGGAGGAGAGGACAGAGTGTTATTTAAAGCTCAGAATCAATCCTCTTCCTTCTCCTGTTTCACCCTTCCAGACACCAGCACTTCACTCTGTGCCCATCACAGAGCTCAATAAGACAGGCACACACACACACACACTGAGGTAGGTATATGAGACTAACGCAGCAGTGTGCATGCACACCAGCACACAAAGGCAAAGATGAAGAAATTCCAATACATGTAGGCAGATGTGAACACAATTATGCACAATTTCACCTGTGTACGAACATATCTTTCTTCAATACACACTTTGCACACATTCTCCACATGCAGTTTCACCCAAACTTGCCTCTTTTCAAACCACAAAATAGAAATAGGAGGATATTGGCCAGGAAATGAGGTGGTGATAACAGCAGACACTCTGATAGATGACTAAAAGCACAATGAATATTTTGAGGCAAAATCTAACTGCTGCAAAACATGCCATCCAAACCCATAAACCATGTTTATTGTATTTTTCAGCTGCCTATATTTTGAAGGCAATTTGACCTCCTTTGCAGATGACTATAATTTCAGTGTAACTGCCCTGCTGTAAAGACAACGTGTAACTACACAGCAAAAAGAGATAAAAACCTTTTTTGTTCCGGGGATACTAGATCAATAAAACAAGAAAGCACATCCTTTGTAATTACTTTATATCACCTTTTGTGGTCTTTTAAGGTTACACAGAGAGTGCAGTACAGGTATAACATGTGCCATGGAAGTAACCATTTGAATGGAACAGTATGGGGTGAAGTTTAAACTAATCTTAAAACATTCTTTCATCTTGGATATCCTAAATTTGATACATGAAAAAGTACAATCTAAATTGAAAAATGATCCCCATTATGAGGACATAAGTTTACAATATCTTAGTATCTTATTTTTTATTGTCATTACTATCTAGGAATAACCGTTAAGATATTTTACAACACATACATTCACCACACCTACTCAAAACTAACCTCAGCATGTAAATCCTCACTGAGAATATATGTATCATGATACAAACTGACCTTACAAAGTCCATAGTGCTGAAAATGAAGTTGATTCCTGTCAGAAGTGTTGTTTTTCCCTACACACTTAACTGAGTCATTCCAGGGTCTAAAGTGTGTACAGATGCTACATTACATCTACATCTGCTGGCTAAAAACACTGGAGATGCATCCACACTGTTCGCTACAGGCAGGTAGGATGAGACTTCATCAGTGTGGTGTTAAAAGACGTAGGCCGCTTCTGAGCTGCCAGCAGTCGTTCAGCCATCAAAAACAAACTGAACCAAACTGAATGCTGTTAAACACCCACATGGATACAAGCTCTTATAATGTAACAGGTTGTCATTCAGCAGTTTAAAAGACAGCCAGGTCGCTGCAAGCAAGAGTGAAAGGGAGTCAAAATACTATAACTGTGTAAGCATGACTGCATTTTACTGTGCATAATTTAATTTAAATACATCAGTCAGCCAACCAGTAGTAATGTTCATCTGTGTAAAAAATCCCATGAAGCTATCTCTAGCACCTATCTCATAGGCCCGCACCACTAGGGAGCATTGTAACTTAGTTGCTTCGAGCAAATACTTGTATGACAAAACCTTTTCAAGTGGCTACCGTTTAGGTACTAAGTGTTGGAAAATCATTATTGTCATACGGAATTTGGATGGAAGAGTTTTGATTTTTTTTTTCTTTTAATTTGGCGTTAACATGGCTTTTTGGATGTAATGTGATGCCAGCACAGACTGAAATACCTTAACGGGTATTGGATAAATTTCCATGAAATTTGGTACATTCATGTCCATTCCAGGAGAAAATGTAATAAATTTGGTGATACCCTAACATTTTCCCTTTGGGTAATTATGATCCCAACAGCCTCAGCTCTACTTTTTGTTTAGTTAAAATCCTGATTATTGAAGTTTTGGGCGGTTTAAATTTAAGTCACAAAAAACTGAACTTCAGCACCAAAAATACAGATGAGCATTAGTATGCATCTACAGAGAGGAGCATATTATGACTTTGATCATTTAAATATGAGCAATAGTTGGTTTCATAATTGAGTTAAATTTATTAATTTAAAAAAATGCTTATTTTTCATCAGTCTGCTGGCTATGAAATATTGCTCTTGTCTGTTATAATCATCTTTTTATGTAATTTAATGGAGACAAGCAAAATGAATGCTTTAAAGTGGATAAATTAACCTTTTGGCAGAGATGGAGGTTTTATCAAAAAAAGAAAACTACAGTCACAGTTGAAAAAAAATGTTTTTTTATGTTAGGAACTAAAAAATGCATTAAAAGTTCTCTCCTGCCACTTTCTACCTCTCAGCAAGTCTTTTTAGTGCTCCGTTGAATCACATGTTACATGCTGCTATAAAAAGCCTTCAAAACTCTTTGTCTTGCCTGCTCTTTCCTCGCTTAACCAGGTTTTCTGCTGGATCTCATGCTGCAACACAAAGCCTTTTAAAGTCTCTCTCCCTCTGCAATTCTTTATCTGGCTCTCTGATACTGAGTATTTATTCCACTCCTCTCTGCGACTGGATTTGGGTCTCGGTCAGTCAGATAACAGTATTCATCACAGTGCAATGCATGTACATGCACACAAACACACACATTAGAATGTAAAGCTTGGGACATTTGCTGCATTGCAGGTTTGATTAATGGTACTCTACTATTGATTACAAGGATCGATGCACTAATCTACATGTCTTATGGGGATCAAGGGGATGTGCAAAGCAGTGGAGAAAAACAGTACACCCTGCAGGACTTAGAAACTTTCTGTGAGTGCAGAGAAAAAGGTGCCTCTATTTGTGACATGTAGTACTGGCGAGTCCTTCAGCACTATCGACAGCTCCACATACAGAGGAAAGACAGCTGTCGGAGTTGAATGAGGATTTGGTGAATGAGGCTGGATATTTCCCAGCTCATTTTGGAGATGATCCTGGACAAACTGATTACTGTGGCTCAGTCTTATCCGACAGGGCTTTAGGGGAAACTCAGGACCAAAATGGTGATGGGAAGAAGAAACAAGCTGCAGTTATCTAGGAGGTCTGTTAATGAGTCTCCATGGCCTCTGAGTAATCCTATAAATATTTATGCTTGGTGGGTGGGCCTACAGGTTGATGTGGGCTTTCATTAGCTCTGTTGTCATGACCATATCATGCACGGTGAGGCTTCTGATCATCAATGTTCCCATAAATTCAAATTTTTCTCTATTGTGATTCTTTAAGCACTCATGTGCTTGGTGTGTGTGAGAAAAGCGTAATGTGAATGACCTCCAACAATGTCAACAAAGACTGATCGATCAGTCAGCTGCTGGACTGAATACAGAAATCCACCCACTGAAAGCCGAGTCCAAGTGGAAGCATTTATCAATCACAAAGAGAATGAAGAGCACTCATCCAGAAACATCACGTGTTCCCACACCTTCTTACTCATTAAATACAAGGACTTCTCAATGACTTTTTAGGCCCAATCCCCTAAAATTCAAATACACAACCAGGATCAAGGCTAATTACTGCAAAAACACTGAAAGTTTTTTTTTAAAAGAGAATTCGAAGGCTCCACTGAAGCTCACAGACAGCAGAGAGGTTTTGTGTGTGAACAAGTCTTATCTACTGTGCTACAATCATGGCTAATAATTTGGTCTCCAGCCTTCAACCTCTTACACCCATTAAGTCTGCAAACTACAATAACTTGAAAGATTTTTATAGCTAGAAAAAAAATTATGTATGAGTGGTACAGAAATCTGAATAATTTGAAAGTCATGTGATTAGTTTTACCAAGGAATTATAGGGCCATGAGTAGCACAGCTAACTGTGCTGGCTAACAGCTATGAGTTAGCCAGAGACAGCCACAGCAAAGTGTGTAATAAGCGGCAATTAGCGGTTGTCCAATTCATATCTCTGTTATACAGTCTATGGTTCATATGCTGCCCCTGTAAGACAAAGGACATATGATTAAATTATTTTAACATCTACATAATAGTTATATGTTAAGGTTTATCCACCTACGCTTTGCTGTCCTTTTTTAGCTATATGTCTATTTCTACCTTCCTGATAAGTGTTAACTGTATCTTAAGAGCAAAAATAATTCAAGTTCCTTGCATGTATATGCATAGACATCCTAAATCTAAATCTGATTCTGATAATCACTCTGTAATTTGTATTTATAAAATCAGTTCAATTATTTGCAAGATAGAAAATCTCAAAGCAAAACTAAGAGGTAAAACAAAACATACATTAAAGTCTATTTGCACACAGGAGAGTGTGTGTATGCTTGTGTTTGTGTGTTTGTGTGCATGGCTCTGCCAGTTCATGTTCCTGTTGTCTTTGTAACTGCAGCAAAACTCTGATGGAGTTATGCACCTGTGTGGTGTCGTTTTTAAACTATCTGTGACAGAGCTAAAGAGAAGCAGCTCTTGACAACTGGAGCGTGTTTAAATATATGTAACAGGCTACATGTGTGAATATTTTATTCACCATCCATTTACAGTACTATATATGAAATCTTAACTGCCCCAAAGGGGACACCGTCGTTGCAACATCAGAGACCAGTAAGTTTAAGAAATGAGGAGCAGAGTGAGACAGAGTAAAGGAAAAGAGCTGGATTTCTAAAGTATGGATGGTTACCTGCTGCAGCAACAATATCCATTTCCTGATCAGTAATTTTATGAGGCCAATCAAAAGAACTCTAAAATACATACAAATAAAGAGTATATAATTTTATTTGACTTCTTTTGCTTTCTTATCACAAGTTAGAGAGGGGATACAAATGTGTTTCTTCAAATCAGATCAAGGATCCCCAGTGAGGGTCCAGAGGTCAATCCATCTGAGTCACACACTTTGGCTCGTCTCTTATTCACTGTCACTCTTGAATATCACCTTTTTATACAGAGCTCAACATTGAAAAAAGATTAAAAAGAGAGTTGGCAAAACATATTGGAAGGAGAGAAATTCGCTCACTGACACTCACAGCTGCCAAGACTGCAGGGGGAGAGAAGCGTGGGAAATATCCAACATCCAAACATCAAATCTTGAAATCTCTTCATAAAGTAGCAAAAAGAAGACATGCAGGGAAGAGTGTAAACATGACAGAGATGATTCAGAGTGAGAAAAACAAGTCTTTGGTTCTGAAGGTCTGACAGTGGCTGCAAGTTTTGAGTCATCCTTCACATCTCTGCGGCCCCCTCTGCTCCCCCAGCAAGGATGAGTATCACTGATTTGCACACTGTAATTATTCAGCAGATAGTGCTTTAATAGAAAAAGATGTAATCAGCAGGAGGTCTAACAAATCCATTTGATTCTCTGTGCAATCTCAAGATAATATCAGCTTTAGCTCTTGCTGAATAACAAGAATAGAGATGGCTGCTGAAGTTTTAAAGCCAACGTGGGCTTGATGAAAAAATGGAAATGATATTCTGTTGTTTTGACCTTCATTTTTTCCAACTTTTTCTGTTCACACATCTTACTGACTCAGTCTCTAAAGGTCAGTCTCATGAAGTACTGCTCTTCCATCTCTCTCTGGGTCTTACTCCATTCCTGCTTTCTTTCATATACTCCCTCACACCTCCACCCAACAGGGGATTTACTGTAGCTCGACTACTGTGTGAAACAGCCCACAGGGACCAGCTGAGATCCGAGTCCATGTCCATCAGTCTCTGAGTGTGTGTGTTTACATGTGAGTCTGCATAGATGTGAGGCATAATGTACTCTCTGCCACATTTCCTTTCTATGTTCCCAGCTGAATGCAGCCAGCAAATAGTCTTGGTTTTCAGATACAACACCTTTGATGTTTCACCTCAATACCATGGAGATGAATGAAATTTCATTTACTGTTGAAATAGTCCCATTTAAAGCTGTTCAGAGCATGTTATGTGGATAACACAGCATAACTGGGCCAATTTGGTACGTTCTAGTTAAATGTATTGTAATAAACTTTTTCAAAGGTAACACTGCAATGTACGTTAGGTGTTATTGTTGTAAAGTCATATAAAAATATTATTAGATAATCTGTCTCAATACTCTCTAACTTCAGTTGCCTGTGTGGGGCACTTATCCTCAAGCCAGTTCATTCCTCCCAAAATAAAATTACACAATTCATCATTTGAAACAACCAGAGGTAAAAAAAAAAAAAAAATGAATCAGTGTCTTCTGAAAACTACTACAAAAAGAAAACAGTAATCTGATCTGGCACTGCAATGAGCAAACCTGGGTGAGGTGTAGGCACAAACTCAACCTCATATAGATTTGAGTGAA
>JAPZDV010000002.1:2576033-2636688 GCA_029814665.1 Acanthurus lineatus
GATGGATGGATGGATGGATGGATGGATGGATGGATGGATGGATGGATGGATGGATGGATGGATGGGTGGGTGGGTGGATGGAAGTCAAGTTTCATCAAGTCTAATCAAGTCAATTTATTTATGTTGTTCCATATCAGAAATCACAATCTGCCTCAAGGGGCTTTAAAATCCGCACAGTTTATGACATCCTCTGTCCTTAGTCCTTAGTAGACTCACCTCTTTAACAATGCAGATGCACTTGTAGTTTTACCATAAAGCCACAAGCTTGTCTTCTTTCTTTTTTTAATGTCCCATTCAGCTAAGGGTACAGTTATGTTTGTCTTTGTCAAGTTTGTAACTGTAAAGTACACATCATCCGGTTTGTGATGCTTCCCAGTGGGCCTGCTCTCATTGGCTAAGGCAGGTATTTCGTCATTCACGATTCCAGATCAGGGAGGCTCCGACTCGTTTGGGAAAAGTAAAACAATCATATTGACACTACACAATTGAAGATTTATTTGGACAAATATTTGGCAACAAAGCCATAGCTTTGGGCCCCCCAATGGTTGGGGATTGCAAATTGAACCCAGAATTGGGCTTAAAGTCGTCCAGTTTGCAGAGGGCCTTAAAACTACATATAGACTTCTTTTTTTGTACAGCATAAATACAACTAACATGAAGGCAGTCAATATTGTTTTTTTTAGTATTAGTTTTGAGATCATTATGGATAAGTCACAGAGGTGACAAACTCTATCATTTATGCCTAAAAACTTTTCTTGTTGTCTCTCGTCTTTTGTTGGCCTTACTTAACATCCTCATATACTGCCTCCTCTGTCCGTGCGCTTAATTGGATGGTGAGGATGGACATGTAGCATTTATTTTTTGAGGATGCACATAGTCAAGGCAGCCTATATAAGAATGGAAACTCTTAATTCAAAGCAAATATATAACAAGCCTTAGACAACAACTCAGTGCTTATTTGTTGTAAAGTATCACACAGACAAGCCATTCATCGTTAGCTGGTGTAATTGGGTAGAGAGGCAGCGGGCAGCCTGGACCACGGGCTCACAAGACAAGTACTGCAAAAGGCTCATGGTAAAAACTGGCATAACATACGGCACTGCATAATGTATCTATTTTTCTCCTCCCTCTCTTCCGTGAGCTTCACTTATCTCCCTCTGAGATGCTCACACACATTTGACCACAGCTGGGAATCTCTAAATTACAAATGAGGAAGCTTTCTTTCATCATTTTGGTAAAAGTACAGAGCCCCTGTCCTCCTTAACGTGATCCCACCACTGCTATCATCTTATTAATGCAAGTGTGTGCACACACAACCACAAACACACACACATTATCATCTCCAGCACTCCCTTAGGGTCTATTTATAGGCCTCGTGTAACAGCATGTTCTAGCCAGTAATAGTGGGAACAGTGTGCTGGCCTTTTAATCACAGACTTAGACAACAGATATGTAACATCTCCTCTGCAGTGAAACAGCTTCACACTTGACATAATTGCCTTTGTTTGCAGCACCCATCAGTTAGAGGTTCAGTAAATATGCACGAATAAAATAACCATGAATCCGGCGTGCTCTTTTGCATAATGATATGTCTGCGGTGTCCTACCTTTACTGCCATGCCGCATAGCGAGTTAAACATGTAGGAGGAAAACAAACAACCGATGACGACCTGTTGCGTTTCACCAGCTCCACAACCCCCCTTACAAGCACAGGAAGGCTGCTCTTGCTAATGAAACTCATTATCAACATCAGTAGAGAGGAAAACTGATAGAAAGAGAGTGACACAGAGTTGAAAAGCAGGAGCAGGGGAGGTAAACAGAAGAAAAGAGAGTCACCAGCTTTAGATCGAGTGTTTTTCTTTGACATTTCTCAAACTTAACTTCCCTTCTAATCACAGGTGTTAGAAGCAGTAATGTCAACTGAGCTGATTACTGTGTAATTGTCTTTTAATCAGTATCAGCATGGGGAGCAGATGCAGTGCAGTGTGGTTTGTTATAAATGACATGAAGAGGGGGAGGGAATCGTTGTGAAAATATTGGTTTTATTTCGACTTTGATATCTTGGAAAATAGTACATGAGGAAAGTTCAAATTAAAGCAGTGGAGCCTTCAGATTCTAGGGACTTCTTTAGTTGTTTCTATAAGCCTGTTTGTGATTTTATACAAAAACATTTATAATATTGTGGATTTTATTTTTTCAGAGTTTCAGGAGAATATTCTGCTCAGTGTCTCTGCTCCTGAGTAGGTGTACACCAAAAGTGAAATAGGCCTTTTTGTGTGACCAGAGCAAGGCCACAAAGGACAACAGCAGCCGCAAGAAATTGTCAGAGTTCAGTGAGACAGAAAGCAGAGACATTTATAAAGTGAGAAGCCAAGGGAGTCAGATGTGGAGGTGAAAGTGAAAAAGATTTAGACTGTCTGAATAGACAGGGCAATAGAGTGAAAAACAAAAAGGAAACAGTTGGGGAGACACTGGACTGTTTTTTTAAAGCCTAACTGATCGTAAAATTGACCCTATTAAGCACATAATAAATGTGACTCATATCTAAAACCACTGACAATGACTGTTGAATCAATCATAGCAGGTAATCATAGCTATTAACCCGACATCGTAGGCCCATATGAAGGTTTGTGAAACACAACTGGGACTGAAGAAGGAGTAATACTCCAATTATGCAGAGTTGTTTGGGTCTTTTTCACTTTTAAAAAACCAAATATAAAATATTAAAAATATAAAATACATCCATATTAAAGGCTTTATCAGGGTTGTCATTTTAAAACAAGTCAGCTGGAAACATTACTATGAGTTTCCATCAACTGATAAAGCTTAATTAGCCAGCATGCAACAGCTAATAAAATCTGTTTATAACAGTTATCATTCAAACTAACATAAACTGACACTTGTCAGTTATAAAAGTAGAGATTTTAAGGACTCTATGTTTAATAAATAACTAATAATTTAGTGTGGTTATTATACCACTCTTAGAGCCTGACCAGCAACACTAGGACTCTCATTTACTGTTGCTAAGCCAGTCAAGCTTGGGGGTCAGCAAACAGTCATAACGAGAGGCTGGCCTATCATGCACTTGATGATAAAACCAAGGCTTCCCTGTTGCATCGTGGTAAAGCGTTGATATACTACTGTAGGGCCTCTGACGTCAAAGGCAACCTAACCTAATGTTAAACCATAGAGCAACATGCTGTAAAATAAAATGCAAATCAATGCTATATACATGAATAATCACTGCAAAATAATTTGAGAACCCGGAACCCTCTAAATCTGGACTTCGAATGTGATGACTGACTTTTTAAAACTGCAATCTTTAGAGTTATATCCTCAACTCTAAATGTAAGTATAAAATTAGGTTTTTCATTGATTGTCTATACATTCATTAGTCCATGTATCCTTATAAGTCTAGATGTGAAAAAGTCAGATCATTCAAGAAATCATTCAGACTTTCAAAAACGATTCTGTAAATGCTCACTTTAACAGATAATCTGTGCAAACCATCAGAGGAATGGATGAGGGAAGAGGGAGATAAAAAAAGAAAGACATCTTGAGGATAAGGCATGTGTGTGCAACGTATAACATTCCCACTACATGCAATCTGTTGGCACATCAAAGCCCTGCAACCTAACCATCTACCCAGAGGTGAGCTTGATTGACAAACCATTTCTGTAAAGAAGGTCTGTAGGCAGGTGGGATAAAGTCTTTATAGTGTGTGAGTGTGAACTTTAAAAATCCATATTAACTTTCACAAGTTTCAGCCAAACAATCCTGCATGACCTTAAGGTTGAGAAAGGAAACAGATAGGAAATATGAAATCAACCCAGACAGGGGTTGAAAAAAGCACAGACAGGGAGAGGATATTTTTAAGCTTTGGAGAGCAGTGGACCCGTCTCAGATGATGATTATATTGTGATACATTTGAAATGATAAGTCATGAAGAGGAAGACAAAACACAGCACGCTGACTCACAGCACTTCACACAGAGGGCATCTCTAGAATACAGGGGCAATTAGTGTTTAACTCGTCAGCAAACATTTCATAAAGTGGAAAGTAGCCTGTGATGATTAAAGACTCTGTCTGGGCTCCTTCAACCAGTATTATTCACTATTATGTTACAAATGACACTAATAAAACAAAATTTAAACTTTTTTATTTTTTACATTTACATTAATGGAAATTTCAGAATATTGATATAAACAAAATCAGAAACCTTATTTTTACAGTATTAAATATAAAGAAATACAAAGGTTTATCCTTAAAAGACATCTGTCAAAGTTGGGCAGAGTACAATATGTAAAGCAGTGCAGCAGATCAAGTGTTCAGCTCTGCAGGCTTACTGCCACCAGTAAACATGAAGAACTAAACTCTGTTAGTTTAACAGCTAAAGGAAAAAACATCATTTAGTTGTTTACTGTTATACTTAATCATCATTTTCTGCTCCACTTACCACCATATTGCATTTAATTCCCCATATCCTCCTTTTTCTTCCTTCTTTAATGAATGCATGATAACTCCTCTGCATTTTCCTCGATCAACTTTCGCTTTCAATCCAAACTACACAGAATCATACATTCAACCTGAACAACAATAGCTGTCAGTCTGTGGGGGCCCTCTAATATCTCAGGGTACAAAACTGGCTGCCTACCTTGCCTGTCCACAAGCTGTGCCTCTAAAGTAGGTAAGCAATAAAATTTGTATCAAAAATAATTAAGAACAGAATTTACAGTGAATATAACATTATTATACGTCTGTGCTCCAATGAAAACATGTCCCTGTTAAAATGTCATCATTTCACGCTGCAGATTACATTTTAATTATTGTATTGATGCCCTATGGGTCTTTTTTCATTAGAGGCTTTAAACAGTGGAGGTTGAAAGCAGGATGAACCTAATTTCCCTGAAAAATCCTAAGCATGCAGGAGGCTTTAATAACCAGAGTCACAGTGCGAGAGGCACTAAAATAGCAATTACAGTAAATGAATTGAGTAAAAAATAAAAGAGGGTTCTGCAATGGCGGTGAATAGAGCACAGAAAATTAGATTTCTTTACTACTGTAAACTATAAGGCATTTAACTTGTATATTTTGTCAACATTTTCAACAGTTCAAATCATCTTAAATTATATGCATAGGTCATATAAGATAAGTTGTATTTTCCTCTACTGCCTTTTACACTTTTCTTTCATTATTTCACATCTACGGTCATCAACATGTCTAAATGTTAGCTAGCATGTCAGCTTTCTGATGGCAGCATTGATATAAAGGTATTATTGTGTCAAAGCAAACCCTCGCAGAGCAGCTAGCATGGGTAAAAAGCAGTGTTTTCAAAAGTTAGAGTCAGGACCCAGAATGTGTCACAGACCTGTTTTTATGGGTGGTGAATCTGAAAGAATAGAATGCATAACAATTCCGGTTTATGAATTAATTTTTCCTAATTAAAACAGAAAAGAGAAGGTTTTTTTCTGCTATCTGTAACTGTTCTGCTCAGATGAAGGTTATTTTCTTCATTAATAGTCAACAAATGTCAAAAATCTGGCAGTTCATAATACTTTTAAGTTTTGGTCCCTGGGAGACACCAAATTTCTCATTTGGGTCTTGAGTTGGAAAAGTTTGAGAACTTCTGCTGTAGAGTCTCAGGCATCATAGTAATGGGTTCCCACAGGAGTCTGATGGCAAGATGTGGGTTATTCAGATACTTTAGAGGCAGCTATTAGTGAGAACTACAGTAATAAATGCCAAAGCTAAGAGGAGCTAGGAAAAAAGAAAAAAATACATGGCGTAATTGAGTAGATCCTTGTTTATATTTACATATCTCTGTTCAGCTTTGTGTGGAATGTTATAGTTGCACAACCTTTTCTATGTCCTATAAATTGTCCTTGATAATGTGTATGAGTAAGTGAGGACAACTTTAAAAAAATAGTCAAATGGCTTGTGTGTCTACACATACTTTGCCAACAAGCAGACCCTGATTCTTAACAATACATAAATCCCTCTGTCCCCTTTTTGCTTTCTAATTACCAGGCTTAATTAAACAGATGCTCACACCATGAGAGGACCAAAGACAGAGTTTTCATGCTGAGCAGAGGTACAATTAGTTAGGCCACCTTTTTCAGAAGCCTAACAGTGGATTTACTGCCTAAGCACATGGAAATAAAAATAAAGCAACTGATCCACTTAAACTGAAGGCAGTAGGATGATTCAGGAAATGTATAGTAGTTCACTGCAAAATAAAATGCACCAAGGTTTATAACACTATGGAAACCCTGGATGACACATTCAGACAACCAGAATAGTGTCACTGTTTCATTGTGTTCTCATACACTTTTCATTTTTCAGTCACAATTTTACAGTCAAATTTCACAGAGCCTGGAATAGAAAGAGATAAAGAACCAGTATACATGAGAAAAGCAAACTATCAATCTTTTATTTCAAGTATGAAAATATTTATATCAGAGTGTGTGTCAGTATGTAAGAACACACACTAGTGCCATAAAGAGATCATACTGTTTGCCTTCAGCATCCCTAAAATACGCTCACACACAAACACACACACACACAGAGAACATATAATCGTCCATGGGGAAATGAATGCAGAAATGGAAAATTGCCTACAAAACGCAGTGTATTATCTTAATAGACCTCAAAGGGGGCATGAGCACCTGCTTTTTAGCCTTTAAAAAAGATAATGCCCCTTATTGCCAAGTTGTTGTTGTTGTTCTATTAAATCAATTCACAGCTGTGAACAGCGTGTCATGTCAGAGACATTTCAACTGAATCCAAACATCAGGTCCAAAAAATTGGTGCTCCCTGATCATGACCTCTAGCTCCCCTCCACACTGGATTCCTGCCACAGCAGCTTGCACTGAGTGGGTAATGAGCCCTTCCACAGTGAAAGAGAACCCAAGCACATGCACGGGTACCAGTCAGTGTGATTCGTATTTTGGGTCAGACATAGAGGTGAAATCCCTTTTTTGCTACCCTAAAGAAACCATCAGAGTATGAAAGTGTGCCTATGGTATCCTGTTGATACGCAGAACTGCTACAACAATGTAATAGGGCTCCAAAGTTAGCAAACATTTTGACTGCTTTATGTTACATTTATTATCACAAACAGAAAAAAACATATGCTGGTGGTCTTAGTAAAAGTAAGGAGTAGTTGCTGTTATGTTTTAATTGGTATTTAAATATATTTCATAATGCAGGGCAACAAAAAAGAAGTATTAGAAACCAGAGGGGAATATAATGAGTTGTTTACAAGCCAGTTTAACATCAGAGTAAGCCATTCGTTTCAGCCTGTCTCTTGGAATTGATCTTATCCACTTACAACACAGTTATAATTTTTACATGTGTGTCAACCCAAAATAAGCCAGCATTTACCGGAAAAGCAGCTCTGTTATCAACCCCATCTTGCAAACGATGTGCCCTGGGTGCTCTAGCTTTCTTTTTTTCTTCCTCCTTTTAGAAGAAGATACTGCATCTTCCACACAGCAATGACTCACAGTGAGCACCAGAACATCCATTAACTCTGCATGCCACTCTGCTTCTCACCAGCACTGAATGCTGATGTGGGGAACATTTAAATGCAAATCACCTTGATCAGAGACTGTACAAAACTGAACAGGTAATAAACCTGCTCAGTATTAGAAGAGGTCCAAAAGGGTTAGGGCCTCTATTAAAAAGCATAATCACACAGCTACTCTCTTAAACACTCACATGTAAGATTGCCCTTTGGATACATTTGACCAAACATTCCATTTTGCCACAAATTAAACGAAATGTATTGATGCAAATTAACTTGCAAATTAACTTGCAGGGTTTGTCCTTTCATGTTTTCTGTCTTTGTCGTTCTCTTGTCCTATCTGCACTCTGTGATTCCCCGAAGCTTTCACTGCTAGGTGCCGTGTTGTGTCTCTGAAGCCTCAAGAGGACCCTACATATGAATATGTATCTGCTGCTGTTATTGTTGTTGCTTTGATGGGCACGCTTGCTTGTCTCTGCTCTCCTGTGATCTATAATCTCTGCATGTCAATCACAGCACTGCTGCTGATCCTGAGACACTGGCAAAACACCAGGAGTGATGGAGATAAAACGAAATACTGAGCAGCAACAGCAACGCTGGGACATTACGGATACAGACTGTAACACACACACACACACACACACACACACACAAAAACACAGGTGACAGACCAGCACAAATAGGTAGGTCAAGAGACAAACAAGATTCAAGTTTTGCTGCTCATACACATATTTATGAAATGTCAGCACCCCAATGTTCTACATGTCAAGTACTTGCATTAATACATACTCTACTTTCAATGTGATATACTACAAAAGTGTTTAATGTTTTACTTTATCTAGAGGACATCTTGGAACAGCCTGAATCTAGAAGAGGAAGATGTGTCTAAAGGCCATATCAGTAACATCTGTAATTTGTCTTTTTAACCTTTTCAAGGTTTCCTCTTCTTAGTTAAAGACCTGTTTTGTCGTACCAACAGTACTGGATTTCTGTTATGGTCTTTTTACACAGCAAACAATAATAATTTACATCAAACAGGTTTGTCTAGAACAGTCTCAAGAACCAATGGGAAATATATTACTCAGGTTCATGAATCTCTTTATCAAATACAACATCAAGTAGAGAGTTACAAGTAATGCACATGAATAAAATGGTACTCATGTTACAAGATTTGAAAAAACTCCTTATGGGCCTCATAAAGGCATCTGTATTCACAAACTGAGTAGTATTTCTGATGACTGGCAAATTTACCTTTACTTGTTAAATTGTAGTTCTTTTGTTGTTAAACATTAAAACCCGTCCCTTTTTTTTCTCTTTATGTTATAAACTTTTAAACTTTGTATGTTAGTCTCACCCTTTCTGCCTCATCTGAGTCCCATGAAGTACATTCTTTTTAACTTTGTTTTGCTAGAATGCAACACAAAGGCAATGCTGCATTCAGTGTGCTCTCAAGTCTCTATCTCAAAGGTGAGGTGAGAATTAGGCCTGGTAGTCGAGAAAAAGGCCAATATCCTTCAAAGCCAAACACATTAAACCTGATTGAGAGGATTCATGGAAGTAAAAGGATGAATCGAATGTCATATTGCAGGCTGACAGGCACAAGGGGGTGTGGAAGGGTTCATCGTTAATATGGATGGATGGAGGTTAGACTCACTTGATTTTACACATAACTGCTTCACACACAGTACTGTACACTCAGAGTTGGGGGGGTGTTTTTTACGAGTGAGCAACCACATAATTCCCACATCTGCACACATTGCAATACTCTGAGCATATGTCTGTAAGTCTCTCCTAATACACATGCGGGCATTTGCTTAGTCACTCATACACACATGCTCCAAAACACACATACACACTTTAGTAGCTGCCTAATAATATCTTTTTGTGATTAAATTATTTCACTGAGCAGCTAAATCATCCAGAGTTCATTTGTAGAATATCTAATCATCCTTCCTCATCTGGCTTCACCCATGTCTGAGGACACGTCAGTCTCAGTCATTTATGTGTGCACGTGTGTGCACGTGTGTGTGTGAATGCATGAATGCTTTTATTGTCCAGAGCTTGAATGTTAAACGTTGATCAATGCAAGACTTTTTGTAACAGTTACTAAGTCTGAACAAATTTTCTCAGAGACATGAGAGCTTAACTGAGCTTGAAGTTCCCAGCTGGACAACTAATTTCTTTTAATTCCACTCAAAGAGGTGCTATATGCTGGAAACTTGAAAGCAAAGTTAGCATGTCAAAATTTCACTTGACAAAAATATAACACCATCTTAGCTGTTAGCATGTTAAGATTTGCGAATGAGCAATAAACGCAGCTTATGGGAATGTCATTGTTTGCAGTTATGTGTTCCAGCTTTTAAAATTTAAGATGGCTACAGCAAAATAAATAAATGACAAAATAAAATACAATTAGAATTAGAATTCATTATAATTAGAATTAAAACATAATTATCATTCATCATGAGGGGGGGGCTCCAAATTTTACACAGAGTTGGAGACATCTTCCTCCCAATTACAAAGATCAGCCTCACAGTGGCTTCATGCCTGGGAAACGCTCTCTGCATGAACAGAGCATGTGACGTCCACACAGATGGCATTGCTGCTGCTACTTCCAGACCTATTTTTACTTTTAATAATCGCCATCAATAATGGTTGAGTAGGAGAGAAACAGAGAGAGAGAGAGAGCACAGAAAAATACTGCTCTTCACCTGATATTTATTTTTTCTGGTCTGTGACATATTTTATGGATATAGACAATGAAATGCTAGTGAGATGTTCCTGCTTTGATTTCAGTATGTGTCGGCATATAATTTTGGCTATCTATTTTCCTCCATCATCTCTTGCTTATCGCTGCAGGCATGTCATTGCTCACCAGCTAATAAAAAGCCAGCTTTTTAGCAAACATTGCGTAAAAAAGCAATTTACTATTTCTTTTTACTTGACTTGGTGCTGTGTAGCAGCTTGTTTTGTTTCTTTGGAAATAAGATACATACAAAAAAGGGATCCTGGAAACTAATTAAAACAGTTTTCTCCATATAAACTTTTATCAATATACAATATCGTGTCAAAAGTTGAAGAAATTTTTAACATGGGTAAACATTTGATTGCAAGGCAGCAGGCCACATAAAATAAATAAATAAACAATAAATAAACAAATCTGCCCACATAAGCCTCATGTTGCTTCATTTCTATACTAAATTCAATCCTACCACGACTGAGTACGAAGAAAGAAATGTTTTAGATGAATTATGGCATTAATGGCACAGGGACGGGATAAAAATTAATGAGAGATTTATACCATGCAGAGTGAAGAAAGCTCACCACAGGATTGTCAAACTGTCAAGAGGAGAGCTTTGTGTTAAATAACGATAAAAGCAGTAAATCTGATTTGTCATGACTGTCACAACCTCAAACAGGCCCATGTTAATGAAGGATCATTTAAATGTGTTCCAGTCCATATCTAGGTGCATTTGATTTCTTTGGTTATGGAATTACCAAAAGCGTGCGAACATGGTGCAGTGGGCACTTCACACCATGCCTGTTAAGTTACGAAAGTAGAACCCCCAATGTTACCTCAGTAAATAATTCTTTTCTCTCTGCGAGCTAAATCAAATCATGACTCACTGCATTGAGGTATAGGAAACAGCCATCTATCTATCTATCTATCTATCTATCTATCTATCTATCTATCTATCTATCTATCTATCTATCTATCTATCTCTGAAATGTAAAATGAAAAATCACACTTTTAGTGAGGGTATTTTCAGACATCGTCTTTGTGAGTCCGACACTGTTTTTTCTGTGAAGAACTGAAGTAATTCAGTCTATGAAGCAACATTAGGTGAAAAATATAGACAAAAAGTGAGACAGCTACTGTTCAGCTTATGAAAATGTTTTCCATTCATCCATTTTACACTCACCTTAAAACGTGCACTCACATACAGGACTCTGCTGCACGCCCACACATGAGAATGTGTGTAGGCAAGTTCTAAATTTATATTCCCTTGTATGAATTTTTACTCTTTTTCTTAGTAATGATAAACTTTAGCATGTGAAATGAGTATTTTAAACCTTTGGTGCTAATCGCAGGACTCAGTCAACTTCTAATTCTGCCAAAAAAAATTAATTATAGAACAAAAGGATTTAAAAAGCCGGTGTGAGTGACCATAAAAGTTCGAACATAAAATTACTTTCAATAGTGCCCGATTATTATTATGGTATGAATTATGCTGTGATTTTTCAAGGTTTCTGGTACAAGGTAAAAGGTAATGTTTCATCTTTGTTTGAAAAAAAGGTTGCACGCTAAAAGAAAAGTTTTTTTTGGCCTTCATATGTACAACACCATACAAAAGAATAAGATAATAAGTAACTCTCTGATATTCTACTGAAGCCAGTGCAGCAGCAGAACATAATTTGTACAACAGATTTAAACAGAAACCCTTATTAATCTCTTTGATTATCCATTCATCTATTAAACAGTCAACATCCCTGCAGTGTACCTGCAGTATTAACATGCCTGTGGAGTCTACCGCTGCTGCAGCATAGATTTGTCTACTTATGACAGTGAGTCAGTGCACACTCTTTGCATCCACATCACACTCACCCTGTGACCACCTTTAAAACTCAATATCCTGAAAATAAAGCTATTGAAAGCTTGACAAAGGCACTGCAGGAGCGGCAGCTCCAGCGGGGCAGCCATCCTTGAGATTCTTACTGAGATTGCTTTACTGTGTGCCAATCTCTACAAGAATCATCAGCCAGAGCATTTGTTTCCATCGTCATTGGCAGAGGAGAATCAGTTTCCGTTCTTAAGATACTGGCCAGTAGTTTGACATTGCAGTTGCTGTTGTAATTGGTGTTGTTAGCTTGTGGTGCATTCAGAAAATAGCTTCCAACACTGTTTTCTGTCAGGTTGTGACAGAATAAGCATCAGCACTGTGAAATACCATCACATTTGATGTGGTATTAGTTAAAAAGTTGAAAATTTTAGCACTCTGTGTTAGCCTCTATTGCTACCTTGTTGGCTTAGCTCCTGAACTGGTCTACTAGCTAGCTTAGCCACTTCTACCCAGAGCTAAGACAACACCACTAACTTTGTCACAGTGGTTTGCGTCGACTATTGGAGATATGGTGCCTCTTTTAGCCCAGCGCTGTTAAACACAACAACAGATGTCATTGTATAGCAAGCCTTTTAGTGTTAGCAACAGCATAGCCTGGTTGCAGATGGTGCAGGCTTGGTCCCTGTTTAAGAGGGTGGGAAAGGCTCACAAAGCAAACTACCAGTTATGAGTTCTGCTCAGGAGTCACCTCTCATGATTTAGAAATGGTTTTAAACCCTCCCCATTTGCACTCCTGTTGAGCTGCATCCTTCTTCAACACCAACTGGAAGGGGCTGAAACCTGCTATCCTACACCATAATTTAACTTCATATAGTGGAAGAGTAATCAGCTGTGCAAATTAGGATGGCTTACCTCACACGAGGCACTGAACACCTTTAACCAGAGTTTAAGAAAATTACTCTTTTTTCTTTTGTCATGTCCTTTTTTTTACACAAAAATCCTGTGCTCGCTTGCTATTAAGTATTAGTTGATAATGATAAATGATTGTTTAGCAGAAGCTAGTTCTTCAGCATGATCTCTCATCTTAGTGAAAGCAGAAAGTGTTATATAATGTACAAACTGAAAGCACCTTTAGGCAAATCTGTAAGATATGACAGTGATCTAAATAGGGGTATAAATAAAACTGACTTGACTTTACATCGGTTTGTGTCATTGATCTGTGTCTCTCTCAAAAACATAAACGTGCTTCAAATGCTATGAATCAAGAGAAGCATAAAACTATAAATGTGACCAATCTTGGGAAGCAGAGACAGCAATAAGTGAGCTTACCAGAATTCTGCTGCAGGCTCTTCATCTATGCTTGAGGCTGGCAGCTAACAACTAACTTTTAGCCCCTGCTAGCTACAGTTGACATGTAGTCAATGCATACACTAGTTTTTGACAAGGAAGAAGAGTGTGTGGAATAAAAAAGATGGTATCTCTGGTTGAGTTTCATTAATTTCATTACCTTTTTTAAATTGTGGTATTTACAATCAGTTGCAAAAAGCAACATGATTCCTCTTCATCTTGCTCAAAATTATTTTACTATTTTACCGAGCTTCTGGGACCTATCTAGATTATTTGATGTCTCATTCTCATTAAAATCTAATATAATTACATTAATATACAAGTGTGGTGCTCTGTTCTTTTTTCATGGTGCGTATAAGGATTTGAAGCAAATGTTGCAATGCTAACACAAAAGCACAAAATAACATCCTGAGCTAATTAAAGCTTATCACTCCCCAAATCATCCTGTTCTCAAGGTAATGATATTTTGATTCATGATCTAATCTTTCACAGTGAAGCAAACAGCAGCTTTAAAGTAAAAAGAAATGAATATGGCAGTTAAAAACACTCAGATTTACAGCAGTTGAGGACATTTTAAACTACAAATGGGTTTGCTTCATCTGAATCGGCAGACAAGTTATTACCCACATTGCACATTTGCATTTGTTTGGTAATGTTTTATGCAGTACCAGTGCAGGTAAGTGAAAAGCCCCATGGGAGCATTTGTTGCTCTCTTATACTGGTCAGGGATTTGATGCAGGGGAGGACCCTATTTATCTGCATCACCATCAGCTTTGATATGATCTGACTTCACTGATGCATAATCTTCCCATATTCAGGTTAGATTATGAGCACAGCACAGATCGTCTTTTCACTCCATTCAAAGTGCTCCAGGGTAACATTGCATGTGTCAAATCTGCCCAACAATTATTTGTGGCTGCATGCAAGGCAGCTTCTCTCCTCTTGTGTAACCAGATGCACCCAGCTAAAAAGGAAATACCCATTCTATGAAGTTAAATGTAACAGAACAGTGGGTCACACACTTTTTGTTTATTGTAAGATACAGTACATATGTCCAATATTTTGACTACTGTCTGCTGACAAACATCTCACAAGTTCTCTTAGTGTACTTAGTCTCTTTATGTCGTCCTAAAGTTTATCCATCATTTCCATCTTTTGGTTGGTCCTGCTAGGTAGCCAACCGACTACTATGTTGGATGAGGATTAATGGTAGTGTTGTTTTGCGATGGACAAAACATGTAAAAAATGTCTTTGCACTGTCCAAACACAAACTATAGCACCAACAGAGACTAAATGTTAATGAGTTCTTACATTTATGCAGTACCATTTACAGGTATTTTTTTATTGCTCCTGCTACACTAAATAGAACGGTTGTTATAAAAGCAATTGAATTAAATTATTTAGCAAATTAGAGATACATAATGTCAGCTACTTACCAAACCTAGATAAGCCTCTCTGTTTGTCATCTGCCTAACACTACCTTCACTCTTTTTTATAGGCTCTTGTCCTGAATTTATTTTGCTACTCTAGCACTTCTCCTGCTGCCACCAAAGGAAATGAGAGCATTAACTTGTCATTAAGCATTTAGATGCTTCTATTTCTAGAGGTTTCGACTGTCAGTGTTGACACAGTGTTGCTCCAACACAAAAGGTAAAGTGACAGCTGGAGCCATGGGAGGCAGGGAGGTCACAGAATGTGATTGTGTGGGGAGAGACAGGGAGAGAGACAGACTTACAGGACATGAAAATTGCTAGTAACCCATTTAGCTGGTTTTCCTACTACGATAGGCCAATCACTGATCCCCAGCTCTCTGTGTGTGTGTGTGTGTGTGTGTGTGTGTGTGTGTGTGTGTGTGCGTGTGCGTGTGCGTGTGCGTGTGTGCGTGTGTGTGTGTGTGTGTGTGTGAATGTTTTTGTTAGAACAATTTGTATATTGTTCCACTTGGAACACTTCTGGTGCTACAAATAACTGGTCCACTCCTGGATCCTGCCTTAAAATGAACAGTTAAATGTTACCACTTCAGGCTGTTTCAGACAAATTAGTTCTCCTGATGGCTGATTTGTTCAGCTCTGCTCTGTCTGATTGGCCCATGAGCTGACCAATTAGGGTTATGTTTCTCCAAAAGTTAACTCTGCCTAATTTTACTTTTTCTACACCACCGCAGCTTAACCAGATAAGACTCTTCTATTCCTTCCACAATGCCTGATTTGTGCTGAATGGGGCCCTACTGTATAGGTAGGTAACCACTTACCTTGATCCAGATCATACTCCTCCATGGTGCTGACAAAGTGAGGTCTGGAGTAGAAGTTATGTGGTCCTGGTTGCTGGAGGCCTCCCAGGCTGAAAAGGCTTCGCTCATTCGTGGCACAACAGGAAAAGGCCCTCCGACTGGGGATGCAGGGATAACGCGTCCAGCTCTTCATCTCCAGGTCAAAAGCCTCCAGCGCTGTCACAGGCATCTTTCCCTGACGACCGCCTGGAGGAGGCAGGAAATGGTTTAAAGCCAGAGTTAAAACATATTTACTGAAGCAGTAAATGTCCACATAGCTAAAGTATCTATTAAGTCTGCAAGCAGCCACTTTTGAAGCTACTTTCACCAAGAATTTAGGAACAAATTATTTCTGGATTATGACAAAGATGTGGCATCTGCTATCTCATAATGAATTAATTTACAGACATCAATATGTACATGAACAAAATCAAGGAATGATAAATACATTTTCTTGCATATTATTTGTCTACATTTTCCTCTTTCTCGCTTTTTAATTTACTGCTCCTGTCACAATGTTTCCTTGGCATTCATATCAAAGTCTGGCGAGCATGCAGACCAGCAGTGAGACCTTATTAAATTCTGAACTAAAAGCAGAGCACAGCAGCAGGGTGCTCCCCTAGGAGACCTACAAGTTGTTTACTTCCACAAATCATAACCTCACCTTGTAAAATACAACTACAAGGGAAAAGCAAAGTAGAGAACTTTCAAAAAGAATAAGAAGAATGAATAAAAACAGCAGAGAAATAGATGAGAGCCTGGGGTTTAGGCCATTTGTGGGTAATGTAAGAGAGGTGTTGAGAGTAAAAAGAAGGCCAAGAGAGGAAATAGGAAGAAATGGAAGGGGAAGTAACAAGGGAAAAATACAGAAACAGATGGTAAGGGAGAAAAATCAGGATTACAGAATGAGACAATGACCGAAAAATTCAGCAGTAATTCAGAAAAGGGGGGAATGTGTAGGAGGGAGAGAAGAAAGTGGAAGAAGGTCAACTGGAGTAGGCAGGGTGGCATGGAGATCGATAGCGTTAGTGAGACAAAGAGTCGAACTGAGTGGGAAGCATCACTGTAGAGTCAGAGAGAGAAAGAGGGACGTTTTCAGCTAAAAAGACCTGTTGATTGGTATAGAAATACTTAGAACAGAAGCATTAAAATCCATATTAAAACTGACTTCATAGTGCAGTGTGCACAGTACATACTTAATATGATTTTATGTGAATTACCTCAGTACTCCTTTACTAAAAAATGTTTTTACTTACTTTTAAGACACTGAGGTAAAGCTTTTTTTTTCTAAACACTCAGCACAGCATTGATAAGTCAGTGTAATTTATGACAATATAACTGATAAAACAGAGGAAAGTAAAAAATACTGAGTCTATAACACAAATGGTACTTACATAAATGTTGGTTGGCCTTTATTGTCAGATATGGGTAATAGCTTGTATGGAAAACCATACACATGTACTTAATGTTTAAGATATTCTAGTGAGCTGTTATCTTGTTTCTTGTTATTTAACTGAGAGCAAAAAAACTTGTGGTTTTAAGGGCAATGAGTCAACAAAGCTCTTTTCCCCTGCATTGATCTTTATGCTTAGCTAAAATAAACCCCCTGCAAGCGCAGTAATTAGTTCGGTGAAATTTGATACATTCATGGTTGTCAGAGGATAAATCCTAATGCATTAAAGTTATGGTTCAGCTGTGCTTCTTCCTCATTCCTACTGTCTTCTGCTGTATAACTCTCTCTTGTGTGTCTTGTTTGCTCTCTCTGTTGTTCTGTCTATGTTTGTCTGTCTGGAAGTGGCGTCCATCCCTTTAGTGCCATCAGTCACCTGCTTCCTGCCGCCCATTACAACACCTGCAACAAAGATGGCTAGATGGCAAAGGGTGAAATTTAGGACAGGAGAGTATGAAGAAGGGACATGAGTGAAAGGAAGAAGGTACAACTGTTCACCCATAGTTCTCCCTGTCCCTCCTCTTCTGCATCTCTCTCTTCATCGCTACAGCTAATCCTTCCTGACCCTTTCTTGCTGCTTCAGCTTCTTGTTTAACATACATAACATCCAGCATAAAAATGCAAAGGGAAGGGCCTTCAACAGATACCACAAGAATATCAAGATTCTTCTTTTTTTATTTTCTTGAAAAGGGCAAAGCCAAACAACTCCTGCCTCCATATCTCCTCCTGTAGAGCACTAGTTAGTTAAAAATGTAACAAGTGGTATAGATTTCCATTTGATTTGTTGATGTTGGTTGAATCCAGCTGCACTTTTTTGCCCCAAGCCCTTCCAACTTTGGCTCGAGCTACAGATTCCACTTTGATCCTTCCAAAAGTGCCCAAGCAAGTAAGCAGGCAAATTGCTTTGGCTTGTGTTCATTTTGTTACATGTTGCAATGATATTTATGCTTTTTCTACCATTAACGAGATTGTGCTTTTCAAAATTTCAAACAGTCATTTGGTTTGAAAAAAATAAAATCAATATTTTTATGCTATCTCAGTCTTGTTTTAAAAATACATTTTCCAGGATATATTTATGTATGTATACATGAATGTATATTTTTTCACTGAAGCCTGGTGGTAACACAACACCAAGTAGTATCACATGTTCTTTCCAAATGAAGGCAGCAGTATCGCATTTGGTTCAGTACTGAGATTGGCTAGATGCAACTGTGAAACAGGAAAAACATGCAGAGACTACTACAGCAGCTCAAAGATCTGTATGGAAGTACAATAAAATGAGGTCCAGCACAAACTGTGCCAGGTAAAAAATAGCATATCACAAATAAACAACACTGCAAAGTCATTTAAGTGAGCAGCACTCAGCTAAAAGTGGGGCACCATCCTTTAATCAAGACCAGACAAAGAGAGCTCGATGATAGACTAGCAAAACAAACAACGGCCTTCAAAGATGCCTTAAAGATGATAGCTAAAAAAAAATTTTTATTGTCCCATCAAGAAAAAACATTACTGTAAAACCAAATACACTATGTAAATGAGCTGCACCCTCAACTGACAGTTTTGAAAAACATGATCTTTGACCACAGATTCACAAACAGACTGACGGATAGAATTTACTACTGAATCGTATGTAATGTGTGAATCAAATCAGTGAGTAATGTTGTAAAATGTGCAGGTGGGGGCATGATGGGGTCCCCACCTTCTCGTTTAGCTGCTGAACATAGCTTCCCATAATTATGTCATTATCTCTCATTCAGAAACACGCAGTATGCATTTATTCAAATTACCCATCCAAGTACTCTGTCACTGTCCTTCACTGCTGTCTGTTTCTTTGCATATCTGTTTGTTACATAGAAGAAGTTTTGAATCTCCTCACCATGCCAACAGCCTCTTTTTAGCTGCACTTGTGTGCTGAATACTGACCCTGACAATTACAACAAAATCCTTCATTCAAATCATGCACATGCACACAAAAAGACACAAGAATTGTATAGCACCCTGATGAGTTGTGTCATATGCCAGTAAGTCTGCTGTTGACTGAGAACACACAGAATTTAAATCAAAGGGGGTTCAGACACACACTGTTCCAAACATCCCGCAAGTGTAGCGGAAGCTGAAGAAGCAGCATGAATTTTAGAGGAATGGTAAACTTTTAAGTACATTAAGTAAACAGGCATTGGATTCACACGACATGACCGAGGAGAGAAATACTGACCTTGGAATCCAGTTACAAAATAAACAGCATGAATATCACATTATTCTGTTTGCACATCATTCATAACTCTGTGTGTGATGTTAAATAATGTGATTCAACTCCCATGCGTGTATTTGTGTGTGTGTGTGGGTTGTGGCCATGTGGGTGCACTTCAGATTAGCCATTCCTCTCTGTCCTATGCACTTCCCAACATCATCAACTCTAAGCTAAGGATGAATTAGCTTGCTAGTCTGCAAAGAAGCTATTTTGTGGGCAAACTTTTTATTAAATCATGTTTATCTTCTCTTTCCTGTCTTTATTTCATAGATAAGATCTATCTGCTTGTTCACTAACTCCACTGACAGCTACTGCTGTCCAGCTCACTATTTCTAATTTGTGGTACATGAATGTTGCCTCAGAGCCTTCGCCACCTTTGCTGTCAGTGCTGCCAGGGGCAAAGCTGATGCCGTGTAATGCACTAAACAACAAAATACAACAGACATTTTCTTTTATATTCTTTGTAGTGTAGCAGTCCATGAGATTTTCATTTCACGGTTTGAAGTAGCAGTAACACTAAATTCCCAGGTAAGATGTGGGACTTGACAGGTAAGATTATACATGAAAAAAGCTGCAGTATGTCCAGATACAGAATTTTGAGCCACATGTCTTTATGGCTCTCTGTAAAACTCTTACAGGAATTTCTTTATATTTTGAGAGATACACTTTCTACAGTACATATCTGTCCATTTCATATACTGCACATGTCAGAGGATGGTAAGCCTAGCTTAGCACAAAGACTAAAAACATGGGAAACAACTAGCTTGGCTGAGTCCAACAGAAGGAAAATAAATCCACCTCCCAGCTGCTCTAAAGGTTACTAATATACAAGTTATGCTTCACTTGTTCAGTAAGTACAAAAATGCAATTTAAAAACAACCATTTGCCATTTAACGGAGGTGATGTGCCATGTGACCATAATTAGGCACAGTAACTTCCTGTAATCTCTACTGGTTGCAAGGCAACTGCTTAGGTTCCATCTTCAAATCTAACTCTTTGACAGAAAGAAAAGAAAACATATTTTCAATTACCACACACTTAAAGTTAAAAGACACGCAGGAAAAATATCAGGAACAAATTTAACAGTTTGACAAACCAAATTGTGGTTCCTAATGCTCCCAAACAGTATTTGATAAGAATATAACTCAGCTTTTTTGAAAAAAAAAAACAAAAAACTAAATAAAAATTGTGATTAGAGTTCTGGTCATATGCATATACACATTTTTGTGTTCAGGTGAAAAAGAAATAGGATTGCTAACTGGTGTGATATGAATCTTTCAAATATCTTTTTTATTGTTGCAATAATCAGTCATCATTCCGCTACAAAGGGCCATCTGCACAATTTTTCATCGACATGCCTCAGATTTATTATCACACACCAAGCTGTGATTGAGAGAACAGGGAAAAAACTACCTGGTAAGTGAAGCTAAATTTCAGAATGTGATAATGGGGAAATAAGGGGTTAAAAAGAAGAACACATAGAGACCAAGTCTAAGCATTGTAATCAATCCAGGATCACTGTGTTTTCTGTGTCTACTGTGTTTCATTGTTTCACCAAAGCTGCTGTGTGTTTTCTAACAATTTAATACAACCATTCCTTTTGTTTAAAGAGTGTGACAAAGAGGCTCTTAAAGCAAGTCACCGTGTGGGGTTCTGTGTTACCCGAGAACAAAAAAAGGTCTTTATTAAATCTTGCATGGTAGTGACTGTACAGATTCAACTAACTGAAGAGACATATTTCTATGTTTTAGAATTATTTGAGATTATCAAACATGGCTGGTAATGAAAGCTGGAGTCAGAGATACTGTGTATTGGGCACAATGGGTTATAGACCTTTAGGTATTTGAACACTCTAAAAATGTCAAGGTCAAGGCTTTGTATTACGACTGCTAGATGTTACTAAATGCTACACACAAGATCTTTAAGAAAAAAATAAGGTAAGCCGCTCAAGCTAAGCTTCTGGAAATTTTCAAATGGCTTACATTTTCTTTTTCTTACAATTTCTTTTGGTCCCTTCAAATATTGTTTGTTCTTTTTCTGTTTGTTTGTTTTGTATGGTGTAGTAAAATCTGGATTTTTCTTTGCTTGAAGATGAATTTTGAAAAATGACTTTACATATTTGTTAAGTACAAGCAGTGCAAAAT
This sequence comes from Acanthurus lineatus, assembly GCA_029814665.1. Taxonomy (NCBI): domain Eukaryota; kingdom Metazoa; phylum Chordata; class Actinopteri; order Acanthuriformes; family Acanthuridae; genus Acanthurus; species Acanthurus lineatus. Next base: position 2,597,581 of record JAPZDV010000002.1, read on the forward strand.
ACAATTTTCCCTATGAAATTTAGTTACAATATAGAGCAGCAACAAATGGAAATATTCAGTGTTTTGAACCCTCTGCGACAATGCACACAAGCAAAGAGTTATATCATCCCTTTGGTAGAGGGTGTGAGAAAACACAGTGGTGCATAAATGGCCGTAGCTCCTGCTCTCAGGATGTTACAATTACTTTGTGCTGCATGTGAATTGTGTTGTCGGTGGAGGCTTGCAGTGAAATGGATTCATCTCTTTGCAGAGTGCTTCTGCAGTGAGATAAAATGATCGTATCCTGCCTCGTGTGACTCCAATTTCTCTCTCAGCAGTGATGTAAAACTCTGACCAAGTGTCAATGAGTGATAACAGCCCCCCAAAGAGTTATAAAGAGAACTAATGCAACCTCTGATCATTGATGGAAAATGACTAGACGACAACTGTGCTTTGAGAACAAAAAAAACAAAACACAGGAACACAGAAACATTTTTTTTGTCAGCAGAGCAGCTTTTAACTGCATTTCTGTCCTTCTGATCAATATTGTACCAAGACTGTGAGACATCTTGACCCAAGAGAGTCTGAAGGAAGAGAGTGTTTCCATCAGTTTCTTTCACCGCTCTAAAAGCATCAGGCAGATAAAACAGTACAACAACCTGTTTTTCTTGGGTCACCAAATAGCAGAATAAAGCATCTAGCAACACTGATCAGAAAGAGTTTTGTGCTTTGTTTTTTTTTTTCTTGCTATGCTAGAGAGAGTGGGCAAAAAGTTACAGTTGTTATTCTCTTAGTCAACTTAAACTTCTAGGTGACATCACACATTGATGTAGAATAATTATTCATCTGTGGTTTTAACACGGTGCACTAATGAAGCAGTGACAGTGCATCTGCAGCTGCGGTTGATTTTCCCAGCTGTGGAAACACTTCACCCAAGCTGACACAGATTTGTGTTGGCAATCATTTTCTATGTCGTGTCATGTTAAACACTATTTAAGATATTCAGATGAGAAAAGACTCCAACTATCCCCAAAACAAAGCAGTCACTGCAGTCAAACTGTATCTATGGTTCAGAGTTTGCTGGAAGTGAAGCCAAATCAGGTTGCAGATGATTTGTAAAAAGCCTCCCAGAGCTGATCAAGAAATATGATATTTCAACTTCCTTAGGCTGGTCCCTCTTGTATTAGTGAAGATTAAAGAGCACTTTTTAGAAGAAGCTGTTGACTACTTCAATGCAGTAATTCTGTATAACCGACTCTCTTTAAACACTCAGTATGTGTAAAGGCTGCAAAGGGATCCACAACACCAAAATGTGAGGAAAATAAAATGTGATGCATCATCAACTTTTGATGGCCTAGAGCAAATGAAAGAACATGTCCCTCCTCGCTTTATGTAATTTCTCAACCGATCTCTCAGGTGATGTTAGAGAGACTGTTTCTAGTGAAAGCTATCTGCATGCTGTAATGGGAAGAAAGCTTTACCGCATTGCATCCAATTGCATTCAATACATGAACCAGCAGATGTGGAACTGCTGCAATACAAGCAATAAAAGGGATTAAATGGAAAAAAAGATCAACTGAAATTATGTGTTTCTCTGTGTGCTTTCAAACAAGAGTGAGTCTAAAGCTTTGCTGTCTCTGTGAGTCTGTGTTTGTGTGCAGCAGAGATCGAAGCCAAAGGCAAATATCATCATGCTAACATGCTCATAGCAACAATAGTCACATGTTGATGCATTATAATGTATACACAGTATAAACAAAGTAAACATAATGCTGATGAGTTGATGTCAGCCGTTGTTAATCATTTAGCTTGGCTGATTTCATTTATATTTTATTTTAAAGTGAGCATGAATCTAAAATATGTACAGAAAAATTTACAGAATAACACTGAGAACTTTTCTGAGTGATGCATAATAAGTCCATAATATTCCAATAATATTACTGTGAGTTTATATGTGTTACATGTAAAAAAAAAACTAGGAACCACTTGAGTTGAAAAAAGATGATGTAAGTGATTTAAACACTGACAAGTGAAAAGATAAAACAATAAAAGAGAAATTAGATGATGCCATCTTGTTTCCTACCCATCAAGTAGATTTTGTTTCCTCTTAAGAAGGGCATGGCTCCGTACCGCGGCGTTGGCATTGAGGTCAATGGCTGCCATTGGTCCTTTTCTGCCTCATAAACTCTTACAAGAGCCTGTGGTGTTGTGTCGACTCCCATACCTCCCAACGCATACACCTTTCCATCTGCAGAGAGACAAATAAGAGAGTCGCTCTGTTTATTACAAGCTTCAAAGAGTTTATTATAATATACTCCTTGGTGCAACAATTAAGGCAACTAAGATCATTCACAGCTTATTATCAGCTTAATGTGAGGTGAACGAGAGAAAAACATTGTCAACATCTGTCCAAATTGCCCTTTTGTCCCATTATTTCTGGTCTGTCTTTCATGAATGTTATCTGTCTCTTCCACATGGAGACATCAAACAATTTGCAATACTTGTGCCCACGTCTGAGAAACTTGACCACCGAATGACTCTTACACAAGGACACACCACTTCAACCACTGCAGTGTCATTAGAATATACACAGAGCAGGGCAAAGGCAGAGGCAAAGTGCTGAGCTGGCAAGAATTGTGCTCTTGCAGAAGCAATGGGGGGAGGAAAAACAAGTGTGAGATAAAAGGAGAGGAAAGGGGGAGACAGGAGAGGAGAGGAAATAACAGTGTTACAGATTAACAGCCCATCTGCACTCACAGTTGTGACAATTTAAATCTGGGAAAGGAATAGTGGGAGAGAGAAACAGAGAGATGTGGAGAAGAGAAAGGAGAGAAGGAGAGGGTGAGCATCTCTGTCACCCAGACAGATGACAAATCCACAGAGCTGTGACTTAAACTGTGAATAAAGCAATAATAAATCTGTCACTCAAGATGCAGCTCAACACGAGTGCGATTACCACAGAGTTCTGCAGTTAAAACTGAATAAACCAAATTTACTGTTGTATATAAAATAAATGACGCAGTGCACTTTTATCACATAAAGTGTGTCGCAATGCACACAAGTGGACAGGCGGGGGAGAGACAGAGATGCAAGAAAACACACTCCCACTCCTCGGTATGTAAAAAAAAGTCAGTGTGTTAAGCACCAACACTGCAAATGCAAAAGACCACACTCAACACTAGGGGCACTGTGACAGTCTGGTATTGTTGGTAACCACTATATTCTAAAATTAAATATGGTTTTGGTGAAGACTTGATTCTGATTGGCTGCAGAGTGTCCTTACATTGTTCTCAACTACCACACCAACTCAGCTTGTGTCTGCATCCAGTCACCTTGATGTTAAACCAAACAGTTTAATGAGCTGAGCTGACCAGTAACAAATCTTATCTCTTGATACCAGCTTGTGTGCTAGTTTATGCTCCATTACAGCTCAGTGTGAAGGCAACAGTTACTCCAGGTACTGGTTAATCCCTTAGTTATGTTATGGCTTATAATAAATTATTATTCTTAATTTTTTCCTCTTTGGCACTTGTCCGATGTAAGCAGAATAATGCCATTTGAGGCGTCCATAATCAAGAAATTAATGGATTTCCCCACATTCATTAATTTCTAAAGAGACATTATTGCTTACATCTCTGTTGTGTTTTACTATAATAATAAAAAATATTGTGTAACCAACACATTTTGTTATTGTAGGTGGAGTTAATGCACCTTAACAAATGATGCAACTGCGCGTTAAATGAAAGAATTCATTAAGTGTAACTGTTTTAATGATACATTTCTGTGTTATTATGGTCACAGTCTCTCTCTTAATCTTCTTACAATGTTTTTTTTGTTAATTAACCAAAAATAAACACAAAAGTACTAAAGAGGATTTTACTGTGGGCATTTTTTTTTTATTTCTAATGATATATTGACAATAACATTATAATGCATTCTTTACAGCATAATGACCATGTTTTGAAAATCTGGTACCTTGACAGCTGTTCATTAGTATTAATGTATCAGGATTAGTATTATAGATATTCTCTATTATAACTTTTCTAATGTAAACACTTGGATTACCTTCATGATGTATGGAAGGGTTAATGGCTCTGTGAGGTTGTAAATGTCGTTGTGAAGGAAACAGTGATGAACACAATGAAATTCTGACCTGATGATGTTGGTGTGAAAAAAGTCAGATTATCATCAACATGTTTATCTGTGGACCGTAAACACCTGTGAAATGTGATCCCTAAAAGGAATGACCACATTTATGAAACATTTATTCATTCTGACTGACATGTACTGAGCCTCCTGTAAGGACTTGTAGTGAACAGCTTTGTAAGAAAGGTATTATTATATTTTATGGGCATCATTCTAAATGTCAGTGGGTGTTAAAGGGTATTCAGTTTAATTACCATGCTGTTCAAACTGCCTTAAAGAAAACATCAGAGTTCAATAAATTTCAGTTTACAGGGACAAGAGGACAGCAGGAGAGGACAGTCTGCAGGAAAGGCCCAGTCCTGAGTACATGAGCTTGTGTGTGTGTTTATCACAATGAGGAGTGTAACAGTGGCACCTTAGATGTATTTTGAAAGAACTGAGTAATTTTCTCCTAATGGCTTTCAACTAACTTTCACAGAGTTTTCATCATTCGCACTTTGCATAATAAACTGATGGACAGATGCGCACTTAAAGCTGAACAATGAAAAATTAGTTTTCAGATTGCAGTGACGATCTCCTAATTCACCACTTAATCACACACAGGGATAATGGCTGCCATACTGAGTGACAACTGAGAGCGTGTTGCCTTGATGGCCACCCCTACGTGTGTGTGAATGTGAGTGTGTGTCAAAGGGAAACTAAAAGGGAGTAATGGAGTGATTGATGATCCTGTGGTCTCAGGTAGAAAGAGATGCTCATGCACGTGCAGAGTTCAACTCTGGAGTGATTATGTAGAAAGTTTAAAGTTAATAACTTTTGTAGAATTTTTGTTCTGTGTAAATGAAATTTGAAAATTCAGCATTGTCTGACAAAATTGACATGATCAGCCTTTGTGCAGTTCTCTCTTGTCAATCACCCTTTGCAAGTGTAGATGTAGATGGGTGTATCTGTAATTGTCTGAACTGTAATGGAGTAAATAATTTCAAATGCAGCATGTGTTTCTGTGTGTAACCCAATTCACAAAAGGCACTAAGAGAATAACTGTCAAAATGTCTGTCAGACTAAATTGCTTTTACTCTCCGGAAAGCTCCATTGTCAATGCAGAATGATAAGCATTTCTGTGTACAATAAAATGAGAACCTGTTACACTGAGATTAAATGGAGAAAAGCATTTACAAGCCCAGTGGAGAGCTTGGATATCTGAAGCTTTCTTACCCTCAGGAAATAACTGTAAATCACAACAAGCAGCATGTTCCAGCACAATAGACCCACATTAGACTGTGGTCCAACTAGATTCTGGTAAAGGATGAGGTCAAATCTCTTTCTCTTCCGCTGCTTTAAAAGCATAGTGGGACTGTGCATCATTGTTATTCACACAGTTCGTTATGAGGTTTCAAGATGAATGTGTTTGAACCACTTACACACAATTTTCTCCAATCCAGTTTCCATCTACTGCATTTACATTTTAAGTTGCTGCAGAAGGATCAGTTTCTGAAAAGGCATACATGCTCTCTGTGCGACCATGAGCTCAAAATGGTCTCTGTGACTAATACAATCTATACTATACTAATACAGTCTAGACTATACTAATAATCTATTGTGTTATACGGCTTGACAATCATGGTGTCATTGAAAGAACCATCACATGTATACTGTAATTATCATCAGCACTGTCATTTTTCTTTCTTCTTTGTGTGTGTGTGCGTGTGTGCGTGTGTGCGTGTGTGCGTGTGTGCGTGTGTGCGTGCATGTGTGCATGTGCATACGTGTGAGTGTGTGTGTGTGTCCATTTGGCACAATTTTCAGCAATTTACCATCTATACTGAAAGGCTTTGGAGGGATTATTTTTCAACTTCACTACATCACTACTTAATTTACCCTGAAAATTTCAAGTCAATTATTTGTGCTGTGACAGTAATTGAAAATGATAGTTCCCCACTTTTGCACTTGTTTCCACACAGCTGCCACCTATTTTCTTGAAATCTTGTTAGCTTACCCCCCAAATTTCATGATTTTTACAAAAAAACACACAAAAAACACATAATAACATCTTATCCACAATGCAAATGAATTTTGAAAACATAGATAACAAACAGAGCAACTAATAAAGGAGTCTGCCAATGTGTTGATAGCTATATTTTCAAACCCATGCAAAGAAGGCATTATATAAGTGTGTTATGTTTTTAGTCTGTACAAAATTAAGTTATGTTAAAGCCTCCAAAAGGATCAGAGCTGCTCTCGCTTTGAAAAATCAGTCGGATAAGGTTTGTTCACTGCTGCTATGATGGTTTTTTTCTATATATAAAAAAAAACATTGAGAGATTTTTTTCATAAACACATACTCTATACATGTACTGCATATATGGTTACAGAAGTCTACCATTGTGTCGGGTATTATTCCTTCCTGCCACACAGTCTCAGATGGGCTAAAGGTCAGCTTGATATGATTGACAATGATGTCGCTGGCAGCTCCAGAACACAGAGTTATATGGCAAGGTGCATTTGAGAGGTCTGTGTTTGCACAAGGGAGGGAAACAGATGGAGGAGCACACAGTGTCCTGGTGTTCACAAAGAACTGGTTGTGATGAATGAGAGCTGCTTCTGTCATCAGCAAAGGGTTTGTTCACCTTATCTTTCCAGCTGAAAATGCAAGTTTCTGACAGATGCTGCTTTTGTGCTGAGCCCATAACCAACCACCTCTTAGATGAACATGTATCACCCAAGTCTGCAAATACACTCGCACACACACTCACAATGCAAACATGTTAGTTTGAAAAAGGTGACAAAAAGCTGCATTTTCTGCAAAATAATGTGTCTTTGAGCATTTGAGAAAGTACTGTACAAACTTGTTGAGGATTCCTGTTCAATAGCAAATTTAATATCGTTTAATGACACTATTTTTTATACTTACATATTTTATTTATTTTTATTACTGACTGGGCTCTCTTGTCCAAGAGAATCAAGATATTGCTATTAGTTAGAAATACGTTTTTAAAGCATAAACATATCATCCTAACCCTAACCAAGGAGGCCTTATGCCTAAACCTACTATATATAATATTTATCATAGCCATTAGTTTGCATGTTTAAACTCGGATATTCAGTGCATGTAAAGTGCAGTTATTGAACATATTCTTAAATCATCTTATTTTCATAAATTTATTACAGATCACTAAAACAGGGTGTGGGTCTTAGTTGAACCGCGGGTTGTATTTTGGCTACACTGCCATCTTCATGCCTTTCTTTCTAATCTGTGACAAACTAGCAGATTTGCACACAGTCTCAGAAAGTTAGTTTGTCCTCATCATAGCTAAATCCCAGAATAATCAGGGTTTCTCATGTTTCTTAATGGGAGGGATGTTTATTACAGTATTACACTGAGCTACTCGCAGTTCTATTAGCTGACAGGTCCATCCTATTGGAAGGCTTTGAAGGTTATACTTCTGTCTGGTATTTAAAAGTGGTTTAGATTTCACTAACAGTCATGTTCACCAGAGCAGAGAGCATCAGAGCAGCAAACAGCCTGTTATCGTGCTGCCCTGCCTCAAGTTATCCAGCATCATGTTGCTATCACCCTTCTCTGCTTCCATCACAGTTAGTTTTGTGGTTTGTGGTAGTTTTGACACTCAGTTTGTGAAGCTCACAGCTTGTTGCTGCTCTGTCACTGTTCTGTGTACAATGATGCATTTCAGAAACAAAGTGGATTGATTTGTCAGAGTGGCTAGGAGGAGCAAAAGTGTTGCATGCTTCTGACGAAACCTGAACACATTGTCAGGTAGGCAGGTGCTTACGTTACACAAGACCTGCACACCTGAATGCAAGAAATTTCTGTCATGACGACAAAGTGAGAGCAGAAAGGAACAGAAATGATTTAAGATGACTGACTGTGTCCTTGACATTTACTGTCCACCAACACTTTTACCTGCTACCGGCAGCACTTGCTATTACTGTGTGATCGAGTGTGTGTTTTCATGTGTGCGCTTGGCTTGCCCAGCTTTGGTCTAACCACGTGCAGCCTCCTCTAATTAAGGCACAATTCTCTGCCCATCACCCCTGGAGACTCCATGGCAACCACAGCATAACCTACAGGCTGTTATTATGGTGTGGCTGGACAAAATGTGCAAATAGCACCTTGTACTGAACAAGCTTTAATCAAAAACAATGATGCACAAACCTGCAAACGTAGCAGCGACAGCAGACACAGAGGAAATTTAACTTATTAATTATGCTCATGGTTTTGTCCTTCTCTTTCCAAACAGTGATGTATAAAACTAAGGCTGATGCTTTGATTCCTCTAAAAAACATCTTTCATCATTCTCTATGTTTCTGATATCCCATTGCCTGTCCCTCATCAATTGAGGGGAGGTGGTCATCTTACTGCTGCTTACTGTTTTTTCACTTTACTTTCATCATTTTTCATCCCCTTTTTCTTGATGACTGCTCATTCATCCCTTTTCACCCTCTTCTTTTCTTGCCTTTCGTTTTATTCTTTCAACCTTCCCTCTTTGCTCTTTTTCCATCATACATCCATTTGCAACCCCCCAAATGCAGTATTCATCCCACTTAGAGGATGCCATACTGCTACAACAGCAAGCAATATCAGATCATTCAGATTTTTTTATATGCTTAGTATTATTATTAACTGATTGTCATTTTAAATGCTTAATAAATGTCTTTCAAGTCACCAATCATCACATAATGATTCAAATAAATTAAGATTATTTTGGCTTTGAAAAAAAAATGTTCAAATGCTGCATGAAATAATCTTTCTGTACAAAAAAACAGATATTCAAATGAGAGAAAATGAAGATATAGCTTAACAAAGAGGCCTAATAAATGTGTAAAATTTAATCTTGAGGAAGTCATTAATATTTAGTTCTTCAGGGAGTCTTGTACTTCATCTTACAAGTGTCACATTTTGCTTCTCTGTCTCCTTAAGGCAGAGCACTCAGACCAGCTTAATGTAAAGCTAATAAAACACCATAAAAGAGACATTTGTCCCCTGCAGAATTTCCCTTTGATTCAAGTTCAATTCACACCGTTTAATAGCCGAGTTGGAGTACATTAGAACACAGCTCTGTCCTAGTTTGTTCAGACTGATATTAAGTTTGTCTGAAAAGTTTTCTTTTGGGGGCCTTACTTATGAAACATTTATTTAGTGACAAACTTCTGGGCACTGGTGAGGTTAGTGGAGCACTTGTACAATAATCAGACCAACATTAATCATCAAAGCAGTGTTGCTATTTTGAGGGACTTCATGAACCCAGGCCTGGACTGTATTAAATGCAGAGCTGGTAGGAAGAAATGACATTAATGAAGAGCAGGAGTCAGGGGAGGCGATATGTCAAACCTTCAAAATACATTTAAAGCCTAAATCTGCTTTGACAAATATGAAATGACTGAAATATAATATCTGCAGCCAATGTTTTCACAATGCAGTTTGCATGACAAAAAACTCAAAAGTTATACTGAAATGGATGGAAGGGCACCTGGATAAAAAGAACTGACACCACAGATCAGGGCTGACGTCCTGCGTCCTATGTGAGATTTATAGATTTACAGGCTACTATGGCAAAAATGAAATGTGTTTGCTCTCAAGGTGACAAAACAGCTACATATGAAAATGAAATGGACACACTTCAGGAGTAGATTTTTAACTTTGTGAAACTTTGAATAGCACCCAGAAGCTAGCCCTCTCATGTCTCATGCAGGTTGTCTGCTTGGCCTAAAAACAGGTCACCTGCTCAGGCCTTAGTGAACTGACCAATCAGAGCAGACTGGGCTTTTCAGGGGAGGAAAAATAAAATGCCTTAGACAGAGAGTATTGCAGCTATAGACAGCATAAGAAAAAAATTATGTTATTATTATTTTTGAATATTGGCACATATAAATTGACTCTAGCAGACTCAAAATGTATAAGTATGAATTTGTTTCAACTCTAAAACTGGAACTTTTAGAGACTTTGTATACAGATTGAGTGCATGTAACATGTAACATGTTCAATAACTATTCTTTGATTTTTTCATGAAAAAATAATCTGGCTAGTGTTATGATTCTGATTAAACATATTTTTGTAGAGGTATACAAAAACCATGTACTGGAGACAGAGAGAAATTTACTTATTGATATGCTACATTAGGCACACCAAGTGGGGATAAACCAAGAAGTGCCAGAAGTAAGGGAGCCACAGTGTCTCCTATCACCACAGTAAAAGAGATTAAAAGGTAATTCAGGACTTCTAAAGTAAACCTATATTTAAGCACCTTAAGAAAGTTACACAAAAAGCTTGGGGGATGATTAAAAAGATTATGATTAGAGTGGTAGGATTTTAAAGTCCTTACTCAAAAATTAATTTTACATTAGGTCGTAATTTAAACAACAAATAGAATAAAACACAATAAAAGTTGTTACTTTTCATCCCAGGAAACAAATAACAGGGCAAAGTTGTCCTGTAACGATGGCCCTGACTGCTGCTGTGATGGATGGAAGATGATCTCCCACAGTGACATTTAAAGGGCGCTGCACTCTTCCTAATGAACACCCGTCAATGGAGAATCAATAGAAACCTCCTGCCTGCTGTTAGTTATAGTCCATGTTCTACATATTGTCAGAGAGAGACAAGGCTCCTTTTTTCTTTGCTTCTTTGTTCTTTTTCCTCTGACCTTGATTCCTGTTTTCATTCTTTATTTTCTTATATCTTTTTTCTCTTTGTTTCTTTTTCAAAGTTTCCTGCAGGTACAGCCCAAACTCTTGAAAGAAGTTGAATACATTTGCAGTGAACCCAATGCACTTTTTCACTGCAGCTAAGCATTAAGAGTCTTCCCTGCGTTTGATGTCCATATTTCACTGTTGTGGGTGGAGCTATCCTCTCCACAGTCCACACACACACACACACACACACACACACACAGAATGAAGCAGATAAGAGACGGATGAAGTGACTCCAACTGTTGACAACTACCATGTAATAAAACCCTCCCAACAGGAGCAATTTATTGATTTAATCCAAATCAAACCACAAAACTTACAGCTTAAATATATGAACTTTTAACATCACTCAACCTCAGTGAGGAGACATTATTATTTTGTGAAGGTTCTGTGGTGAATTTCAGTTTGAGCACCTTAAGAAGTGTCGTAAACATCCATGCTTCTATTCTTCTTTGCAGAGATGATGCAGAATGCCTGGTCGACAGCCAATGTGATTGAAGGTTTGTGTAAGTGAGGTAAACTAACACATCCACACAGAGAGGTCGGTAGTCAAGGTTTGCACTGAAGCAGCCACAATGTGCTGTTAAGTGAGGCTAAGAGTCAATAAATAGTGCCATTCAAAACCTGAAGACAACCTTGTGGAAGCCACAGATCAAAGTGTATTTATAAGGTTGAAAGAACTGGGCCGATTATGAAGAAAAGAAGCAGGTTCAGCACACTGAGCTGTGATGAACACCGGAGGCAGAGGTGAAAGCAGCTTCCTTTCACTTGGCTTTGTTAATGGAAAGAGCACAGACCCGAAGCCACTGTTTAAGTGTTTGGTTTATTCTCTACACACAGCAGGCGGATTTGACAGGAATAGATTGCGGGAAGACACCACGCATGATATGATATAAATATCAATTCACAGGTGTACTGAATGTTTTTCACAAGAAAACTTAAGAAAAAAATCAGACTTGTTAGACTTGTCAGGTTGTATAGTGGCAGGATGTGAAGTGAGAGCAGAGTGTGTTAGCAAAGCTGACATAAACCTCAGAGTATATTTGTTGTATTGAAAATCCTAATGCTATAAACACTGTTGAATTAAGTGTGTTGAAATAGTTAAGCATTGAAACACACCTAGATTTTCACTAGATCCAAAATTTACTAAAATCTTCTATCTGATGAAGTTTTAAGGTCAAATAAACTTTACTATTTAGTGTTGAAATAGAAGCAAAAGCAAATTTGTTTTGCCATTTATTCCATGCGTATGTGTAAGTAGCATAGTATAAATGCATTCTCCTCATACATCATTAAAAACAGCTGCTTCCTACCATTAGACCTTATGACTTTTAATGGGCTAGTATAAAGTAGAAGCATTAAATCAGTGATTCTAGCCTTTGGATTACTTAGTACGAGATCCTACTAAGATATTGATGTATATCCTATAACCCTACCATGCAAAGTCTTAATGGATCTGGTGCCACCTCTTCATACAAGCAGTACCGCAACAGGCCAGAGGGTGTAATACACCAACCAACCACTGTGTCTGTGTCACAGTTTACCTCCCCTGCATGCCTCAGTCTTATTATAATAGCAAGTCTTATTCTGTGGCCAAATTAGCAATAAAAATCCACATCATCTAGATGGACTTTTAAAAAAAAGCCTGCTGAGAAGCATTTCAGGTGACAGCTGATTAGGTTGAAGAAACAATACAACTTGATTATTATTCAATAAAATGGAGCCAGTGTTTCCATGGCAACTTAAAGCTAATTTTTATGATTGTGTTTACGAACACACACACGGCACTTGGTTAAGGTTTGTGAAATATTGTGGTCTTTGGTTGAATCTTAAAAAATTCAACAGAGCCTTGAAGCACAACACAGACAAAATTTTTCAACTACCATAACCCTTTATCAGCATTTAATAAAAACACATTATTTCCCTTAACCTTTTACTGCATAAAACTGTAACCACCATCAGGACTCAGGCAGTCTTCAGTGTCTTCAGTCAGCATCCTCGACCATGCACACACACCCAGAGAGAGGGTCACTGCACGACAGATCATAAAACCACAGGGTTATGACTTTTTTTTGGATTAACATCTATTTTTTGTGCAACAACTTGTCTGTTTGTGTGTGTTAATGCATATCAGTCGCAAAAAAAGAATTAAAAAAACAAATACTGCAGTCACTCAGTAAGAAAAACATGTGGTTGATCATATTCCTGGCAGAAACCATTCCCTTTTTGTTCAGGTGAGTTTCATTAAATATGACCTTTCCCATGCTGCTAGCTAAACAACATCAATTTGCATACTGTCAAGGATATATATTAGCTTAAAATGTCAACACAAGTACATTAGAAATTCCATCACAGTCTTGTACACATATGATGCTGATCCATAATGCAGCTGACTAATTCCTCATGCAGTCCACAAAAAGCAATTGGGAAAGAAAATTATTTGGAATAACAACAATTTAATATCATAACTATCAATAATTTACTGAAGACATATTTTTATGTTTAATGTTTCAATTTTGGACAAGAACTAAGAAACGGCTCTATTTTGTTTAACATGTTTGATCTGAAAGGATAGAATGAACTTAGTGAAATGTTTTTGTTTTATCTCATGCTCTCTTACAACCACACACACAAAAAACACACACACATATGCGAATACAAACACAGAGAAGCTTTTTTCTGCTTGTTGTTTGCTCGTTGCACTGTTACTGACATGTGCTGCTAAATGTGTTCTCATTAGCTGAAGATGCAAGATGGAAACTACAGAAGTGGCCCTTCACAGACTGTGAGAGGCCACTTCTGTTTACTTCTTAATGACACACCATAATCTTTGGGGGGTGTCTAGATGGTCATCATTGTAATGTTTTATGCATTATTGTTTCTTATCTCTTCACTCATTTTTATTTTTCTATCCATTTGTTTTTATGACTCTGTTGCTTTTTCTATTTCCCATTTAGTTTGTTTTCTGGATGTATTTTTATATCTCTTTCCTCATACACACAAATCAAACATGTTTCCTCTCTCAGTGTTCCCACTTTTGTGTGAGTTCTGTCGTTTCTCCTCTGTAATTTTGTCAACTATAATTTTGTCCAGCAATGCTGTTGTTATTGTTGTTGGGTGAAAAAATGGTCTCTCTACCCTTCAAGTATCCAAACTTGTAATGTCTATCATTGAAATAAAATGAATGCCTACAGAAAATTACTCAGCAGGTGTGAAAGGTTATTTTTTAATGAATGCAAACAGGTCCCTGAAAAGTAAAATACCTATCTACATTCCAAGCAGCCAAAAAAAGGATTGCATGCCGAAAATTTTAAATGTCCTCTCTGCATTTAAGTTAAAGCACATATAGATATTCTTCTTAAGTAAAACCCTGACCCGTACTATAATGGAAATAAAATGCAGTAAAGGTCAGTATCTTCACAGATGGAGGAATATATATAAATGTGTGTGTACATATTATTACTCTTTATGTCTTATTCACATTACTGCTTTGCCGGCCCAGAGGCCAGCAAAGAAATAGTGTCGAACTAGTTCTTGACCTTTGGCAAGAGCTTCAAAAATAAGAGGCAATGTTATGGAAAAGGATGTAATAGGAAATTATATTAATAGGAAATTCTAAGAAGGAAATGAGGGTGACTGACTGAAAAGAGTAAATTTCAAACTGGTTTCAGTCCTTAAAGAGAGCTTCACAAAATGTCCTCTGGTTCAGGTCATGTTAGCTTGGCATGCTGCTGTTCTGAGTTATGTGAAGAGCTTGTGCAATCTTTGACTGCAACTTCAAAACATTTTTCAGAACATTGCAGTGCTACGATGAGTTTCTTTGTATTTAGCACATATATTATAACTGACAATATTGTTACAGTAATCAAGGATTTGTATGCACGACAGAGTCATTTCTGTCAAAAACTGTATGGGCAAAAGTTTGCAAAAAATGCCAATTTTTGCATGTGCATGCTGCTTTCATGTAACTTTTGACAGAAGAAATAACCTCTGTTATAAATGCGTAGTTGAAAGAAAGGAAACACACTGATGCTTTATTCAGTATATACCATATATTTTGCTGCTAAAGCACAACTTGTTCTGGTGTGACAAGTAGCTTATGATAGCTAATGATAGCCAGTGTTAGCTAACAACATTGATTTTGCTAAAAAAAAAAAAAAAAAAGCACGATACTGAGTCAATTCAAAGAATTAATAACCGGTTGTTTTTCCTCAAATCATTTCATATCATTTTGGATTCAAGAAAATCACACACTACATTAATATTTCACAGATTTAACGCATAACCCTGCATGCACACAAAGTGATATCAATCAAAAGTCCAAGTTTATCCAACCAAACAGGTGCTGTCTTTGGTCACATATTGGTATTCCTACAAAGATTTAAGAAAGTCTATCTATGCTATCTACATTCATCATGCTCCTTCAGTTAAGGGTGTTGTTAGTTGAAAAATGCATCCGCTAGATTTCACGTGACCTGTGGTATAAACCATGCCCATTTCAGACCTACTATCAAAATACAGATACAGAGACTGATATCATATTTCCTCAAAACGGCCTTTATTTACCTCAACTGCAGAGGTCACCAGGCCTGTATATGATGCAGCCTTGAAAACATTTAGTTATATTTTAGTATGACGCCTCCTGGTTTTATGATCTGATCCCTTTTACCTTTGTCAAAGTTTTGTAACTGCATTATGCTCTTGATACAGAGCAGAGTTTGACTAACACACATACAACCGCAGTGACAATGATTTAAGATCAGTAGTCCAGAAGAAAAGTGCTGAAAGTCGCATGCTCATATTGTTGAATTGTTACAGTGATGGAAATCTATATTACACTTGCCTGACCGTCACACTATATAACATGGATTAGGAGTTTTTCTGTCCTCTCCCCATTGTTTGACACCTGCATTAGCTTTGAGGAAATGTTGTAATTTTGTTGGCTGAACAGATACAGACACAGATAAAGACAGGCCTGTGTCCCTATAATCTAAATACTGCTGGCTGCTGGCTGCTGAGAGTGATTACTGCCCTTCTCAAGAACACCAAAAGAAAGGAAAGAGGGTGTAAGAGTTTCAAACAACTTTCAGGTAATAAGTTCATTCCTCTCAGGTGGCTCTTGAGGAATAATCAACCAACAGCTGCTCCACTCTGACCTTTGCCTTTTCTCCACGGTTGCAATGAGCTCTTCTTTACTTAGCTGACAATCTTGCAGAACAAAACCTTTTCTTACCCACTGCAACTGCCTCTGCTGACATTTGGGTGTCTTCTTGAATTAAATGATTCACATGACAGCATTGCACCTGCTGCACTCCTAAAATAGTCAAAATGCCACTAAGGCAGTGTTTCAGAATCATAATTACAGTATCTGGCTGTAGTACTGGGGCCTATTAAGCTTTTTACTTCTCTTGTTATGTGGGACCTGGCAGCAGTGAGCCCTCGTCCTCTTAAACTGGTGGTTTAGAAAATCAGCGCTCAGGAAAATAGCGTTTGATTTGAAGCCCAGTAAAAAAAAAAAGTCCATTCATAGTTGTGAGGGTGATTATATATTAGGTTTGACAGGAATCAAAGAGGGTTAGCAGGGAAAGGCTGTGTTAATTATTGCTACTGTGACAAAGAAAAGGACTGCAACGCCCAATGAAAAAATCATGCCTGAAGATTTTTAATTGCTTGATTTAAAGCATAAAAGCAGCATTTTCCGTCCGTCTGAAGTTAATTCCTGAGAGTGCTTTAACAAGTTGGTCCATTTTATGACAGTACACTGTACAGCCGACTAGGCACAGAGCAGAATTAATGCTGCCAGAGTTCATCTCCCACTCGGGCTGCCATTATATCCACTCACAGCACTGCAGGGTGCTTTAGGTTTAAGCATCCCGAAGGACACGTGCTACTACTGTACTGCATTTGGGGGTGACTAAACACTGCCCCTTCAGTGTATTTTAAGTGGACCATTACCTTCTGAAAAACCCTTAAATTAACAGCATTCAACTGCAAAATGCTATCACTGACTAGCAGCACAAGACACAAGTGTGTAATGATTCTTTTGTATTTTTTGAAACAATCTCCATTTTCTCTATCTTGGGTTGTTTTTCTCACCTTGACAACAGACTTTTTTAATGGCATCTTGTGTGTCAAAGTGGAGTTCTCATAAAAAAGACCATCCAGACTGAGGTTTCTATTTTTATCTTATCTTATCTTTTTAGCTCTCAAATCTGCCAACACAAGCAGGCCTCTGACACTTGTTATTACTATGTGTATAGGTGTATAGGTGCAGGAGAGGTACAAATAGGTGGGAGGTTTATTCAAATTCAAAAAAGTGCAAAGCACTGAAATTGTAAAGTAGGTTGTTGGTTGTTTTTTTTTTGTGAAAAATGTGTCTTAGACATCGGCTGAGAATAGATCTCTCAGAAACACATCTGTTTCTGGAGCAGAATCCTTCTGCTGCCAGGCTGATGATTTAAACAACAATGTGCAGCAAATGTGTTCCTGAAAAGGAAAACAGTTCTAATGAAAGACTCTCAAGTCAATAGAAGCATTTAAATCAAAGTATATCAAATCATGTTTACTGTGGTTAAAGTAAGAACACCAGTGACTCAGTCTGCTTTGTTCTTCAGAATATTTCCAAAGGAAAATAAAAGAACCTTTCAGTATCTGTTATCCACCTCTCCTATTTACTGTAAGAAAAGTTTCACTTCACATCATTAAATCCCTGCAGCCTCCTGAAGCTGCTGTGTTAAATTTTAAAACATATAGCTTACTTTGGCTTGCTGGTTGGACTGACATGTGCTTGACAGAAGCCAGGAAGTGGCTCAAAGAAATAATGGCAAATATAGAAGTTGAGCAGGAAAAACTTGCAAGGAGAGCAGCAGGTAGTCTGTTTCTTGAATATTTTTGCAGACACATGCAGAGTGGGACTGGATAAAGCCTGAAAAAATACCTGAAAACTTGAAAAAAAAGATGTGAACATATAGAGAGCTATGACTGGCAAAACCTCAAACTTCTGATGCCTACTTGTTACTAAAATAGATTTAAGTGCTATAAACTTTGTACTGAAGCTTATGTGCACACAACTATAATGAACAACAACATTTTATTCTTATTGATTTCATATTTCTTCAAATTTGCAAAGAAACATTATCAGCAGCAGCAGCAATCAATCTCAGCTGACAAGTGATGAAGTGCTTGTCATCAGGAGAAAATAACTGAGTAGATATCTGATGGCCTCTAATAACTAATAACTCCATCCAGAGATTTCATTTTTCTGATGTGTCCTGATCCTCCCTACTGTGCCATGACATTTACTGCGCTGCACATACTGTACGTATACAATCAGCTTTCTACTGAATAGGAGGTAACTGGAAATCTGTGGGAAACTGTGACAAATGTAGTCTTTCATTCTTAAAAAATGTGTTATGTGCCCTTGGGGATGGTGTCGGATGTGGAGACTGTAAAGGTTTGAAATGAAAACAGAGGAAGTAAAACATAAAGGTTTTCTCCTTTGCAAGAGATATGACTAATAACCTCTTTACAAGGCACTAAGCACCTTAAAGCTCCGCTGAGGTGGCTTTTGGTGAAACCAGGACAGCTGTGGGACCCAGAGGCTGTCAGGGACCTGTGTGGTACAAAGATTAGTACAAATTTGCTCCTTTGTATGGTTCTTCTTATTCTTACAAATGTAATACATTTTTGGTCACAAGCGAGGTTTTGGTGGCTGTTTCCCTTTTTGAAAGCATGAAGACCCATTTTTCCATTTGGATGACAGACAGTGAGGCAGCAGCAGCACACTGAGCATAGTGCAAGTTCTTATCCATTATATAACACTTTATTACAGCTCTGTCCTCTAACTCTTTTAATGAAAGTCAGGATCACTTTTGAAACATTTAGTTTATTCTTCTTGGTTATACACAAGCAAGTTGTTTTAATAATAGTTCACGTAAGTTCTGTTGCCATGGTAGTGACAGGTTATAACTTTTTTCTTCTTCTTTATGCAGGAAGAGGACAACATGGTGAGCCTTTACATGGTGAGATAAGTGCTTACACTGCAATTATCTGGAGTGGTTTTGTGTGTGTGTGTGTGTTTGTGTGTGTGCATGAAAAGGTGTACCTGTGTTTGGGGTTGGGTACTGGGGGTCCCAGATATTTTCAACTCTGTTAGTTTCTCATTGGTTCTTGTTTTCTGGCATGTTCTCCTCATGCAGTACAAGCCCCTCCCCAAAACTCATTCATTTAATTCAACATCAGAAACTAATAGAAAAAGTTTGAATTTTCTAAAACCAAGCTACATTTTAGCGATAAAAGTCAGAATGATAGTGTCAGTCATGTTACAGATGTTCTATAAATACAAGACATTGGTGGAAGCAGCTGCACACAAGGATGTTTTTTAAAGCATAATACCTCAAGTGGAGCACCAAGCTATGACAGGTGTGTGTGACAAAAGCTCAGTTAGATCTGACTTGTGTAAAAATCTCCAGGAACTGAGGTGTCTGTTGGTTGTTTGCCAGAATGAGGAAAGTACTAAGCTGCCAAGTGGCTGAGCAAAGGAAGATATCAGCAGGAGAGGCTCCTCTGGGTGTTGTCTGGGTAGAGGGACTCTCCTCTCAGCCCCCCTCCCTGCCCTTGTCTTATTGTCATCCCCTTCCAAGTGACTCCCAACTGTGTTTTCTTTTGGTTTGGGTCCAAATAGGTTTGTCTGACAATTTTATAGACACAGGGAAACAGGGACATTCTCTGTTTTAACAACCAGAAGTGTAATATTATCAACTGCATAATATTCTCTTGCCTCCCCATGACTGTTACATCTCTTTGGCAACATATGTTCATCTTTGGGTCCCTTTAATATGACCACTGGCATTGCTGAAATTGTTATGTTTTTACTTGATAATGTAATTCAGCAATATTTTAAGCTCTACAAATTTTTTTTTTACTTATGGATAACATTTTTGATAATGGAACTTAGTCAGAGTTGGAGCACAGTAATTTATTTTATCTAGCAATTGATTATGAACAAATGTTTAAATCTCAACTCAAAACAAACAGCTACAAACTAGCAAGTTTCATTTATCAAGTTAAAACAAACTATTTGTAACAAGTTTGCTAATTTCAGTTTAGGATGAAAATACTTTTCTTCTTGTATGTCACTAAAAAAGTTTTTTTTTCTGTACAGCCTGATTTCAGTCTGAAATACATCTCTCCTGTGTTTCTACTCTGCAGCAGTTGCCTCTATACAAATCATGCCTGATAACAGTAACACATAAAATTTTCTTGCTATTATTAACACCGTAAAGCACTTTTACTGTTGGAAAATACTTCCATCAGTGTAGCTGCTCTCCCTCCACTCCCTGGTTGCTACTTTGCTTCTCCAGGCTGCACTAATCAGATTTTCTGTAAAGCCACTGTTGAAATGATTAGGAGCAACTGTAATGAGCGCCTCTGTTTGTTAACTGCTTTTTTAATTTGTGAGCCTTTTACAAAGCAGAGCATAATAGATTAACCCTATGCGTTCAGCAACAAAATGAGGACGTGTTCCGTTGAATAAAAATATCTGATTGTAATACTTCGCAAAGGCAACCAATGGTTTGTTTATTATTAATGGTTTATGACCCAATGAATTGAGTTACATTTCATTTCAAAAATGCTAAAAGCCAATTTTTTTACCGGATGATAATTGATGTACTTAAACATAATGGCCAACTTGCTATTCAACCACATAGTGGATGCAAACAGGTAGGTGGTCAAACACAATCATACTCTTCTCTTAATGGGATACTCATCTAAAGAGGCTGTAAAATGCTAACAGCTTTAGAGGAGTGTGTGTGTAAGTGAATCTGGCCATGCTGATTTGTGTGATCATGAGCTAGAGAATGGATGCATCCATGGCAGTGACACACATGTGCATGTGTGTGTGTGTTGTGTGTGTGTGTGTGTGTGTGTGATATGATGATGATGAGATGCAGAGACAAGCCAGCTGTGCTGTTGTGCAGGCTTGTCCTTGTTTGTCAAACACACAATAGTTGACATGAACCTAAAGTGACAGCACAGCAACACACAGCGCAGGCTTCAGCAGTGACACACACCTATATTCTCACTCACACACCCTGACTGTCTACGGCTGTGATCATCTTCATGTTTCTTTATCTTGCTCTTGATGACACGCATGTTATCAGACAGGCTCACTCCCTCCGTCTCTCTCTTTGATACAGACACACACATTTTCTAATTTCTCTGATCTGTCCCATTCTGCTGATGTGACAGCCATGATTGTGTTTGTGTTGCCTGAGCTCAGTTGGCTGATGACAGGGCGGCGACACAGCGAGCCGCTGCAGCAGGCTTTGCTTTGCGCAGTTCAAACACAGTGACAAAACATCATCATTAGCCGTCATTCTGCAGGTGTCGACACTGGTACAAACAGGCTGCGACAGCCCGTCTGCCTCGACTACAAAACAAACAGCCGTCAGTGTGTGTGGAAATGTTTCTCTGAGGATTACTGAGGTTTGCGGTGTTCATCTGAGCACACAATGAACTGGACGGAGAAAGATACAGACACGGGCCACATTCATTTAAAGGGTCAGTTCACTCAAATCACAAAACTAAAATTAAACTTAAATTAAGTTTCGCTGTAGTGGGCCTCTAAAGTGGCCAAGCAGACGGTTCTTGTCTGATTTGCAAAAAATATGTTTTTGCAGTTTCTGTCAGTAGCATAATATAATGAAGATGAATGGAAATTCTATCTTTCATTCTCTCTACACTGAGGACACACAGACAACAGTATCACTCACTGTCAGGTTTTGACAACTCAGTGTATGAAACCACAGAATTGTTAAAACCTGTCAGTGGTAATGCTGAGAAACTCAGACATACTTTCATTAAGGGACAAACTCTTCTTTTAATACTGTGGCCATTACACTTCAGCTCTGATGAACTTTTAAATGCAAATTTGTGCCACTTGGCAAAGCAGTTTTTTTTGTTTCGAAGAAGGAAGAGCTAGAGAGTCCAAAGCTGAGAAAGCTGCATTTTCATAAAAGCCATTTTCATCATTATCTAAGTATCTTCTGTCAGCATTGTACAAAATACTCCAAAAAAGGGAAGAATAGCTTTTGGACTGTTATAAGAAAGGAGTTAATCACAAATTTCTCTTTTGAATATACTGCATCAATTCACTGTACCATTAGAGCTACACAAGCTTATTAGTAATGCAGTCCTGTAAGTTGTTACTGAGCTTCTAGCATCACACATTTTGTGTGGATGAACACCACTGTGGCGCTGTTTTATAAGACAAAAACATCACACAGTAAAAAGCACTATATAGCCAAGTTACTGCATGATAGACACCTACATTTTTCAATGACATGTCCTTTAATAAAAAGCTGAAATGCCACTGCAGTTCCATAATCCACAGAGAGATTGTTTTTTTAGTCTTTTTCTTCAGGAGAGGTTTTAAGAAATAGTACTTCACAGAAAAATCCTGATTCATATTCAACTGTCCAAAAGTAGAACTGCAGCACCGAGAAAAACATAGGGAACTGTTTAATAATATATATAAAACAGTTGCTAATCATTTTCAACAGTACAAAGACAATATTTTTTCACAACATCATCCTCACTGAGTCAGTATTTGCTTATTCATCTCTACTATGATGCCAGCAACACACTTTTAACAAAAGCCTGAAAACTTGTAAAATGTTCAAAAACACCTCCTTTTGCTCATTCCACAGGTAAACAGCTTCTTGGTAATAGGTGATAGTATCATGACTGAGTATGAAAGGAGCATCCTTTAAAGGCTCAGCCGTTCACAAGCTAGTAAGGAATGAAGTTTACGACCTTGTTAAACTCATGATGCCATGCAGGATATTGCTGCATGGTCTAAAGGACACTGTAGGGTTGCGGTCTGCTTTCATGCACTATGCAGATGTGAGTTGGAGTAAGTGCTTCGCTCAACTGCATCTGAGCAGCAGTCATTAGGGAGGCGGTTAAAGCCGCTTTTTGTCACCCATTATTGTCCCCTGCCAGTCTGGGGATTTGATCAGAAAGGCCTCAAATCACTGCCGCCTTCATGTCTCTTTTGAGAAATGCAAATCCTAGTATTTACTGTAATCCACACGCTCTGGTTTTTCTAAATGTCAAGCATAGTCTTCAACATGCTAACTAAAAAAAAGAGATGTTCTCACATTTACAGTAAAAAAATAATGGATTCAGACAGTGTAGTGAGTACAATGACTAACAGAAAAAGAATAGGTTTGATCCAAAGCCTCACATGTTGAGAACTCGACACTCTTTGGCGAAAAAATGAGACACTCAATGTTGCTTATAGAAAATACCACTGCTAATTGCTTGGGGTCTACTTAATCCTCGATGTTTGCTTGTACATAGTCCACACCATGGAGTGTGTTTCTCCACTGTGTCTGCCGGCGTTGGACACTCCCTTGCTGTGCTCCGCGGTGTGTAATCCCCGGTAAGCTCAGTGGTAATGCAAGTTTTGATGGGATCGTTAGCTAATGTTCCGCTGAGGATTTTGCTCAGTAACACAGCTCCACCAGCACAGCGAAGCATAACCAGACAGATGGCTGAGATTCACACAAACCACAGGAGCTCTTACATGGCCCCCGAATACAGAAACAAACCAAGAAACACAGGAATACATTAGTTAGACAGAAAGGCAAAGCTCCTGCAAGATGGGACTTCAGATTCAACAGCTCTTTTAGATGCCAAGTTGAATCTGAAATTCATGGACTTGTTAAAGGGGATAAAAAAGGGTAAATAAATCCGTATGTTCCCATGAAGATTCTATGTGGTATGAAAACATTTATATTTCTCTTTACAAGACATAAGAGCTGCATTAATTATATATGCAAATGTGGTGTGGTGAATATAAAGTTCCTCCTACTTGAAACTCGGGTGTTGGATGAATGACTCCCACTACACAAAAAATCATGGCCTAAAGCGTTTACAAAAACAATATTTGTTCAGTATCCAACCAGAATTTTTTATAATCACACCCTTCTTCTAATTCCTCCGTTACTCCATTTATTGCGTGTTTCATCTCTTTGGCAAATGAATTGAACTTCAAGTACAAGTGTAGCAAACAGAAAGAAACAGAAATACCTGAGGAGAATCTGTATTATTTATATAATATAATCATATGTATATTATTAATGTATGTATGTAGGTTAGTATATGTAGGTTAGTATTAGCATTTTGCTTCTGCCTTCAGTCACGACATTATACATTTTACATTAACTGTAGACTTTGTTTATACTGGTTCTGTATTTATTGTTCTAAATAAAAAACTACTACTACTACTAACATATCATTTTTTTTTCTATTTTAAATATTACAGTGAAAGTTATTACCCGTAAATTGACCCACTTAAACCCCCCTACTTAAAATAGAGCACATACATTTTCAAAAAAGTATGGCCGCCAGACCAAAGAACATTTGCTTCTTTAGATTAGTCTCTCTCTCGCTCTTCCACTGTGTCAAACTGTGCCCCCCTAACAAGCATCTGTCAGGTTCTGAATGACAACCTGAAGAAATGAGAAAGCTACTGGTTGCATGGCAACTAGTGAGTAATCACTGTCTCTTATCGATGCGAGTGCTTCATTATATTACATAGGTGAATGTTTTTAATGTTAAACACCATCAGCAGACCAATCACAAACCCAACGACTCATTCATGCTTATTCCACCTTGCTGTATTTCTACAAAACTTGCAAGGATGGACTGAGGTCACATTGTGTTTTTCGCCTCATCGGAGTCATTGTTAGACGTAAGAAAATCTGTATCAAAATCAGTGTACAAAGTGAACCAGGGAGCAGACAGGACAGGGGTGTGACGTTATGATGAGGTGTCAGGTGTCAAACCACCAGTTGGAAAAGTATAGCAGCAGTTAGCAGCTAATTCAAAGGAGAAGAAAAAAAACGAAAATATTGACAAGTTGGAGAGACAAAAAGGTTCAGGAGCTAAATTGCCATGTAACAGTGAAAGATTGTTGCCGTGTCTTGCTTTTGTTGTTTAGAAAGGGCTGACTGACGTAAAACTTCACACTAGCTGCAGATGCTGGTAAACATCACTGCCATCATGCTTGTTGGGTTTTGCTGCCCAGTCATGCTGTCTTAAATCACACAGTGGGCTGACATTATGATGGAGCTGTTTGGTTCAGTGGAGAAGAAAAAAAAAAAGCAAAGGTGGCATATAAAAGGGTCTTTTTTGTAGCGATCTGAATGCGCACTTTGTCACAACTTGAGGGTCATTGGCAGCTGTGAGTGACTGCAGCTGCTGCTCTCCAATCACACGGAGGCCATTTTCACTGCAGTCAACACAAGATGTAAAGATGAAACACAAGATGTTTCCTTTATTTGTGACAACATTGAAACAAAGTAAATATTGTTTATGAGATAAAAACAACTTCCTTTAGAAACACTTGTATTTCCTTCATGGTGTCTTAAAACCCCTCACTGAAACAGAGGTGACAGTGCAGTAAAGAGAAAAGCGACTCAGGGCCCCAGAACCACCTCCACCTTATTAAAATGATAAATGTTTTGACAGCCGCATTGGTGCATACCTCGTTTTCCCTGCATAGAGGAAAAACGGACAGAAAATCCTATTGTCGTCTCCCAAAGTAGAGCAGGTTGCAGGGCAGCTGCTGTTTTTGACATCATTATGTGTTAGTGTGATTACTGTGTCACAGTGCCATGCCTTTACGTTGATTATAGCAGACGTCCCTTTCCACCCCACATTGTACAGTTCTGATAATTAAATTTCAGTGCACACACACACAGAGGCAAAAGCTTAAAAGCAAGCACATCAAAAACAGCGGGCAGGGGTGCATTTTCCCCTCTTATATACAAAGTACAACACACTATTTCAGGTTACAAGTTGGTAGATAACAAATTATTCTCCATTAGGATGATGTGTTCCTTGACAATTGGCCATTAGTGGAGGACAGCGTGCTGTTAAGAATTTATTGGCTGCTAGCTTTACTCGCTCAGGGGAGTTTTGAGTCATTTGTCAGAGACAGAAGGTGTTTGAAGTGTCAGCAGGAAGTCTGAGCTCCACTCAACAGGACTAGATGCCATTCAAGATGTTCAAGAAAATATTTTAGGATTCTTTTTCCCTTTTAATGATAGTTAAATTAGGCATCACAACTCGGTTTTGACAACTTCTATGTCTCAATTATACACTACGGCATAAAACATGGAAATATTTACCAGATATTTACCAGCCATGACACACCAAGTCAACACACCAATGACATATTCAATCATCAGGCATAGTTATAGACTGTTACTGGCCGTAACTGGCATCTGTTGGTCAACATGCATGTGGAGATGGTGAGAGAGGTTGATCAAGAGAGAGATGTCTCATGTAAATCCTTGATTTTACTTATTTAGTAATGTTCAAAATTCTTGTCAAACTTTTGAAACCAGGAGTTCCCAAACTTTTTTTATCTGGAGAATCAAAAGAAAAATGAAAAAACCATGCTTGATCTACATTTATGACCTTTTTAAATAACCGAGAATTTTAAATGTGTATGAAAGATGTTAAGTATTGTGAAAAACACATCACAGTGATAGTCAGATGTGCTGAATGTTATGTAAAGTTGCTCACTGCCTCATAATGAACGCAGACTGTGAATTTGCACTGAAAAATGAGGACACACACAGGAAGGCAACACACTCACTATGTCAGCTAGAGTGGGGAGTGCGGTCAAGAATAAAGTACATCACAGCAATACTAAGATTTGCTGAGTGTAACGTTAACTTTTTACCACCTCATAAAATATGTACATACAATTTTGCATGTACTGCATGTTGAAAAAAAGCGTCTTTTGAAGGTCTCTTGGCATTCTCATCATTGCACAGAAAAAAATTCTTTTCGCTTGCATGGATCTTGAGCATGGTTTGTTAGTCTGCCCATTTTTTTCATTTTTAAGCTCCCACTGCTGAGCACCTGCCCACAAAAAACACATCTCTCTTCTCCTCTGAATTGCAAAATGGCTCTGGTGAAGTTGGCTTTTTCTAAGCTATTGCTTGTGTTTTTGCTCTGCATAATGCAAATGATGTAGATTTATTGAGTCACAGGAGTCAGAGTCAATGTTGCATCAGCCTGAGAGGTCAAACGTGTTTGAAAGTCAGAGTGGATGGGGAGGGATGTTCTGGATACTAAACAGTGTCCAAACAGAACAGACCAGTGTGGCAAGAAAGACAATAACCTTGTTTTTCTTTTTTAATTCGGAAAAATCAGTTGTCATTATTTCGTAAAACATTCCATTTTGCCGATTGGTGACGCAATAAAACCATTTGAAATTCTGATCGTTGGTTTGGGAAATACTGTTTTTTAATAGCAGGGCAAAAACAGAGAGCCACTGTGTTTTATTTGTCTTTCTGTGAAGGTTTCAGTCATGTTAGCACAGCAGTGGCATCACCAGTCAGTCCAGTACTTTGAGACAGATTTCACAATCTTGACAACTATGATTTATTGCCCTGAAATTTGATTTGAACATTCAAGGTTCTCAGAGATTGGATCCCGAAGACTTTGGTGACTTTTTGACATTTGTGATTTTGAGTGAAATGTCTCAACAACTGATGGACTCTGTAGAGTGCAGCTGAGAACAGATCAAATTTAACAAAGACGCAAATTTAAATGTGCACATTTTTTTATATTTGTTCAGAAACTTCCACTAAAACATGTGTTCTCTACACCTGAGTGATATGATTAGCAGAAAAGCAGGTCAGTGTGAATGTGGCAGCACTGCTCATTCTCTCTGTTTACTCCAACCAGCATGAGCATCCGCATCATGTTAACCTCCAAAGCAACAAACATGAGTCTGCTTTATTCAGAGTGTCACTGCAAATCCCTGGGGACAGAATCGTATATACAATGAAGCCTGAGCATTCTGCTGAATGCTGGTCTCTCCACCGGCTGAATTGTGTTATTTATAGACCAAATCCAACACTGGGCATGTTCTCAGAGGTTGAGTTAGGAGACATTTGTGCTTGTGAATGTGAAAAGAAAAACTGCCTCCTTTCAGGTGTCCTTGTACATCCAGTATATCTTCCCTATTTTCAAAGAAGATGACAACCTGTCTTACAGAGGTGAGATGTGATAAAGAAATAGAGCTTAGCACTGATTTCTAAAGTGATATATCTTACTATGGCTCTTAAATCCGATTACAAAGCCTGGACTGGCAGTCACAGTGAAGAAGGGTGGGTGAGAGCTGTTCAATTATTGAGATTTTGGAGTGGGCAGCTCCCATCACTGACACCTCATTCAGTTTGCATGATTGTAGCAGAAAGCTATGGTGAATTTAGTCATCCCGAATTCATCCCCTGTACCTGTAAGTGTCTGATACTGACTTTTTCAATCATCTCTCAAGAGCTGGCGATGTTAAATAAAAAATAATCCTCAGCCTGGAAAAATTATCAATCAAGTGCAATTATCACAGAGTGGTGTCGTTCTGTCTGTCACAGCCATACAGCAGCTGATTCTGTGAAAACTCAAACAAGAAGACAAGAGCACATTTAGAGATTTAATGTCAAAAATGCTTTGCTTAACTGTATATCAAAAGATGGATATAATGTTTATCAGAGTCTGAAGGTAGGCAGAATAAATACAGTATAAACAGTGTGACCGAGCTGTCAGCATGAGGTAGGTGTTCATTTCGTGTCCGAACACCTACTCACCTACCAGGCTTGATTGTACATTAACATACAGGTTCATACTCACATATACAAAATACTCAGCCCTTGCTTGAGAGAGGAATATCGTCCAAAAAATCTGCAAAGAAAAGATTCCCACCATGAAGATGCCAGAACCTTCAGCTCAACTAGGGCCACCTTGAAAGCTTCAACATCCAGCCAGAGTCTTAAAATTAAACCATTCAAAACCCAAAGGGATGAGGCTGGCCATGTCCTTTTAAATTTCTTTTTATCAACAAATTCAGTGAAAAGACCAAAACTAACAATGTGTTTGTCATTATCCAATTACTTTGGGACTTCTCAAACCTGTCACAGTGAGCCCTGAGCCCAGTCTTCCCTCTGCAAACAAACAAATCTTCATACATTAGTTTAAAACAAACTTGCAAGTTTTTTTTCCCCCAGAACTGGTTAGCAATGTAGGTTTTTGGTGAATGTAACTGAAAAATGAGAAAATGTTGCATTTTTTTTTCTTTTTAACAAAAGATTCTATGCTTAATACTCTAGTTTGTATTTTAGTGTACTCCAAAAAAAAAAAAACATGTTATTGTGATGACGATACAGAAGAAAATTAACTTATCTCTCAGATTTCTGTTGGCACAACAGACAACAAACAACCCCTAGAAGTGTCATGACTCAATCAGAATTAAGTCTCAACTTTAATTCAGATGTGGGCACTATTTTCAGACTCTTTCCACCAGTACACTGCTCTCTAAACACAAGTTACTTGTGTTTTACATTTCCTGCAATGCCACTGCAGCTGTTAAACCAACTGTTTCTGATCCATCTGGCAAGCATTATAGCAACATTATGTAACTATTCCGCCTTAAATTTACAGCTTGAAAACCACTATGATGGTTAATGGACTTGTAATAGAGTGAAGGGTGTTTCTGTGTCAGTCACTCTGCAGCCTGATCACCAGTTACTGGGAAATATAGTTTGGAGAAGCAAACTGAAATCTACTGAATATTTATACTGAAATCTACTGAAATCCCTTCAGGGTACTTCATCTCACAAACTGAAACTGAAACTATCATATTTTGTAGAGAAAATGCTTCCTGATTTTGCTCCAAATGTTCCATAACTGCTATCTGATTCACAGAGTTTAATGAAGTAACCCGTAACTGCTGTATATGCTAGTTAGCTATGTTAGCTTTGCAGCTAGCTTACTGTGTAAAGCACAGAGGTGCTTGTATTTGACATATTAACAAAATACATCTCTATCTGTTTTCACCCAACATCTAGGAAGCCTTTTGCATTCAACGCAGGAGACCATCTTTGAGCAAAGCCCCTTCCCAAGACACCCCTTCTCCTTTAAACACAGAAGCTGATGTCATGTGACCAATGCTCCACACTTATGCTAATGTGACGACACCTGGACCAGCCCCTCTCACTGTTGAGGCTCTGTGATGTAGCTGAGAGTGTCTAAAGCCACAGTTGTTGGTGGATTTCTGAGTTTAAATTACTTTGTTACATGATTACTAATAAACTTATTCGTGTTCACAGTTCTTTGTATGTTGGGACAGTAGAGCAATGAGAAAGAAGTCTATGTTGGTTTGAATCTTTGAGTTAAGAAAGCTAAAGAAAGGCTGTATTAAAGACAGGCAGGCAGGTGAAGTGTGTGGGCACTGTAGGTCAAAAGACTTGACACTGTATTCAACCAATTCTTAATCTGATTTAAAGCTTAAGCTTTGAAATATTGAGTTCTTTTCCAAAATGAGGTTTCAACTTTTTTCACTTTCACAAGAATCACTCTGACATCAAAACACCATACATAATGACTGCAGTTGTAAGAGAGATGAAAATCAAGTCTATTCAGAATTACTTTCTTACATTATTGAATGAAGAACTTCAATCATTCTGGTTGAGCAGAGAGGAAAGGAGAGTGAAAGAGGAGCTGCAGATGAATAGTCAGTGGTCAGACAAAACTCAGAGACCTTCATTCCCACCTCCTCTGGGTCGGGTGGTGTCAAAGTGAGAAAGCTCCTCTGGTTGAGGATAAAGACAGGTCAAACAGGAAGGTAAAAGTCGGGAGGTGAAAGAGAAAACTGCTGAGGCGTAACATCGATCAAGACATATTATTCTGATGGATATCTCAATAGCTGACAGACAGCTGGGCAGACAGGCCTGCACACACTTCCTTTTTTCTCCCTCCCACTTCTTTCTCACCACCAAGAGAAAAGAGACTCCTGCAAGCTCCACTAAAGGTCTGTGGGGAAGTAATCCAGAGTGACACAAACACACACGCGTGTTTTTCTATCTACGGAACAACCGCTTAACCTTTTTCTATTGGACTTTTATTTATTGATTTTGGCCTTGATTTCTGTATCAAGCCTATATCCTTTATGTTTGTTTGCTTTTAAGGAGCACTGCAAGTACTCATACACAGTAAGAACCAAACTTCAGTGTTTGACACACACACACATTGCTGAACAGAGGTTTATTAACAGCTGCTCTGGGTGGCAGAGACCACGGCTTGATTGGCTCATGAAAGCCACCATACTGTGCTCTGGTTAACTTTTAATTTCTGCAGAGGGGGTCACCTTGATGGGCTCTGTTGCTCCAACAAACAATGTCAGATTCACCTGGCAGTGGGAACAACCTCTGTGGTTTAAAAGGGCCATTTGTAAAATCCCAGTGCCTGCTCCAGCGATATGGGGGGAAGTGTTGCACATAATTAATTTAAACTGTAACACAACTGTAGCAAATTTATATTTTCATCAATTATTTTATACGGAAGTTACAACAAAGTTTCCAAGTTTCAAATCTTGTTTTATGCCATAACCCTAATGCAAAGCTGCAAGACTACGATGAACTGAGCAAATTTATTCTCTATCGGTCAACAGGTCCGTACAACCGCAATTTACTCTCATTGCTAAATAACAGCAAATTCATTCAAAATGGACAGTAGGGCAAGAATGTGCTAAATATAAGCAATACTGAAACTCTGACTTAGTCCCAATAATGCTGCCAACATTGTGTTGCCATCCTCACAAGTGGCATTGAACACTACATTCAAACTTACTTAGCACCATTTAGCAACAACGCAGTCAGTGGCTACTGATTCAACAGTCACATCATGCCATCTGGAAAGTTTACCCCCACAAATGTTACAGTTTGTGTTGTCATTTTTCACACTGCCAATACACATAATTAAGTTTAAGGAGCTGAAGTGATCATTTAATAAAGGACAAATGGAAATGAAATGTTGCATCAGTGCCACTCATAATAACTACTCTGAAAGCTGCTTAATAGGCTCTGCAGTCAGTCTGTTGAACTCTGCCGTCACCCACACCTCTGCTCTGCAAGTTACAGCTGAGTACAGCTGTTTGATCCACAGTAAGAATGAATGCCAGCCAGCATGCAAACATATCAGCTAGATTTCTCATGAACAGCAAATGGCACCTTGTTGGTCTGATACATTTGTTCTGTCAGTCAGACTGTCGCTCCTTTCCTGGCTCTCTTTTAGAAGTGCTGCAGCTCAAACTTATGGGAAATCTGGTTCATCACAACTTGGTTGTTGTTTGGGTTTTTTTGTCCTGTTTGTTTGGTCATCATGTCTGTCATTTGTAGTTGCCCTACATTTGTAAAAGCTGAGATCAGGAGACATAGGGGTATCGCTACAACAGTCAGACAGTCAGTGAGGCTGTAAACTTGCCAACAGTTCAGCCAAAGCATTTTAAACTATATTGAAGTAAAATAAAGTGAGCATATTTTAGCACATACCTCTTGCTGATAGTTAGAGCACAGTGAGTCATATCATCTTTCCTCTGCAGCCAGTGTAACTTGAATCAGACTGACTAAGCTCCACAGACCACGAGTCAGCAGGCCTTCAGGTGTTTTTCCACAAAACAGTATCAACAGACAGAATGGAGAAGAGAATGAAACAGCTGGACAGTAAACTGCACTTAGCTCTGTGCACTCAAACTCCTTTTTCCTGTGAGTTCAAAACAACAACAGGGCAAAAAAAACTGAGGCTTTTTCCAAGGCAGGACGCAAGAAGCAGAAACAACCAAGAAATGTTCAGAGACTTGTTTCAATAAAGAGTCTTTGAGGGTAAGATGATCATAAATCCATATAAGAATGTTCTCGGGCTTAAGATGTGTTTCCCAGAAGCAGTATTCATTGTAAAACATGCTTACATATTGCTGAGTGACTCCTCTGCAGCAGGCTCAGAGGATCGTTAGAATACCTACAACTTGCAGGAGTAATAAAAGCTGCATGTTTTATTCAAAATTGTTTTGTTTTTGCTCAGTTTGTTAATGATTCAGTTTGTGAAGTGATGTTTGGTATAAAAAAGTTAATACACACAAAAATTAACTCAACTTTTTGATTTGAGTTCCTACTAGCCTACTCACCATGCTTTCCCTTTTCTCGTCTCATATGTTTATCTCATCTGTCTGAGATGACGTCTTTTTAGGTTCTCTAACTCCTACTTTCTTTAGATGTTTTTTTTTTATTTACGAGGTGTGTTTCAAATCCAGAATCGATGACATAATAACATCCACAATTTATTGAAGTGCATATTCATGAAACTTCAAAGTGTTAAAGGTATATTACAAGATATGTATTTTTAATATATAGCTCAGCTTACTGACTAAATATTTAACGTTATCTTCAGCACTACGGACAGCCAACATTAAGAAGCTCTTAATGGCATTCCAGTGCAGCTGCTCAGAGGCTCTGCTCAGAGAGACGCTTGCAGAAATTAAAGAGCCTCTGTAGAAAGCTGCTTAGATTGTTATCATAAACTAGGACACATCTTTAACATGAAAATTAAATCAGCCTTGAATTTTAATGACGTGGATGTTGCTGTGCAGGTGAGAAAAACCTCTTTGTTTTACAGAAGGCGGTTTGATTTATGTTATAAATGCTTTTGATTGGTTTAGTTGTGACATTAATTGGCTGTCGATAGTGATTAATTAAAGAAGGGAAGCAATGAGGACATGACAGGTCCTTAAAACAGAAGGCCAAACCTCTTGATCTCCCCCTGGTGTTTGGCTGCAGTATAGGTCATAAATCCCGCCACCTCTGTGTCAGCAGAAGAGATGTGGGCCAAACTACTTCAACAAGGTACACATATTTTTTCATCCAGAGATAGTTTCTGTCAAATGGGGTAGTTTCATGCTGGTGTATGTTTTATTATTCTTTTAATTAATGAATTAAGGGTGTACCATCATGATTGACAGCTAGGCTCAACCCGTTACATTGTGCAGGTGAATGGGCGGGCCCTCGATCCCATGGCTCCATCCACTTATCACTGCTGTGCTGACTCTGGATCTGAGTGAGTTTACCAACACAAGCAACAGCGCCTGAATCAGGGATAATTTTGCTCCACTTTTGTCCAGTGGTAGTAGGTTTGAATGCATCATCCATCTTTATTCACATCATTTTATGTTAGGGAAGAGAGTCAAAGTGCCATACTGAGTCTTGTCGAACATCCTACATTCCAATCCTCATTAAAGCGGAGATCTCTCTCTTCCCTTCGCTTTCCATGTTTCTCTTGCTGACAGCTGTCCACACCTACCCAGCTGGAGGTTCACCAGTCAGACATCACACTCACCATACGGTGTGAGCAACCACACAGCGGAAGTCCAGGAACTGGCTGCAATCAATAATGAGTCTAGTAGGTTTAACTCGGCTGCAAAGAAAAGTGTGGTACATACACCTAAGAACTGTCAACTAAACTGTACTGCTATATTTCTAAAACTTTGTCCCATATTTTTTGCCACACCTGTGCAGCGTGCTCACACTGTGAACAGAGAAATAGATTCTCTTTTTTTCCCTGTAAGTAGCATGTTGATGCACACACAGGTGCACCAGTTTCCAATGGAAAAACATTTTCTCTGTTTCACTTTCCCCCTAAACCTCCGGTCCCATCTCAAAGAACTATCATTTATTTAATGGGATTATTCAGCTTTAAGAGGTATGGAATGTCATTGGCTCTCGTACCTCCACTTCTCTCTCAGCTGTTGCCCGCGGCTTGCTCTGACACCCAGAGACGGTGGTAAGAAAATAGGAAAAGAGAGATAGTTTTAAGTGTATATGACGCATTTATTCCATCTTTGTGATGTATGCTGGCCTACATTTCACACCACGCAGCTCGGTGTGTTCCTTGCGCCAACGCTTCAGAAGCTCCATTTATATTGAAAGCAAATCTGTGATAGTATACTTACACATGCAATCCCATGCTGAGTTTACTCACTGAATATTCATGCTTGTAGTAAAGAGCTGGCCTGAAGTCAGACTTCAAGGTTCTATTCATCAATAGGTCACTATTGACTTGGACGCCTGTGGTTTTGATGTGGTTGTGAACTCTGGTCAAAATTCAAAAAGTCTCAAACAGTTAAGGAACTGTTAATAAATAAATTGTACAACACTTATTTTAATGTTTGGGGTTTTTTGTATGCATACTTTAAATGTGTTAAAATGAAATAAAATTGTTCATGCAAAGGGTAAAAACTAGACTTTTAAAAAATTAATTATTTTTTCTTTGCAACATGAATTTTCCAGCAACATAAAAACTGAATCAAAATGCAGAAGACAAAGTGAGGAGGTGTATTGTGTGTCAGTGTTGTGTAGCAGAGAAAAGCACAGACCTTTCGATACTAAATACAAAATACTGTCTTTAGTTTCCATAAGGACGTGCAAAGGCGTTTTTACTTTTTTGAAAAAGACCCAATTTATCTTTGTGATATATTTTTTAGAAGTTGTGTGGGAAGTTGGCAAAATGTGACTAAATGTAGCATGAATAAAACTTAACTACGTTATCTGACTGACTCAGGCAGAAATGTTCACAGACCAGGTAGATTTTCACCTGCAATGATGCAATGATCTTTTAATGTTTCCCTTCCACAAAGACTGGCATTGAAGTTTGGTCCTGAACGCACCACAGAGGCAGACCATTAACATAAGAAGGTAGGCATAAAAGTCTCCAGGGAATGGAGTCTGTTGCTTTCATATTTCTTTGAGCATCACATTGCTTCTCTCCATCTCTATTTCTGAAAGCAAGTTGGTTCATTAATGCACATAAGACAGCATTTTTAGGAATGGGACTTCATTATGTAACCCCGATCTCTCTGGGCTGCAGGGATGGAGGGATGAGGAGGAACAAAAGATATGTGAAAGGATTCCGACAGAGATGTTTGGCGAAATAGGAAACAGAGAAAAAGCTGTATTAATACCCGAGGAGGCAGCATACAGGGTCAAAGCCCTCTTGCTGCACACCCACACACATTCAGTACCCATGCTGACAGCCCTGAAAAAAACTGACAAAAAGACCAAACAATGCAGCTTTTTGCTTGTCGATTTTGTCTCTTTCTTCTCAGATCGACCTCAGACACATTTCTCTCATCGGCTCAGGAAGAGGTAGTATCTGATCCGTCTGGCTTTTATGCTATGTGCTACAGCACAGAGTGCATAGTTCCAGTGTTTCCCATGAGGACCTGCAGATGCTGTAAGCCAATTACAAGCTTCGCTGAC
The DNA here is from genome assembly GCA_029814665.1 of Acanthurus lineatus. NCBI lineage: Eukaryota > Metazoa > Chordata > Actinopteri > Acanthuriformes > Acanthuridae > Acanthurus > Acanthurus lineatus. Next base: position 2,633,586 of record JAPZDV010000002.1, read on the forward strand.
TCCCAGGCTTCTCCATTTAAAAGTGTGTTCTAAAATCAGCGTGACAAATATGGCAGATTTGTGCAGCTCATTTCCTGGGCCTGCAGCAACACACCAACACCTTGTTATTGTTGTCATTACTGAGTTTTCAGTGTAATCTTTGTTTTGCTGCTGATGTCTGGTTAATCAATTAGGTTTTTCCTCCCTTTTCATATGTGATCAGCCTCTGTTTCCTGCGTGGAAGCCGTTTTGTCTGCTGAATGTTGTTTCTTCTCAGTGTTATGCTAAGAGCAACCTGCATTACAACATGTGGTGGATCATTTTAAGTATTTAATATTTAAGGAGGGCCTCTAAATTTAATCAAAATTAAAGACATTAAAGACATTGTTAAGAGATTATTTTGTTGTTTTTTTTACCAACGGGATCAGCTGAAGTCTCAGTAACTATGATATTTTAAGAAGTTGAGGGGGAGCTTGAGCTTGTTTATCATCATTGCTGAATACAGTCAGTATATAAAGTGGACTATGTGGGCTATTTTTAAATCTGACATATGAATAATTTACTCTGGTGTTAATTCCTGAGTCTGGCGCAAAAACACGTACGAGTGAGGAATAACTGACATCCCCTTAATATAGATGCCTGCTTGTCAAACAAAACCCCCCTCCACATTTCACAAATTATGCAGCTTCATGTGAGCTGTTTGCCTTAGTGTGTGTGTGTGTGTGTTCCTGAGCATACCTGTGTCTTTGTTCATGCATCTCTATGTGCTTGTGCTGTCCTTCCTCTCTCCTTCCCTCTCCAGCATCGGTGTGTTTGTTTGTGTTTGATTCTCCTCTCCTGCCAATGTGTCTGTGTTTAGCATATTTAGGCAGACATATACCTTAGCCAGGAAGCAATACATTACTGTTGTTTATCTTCATATCCTAAGCTCCAGCATCTCTAAATAAACACTAATGAGCCTAAGCGCTTAAATGAAACGAGATCACATCAAATAAAATTACAACACAAAGCCTTGTGTGGAATGCACTATGTCACAAGTCCAAAATGTGGAGGAAAAATAGAGAGGAGAGCTATGGACAGAAGTAATAGTTCTATTTTTACCTTTACTGTGAAAGGCACAGTATAAGATCTGCATGAACTGTGCTTTGAACAGGTGCATTCCTATGTTCTGCTGCGTGTGTGTGTGGGCGGGTGGGTTTGTGTGTGTCAAACCAAACATGTGATTTGTGTCAAGGTTTTCACAATAGTTGAAAAAGGATGTAAAGATGGTGTTCAGGCAAACAGATTCAGCTGATTACACACACACACACTTTGCCCCATTCTTTTTCAGAGCCTTGGGCTTTTAAAGGGGTTCAGTAGGAGAGCAATGTGTGTACACTGGCTCCATATAAAGCTCTGCAGCCGAAGGCAATGGACTTGGCTGTATGATCAATAATGACATGCCCATTGAGACCCAGGGGGAGAGAGTCATAAACATAGAAAGACAAAGGAAGAGAAGATAGGGAAAAAGGGGATGAAATCTGAGCAGAAAAATCTAAAGAAAGACAGATAGAGACAACGTGGAGGTGAGTTGGTGATACTTGGAGCAGTAAAACCTCGAGGCTCTCGGGGGGGAGCAGAATGTTGCAAACAAGGCTACCGAACCTGTCTGTGAACGATTTGTCAAAGGGGTACAGCTCACTCTGCAGGCTCATGTGATATATCAGACAATATAATATCACATATACTTTATCCTTGTTTCAGAAATGGATTTCTTTCCTTCAGTCTATGAGTATGAGCATGAATGAATCACTTGAGTCTCTGCTAGAAGTGGCTGTATAAGGTCAATCAAAAACATCCAATACTGGTCCTCGTGTGAAAACCGCAGCGATGGGAAGTAATGTGCATTCAGCAGGTACAAGTAAAGCCTTTTATAAGTGAACATTCAAAGTTACACCACTTATTCATCAGAACCTGAGACATGCTTTTGTAACCACTGGAAGGTTGCATTTTCGCTGCAATTTCCTGACTTCTGAACAGAGGCAGCACCATGTCAGAGACTGTGAAGATCTTCATCAACAGGCTCTGAATGACCATGACTTCATGTCTAGAATCCCCACCAGATAGGATCTATGCCTGTAAAGTCCCCTCAGAAGACCCTCAAAGTCCCACCTGACTCACTTGTGAGTTACAGTTGGACTTCAATCGTGATGTTACACCCCCTTTTTTGCATTTAATAGCTTTATTTAAATCAAATTCATCAGAAAAAAGAACTCTTTAATATATAACAGTGTGATAAGAGCTACTAGGAGGGAGGCGTTGTAGTTCAGGAGACAGAGCGGGTCGTCTTCCCATCAGGAGATCTGTGTTTGTTCCCAGACTCCTCCAGTCCGCAGTCCAAGTGTCCTTGGGCAAGACTCTGGACCCCAAATGTCTCCTGTTGGCTGGTGTGTGACCGAGTTCCTGTAGGTTGGCACTTTGTGGAGAAGCAACCTGCCATAAATGTGTGAATGGATGAATGCTGACTTATGCTGCAAAGCACCTTGAGTAATCCAAAGATTAAGAAAAGCACTGTGAAGATGCAGTGTATTTACCATTTAATTTACATATTCTTTAGTTATTCAGTTTGGCCTCTGTTCAATCTGCTTATGTGGAGGGGCAAGATTTATGACTTCTTGTGCAGCCAGAACACCAGCAGGTTATTAAGATGCTCTGGCTGAGAAACTGTCTTGTCATCCATATTTTTACATCCAGTGAGCACAGCCAAGAACAAGTTGGTGGTTCTCCATTACATTTGTAGGGTTTTGTAAAGTGAATTCGTCCCGATGGGTCAGACCGTTAAAGCCAAGTACTGCTGTGACGTTGTGAGATGTGTGATGGAGAACATTCAGCACAAACATCCTGAGCTGTAGAGGCTGCAGCAAGATGGAGACATGTGGGCAACACCACCTCTCACTAATTTTTAATTCCTACACCTTCTTTCTATTACCTGAGTCAGGTTTGGTCTCTGGGTCATAGCTATAGACTCAAGTTTGAGGTCTGTGGTGAAATTACAAATACTTGTACCAGCACACTAAAAACTGTTGGGTTATTTTTTCAACCCAACAGCTGAGTTGAGACTGTTGGTTAGTTTAATTGGGTTGTT
>JAPZDV010000002.1:2636788-2649564 GCA_029814665.1 Acanthurus lineatus
GAATGCATACATAAATAAATAAATAAATAAAACCTTGCAGTTCGGCCATTTACGTTTGCGCCGAGTGTAAGATAGCAATACACCTGTGCCACTGGCGCATGGTGCAACCAGTCTTTAAAAGGAATGAGAGCAGACTCTCTGATTGGTTCATGCATTTTCAGCCAAAGAAACATCCATGAAACTTCCATGAATTGATGAGATGATTCTACATGGCTGATAGCACTATCCGCTGTGAGCCAGTGATGCATTGGGCAGGGAAGAGCAGGATTCCTCTGCTGCTCCTGGAACAAGGTGGCGAAGGTTGACCTGGAAACTCCCCTGAATAGATTAAAACCCTGTGCCACACGCCCTGCGCTTGCTGCGGGCAGAAGTGTACGATAGGGCCCATTGTGTTGGAGATGTAGTTCACTCAGCAATTTCACATAAAAACTAAGTGGTACATAATAGCTTTATAACAAACTGCAACTTTACTGATTTGCAAAACTATCTTTTAAAATTGACAAACCTCATATGTGTCTTTGATGGCACTCTTTGAAGGGGACTAAAAGATTATTTGTCTCTCTCCATTGACTTCTGTTTTTTTTCTTTTTTATGTTCCCATGGAATCTGCCTAAAGAGGTTGGACTTCTGCTCTCCATTATACGCCTACAGCAACCAAATGCCATAAAATATTTTAACTCTTCTTCAAATTTTCCTCTAAACACACCTCCCTCCTCTACATCACATACTTAATGTTATTTATAGGTTCTTTATTTATATTGTATTTCTCTCTGTGTGACGTAGGTATCATGTATGCTCTTTGATTGCCTTTAAATAAGGAATAATAAAATATATAAGACACATCACTAGGGAGAGAGGGCCTGTGTCTGTCCACCGAAATAGGCCTTAAAACATTCTGAAAGTAACAAGACATGATTGTAGTGTTTTTTCTGTATCATATTAGAAATTGTAAACCTATCTGAGCTTGTTCAAAAGACAGCTAATGATGGATAAGTATAGAAAATTGCATACTGTAATATAAAAACCAATGTTAGCAGAAAATAACAAGACATCACAGTGCTCTGAGTATCCCAGTGTGCCGCTATAAATAGTGTATGTGGGTCTGTGTGTGTGCGTGTGTGTTTGTGTGTGTGTGTGTGTGTGTGTGTGTGTGTGTGTGTGTGTGTGTGTGTGTGTGCTTGTGTTACTCACTTTTATAAGTCAATTATTTGTGGAGGCTGTAGAGAGAGTTGCACATCACTTAGGCACTTCATGGATGGCAAAATATTATATAAGATATGGTAATTCTACAAAAACCCTAATATAGTGTTGCTGTGTACATGCATTCAAAGCATAGACACCAATGACATTGCAGGAGGAAAGCAGTATGAACAACCTTTGAGCTTGTCAACACACTGATCCACCAGAGCAGCCAACATTTTTCTTTTAATTGGTTTCATACAGATTGGGATCATTATTGCTGTTTCTGCAATGCATGCTGTAACATACACTTACACTTACACATGCAAACTCACTGATTCCCTGTATTACACCGTCTTCTACTGTAGTCTGGGTGAATGCTTAATTCTGATTGGCTGTAGGGTGTCCGTGAGTTCCTGAAAAAGGACACCTGCTGAGCAGTTCTAGTCAAAGTGACTGTTCAACACTCTTAAGTTATGCATGGGCACAGTCTGTATCTGTCTTCAGTCACCTTGACGCTAAAACTATATAAAACAATTACATCACTTACAACCTTGTATTCCTTCAGTGCCCTGATCCTCTGAATATCAAAGGCTGGAGTCTGTAGCAGAAGAAGAACACTGCTCCTCTGACATTACTGATACTTTGTATCATATAAGCAATCATCTCATATCCAGTTGCATTTCAGGACCTTTACACACTGGATGCATTTTTTCAGACTGTTGATTGGATATGAGGTTTTTCACACAGAACGCAAATGTCTCCCTAGGCAAAAGCAACCCTTTAACACTGCAAACAAATACATCAACCAATCATGATGGTTGTGCAGAAAGGCCATCACGCCCCTCTCCCACAACATTTGGTGCTGTCTCTCAGGCCCAAATGTTTTTTGACAAATGACACATAAACTATTAAGACAGCTATCTAAAAGAAAAGGTATAGCAGAGTATCACCAATGAGTTGGGCTATGCAGATTGTGATCTCTACCCCTGCTTTGTAGGGGGGGTGCACCCAAAACCTTATAAAAACAAGATGAGGACAAGATCTTCATCACTGGAGGATGAGTCCATTTTTTCCCTCTTCCAAGTGAGCTGTAAAATCTTTTTCAAAAATTTTTTTTTCCCTGTTTCTGTTGCAAATTCATGTCAGAGTGAAGAGCTTTAATGTGAAGAGCTCTAATCCAAATTTTAAGATAAATACCAGTGTGAGAAAAAAAATTTGGTTGTTCTTTATGAGAATCTTTATGAACTTAAAATCCCTACACAAATAATACACAAATATAAAAAAAAATAAAGACCATGTCTTTTCTGAAAGCCAACTTTGTTTCAAATGTAAGTCAGGATTCTTTTTCCCCATAGAAAGACCTACAGATACAAACCAAACACAGAAGTAAGATAAGAGTATTAGTCCCACAATGGGGAAATTTGCAAAAGTTACATTAAAATGACAAAAACTTGTTCTTTGAGGTGACCTTGACCTTTGACCAAATTCTTATCAGTTCCTCCTTGTTTCAAAGTGGAAAGTGGTGCCTGATTTGAAGAAATTCCTTAAAGATAGATATCATGCTCCTGGGAATGAGATAGGGAGACAGAAAGAGGCGCAGAAAACTCGAAAGCATGATGCCTCTTCTGATGCTCCCTGAGCATTACCTGGGAAATGTCACTGAACTAAAAATGCACTGCTCTAAAGGTGAGCCCATGATCTACAGTTAACATGGAGAAATACATAATATGGCAGCATGTCATAAACTTTAAATCAAATATTTTCTACATATTAAACTGGATGTCGTTCAACACATGTCCTGCTTTGTTGTTGTATATTTACCATGTATGAAACAAGCTGTTTGTCTGAGAGCATCTGAAGTCTGGATTCAACATCCAAGAAACAGGGTCAGGAACTCACAAAGTAGTGGAAGATAATTGGAAACAAAAGCATTAAGTTCCTATGGTGAAAAATTCTATTATACTATAACAGATAAAGGGCAGTTTGTACAATGAATCAGCTAATGTTCTGTGTTTACTATCATTTGCTGACTCAGCACCATGGTTAACTGGCCAAAGAGAGGCCAAATAATTTATTCCATCAGAAGAGGCAATGATCGGTGAAATGATCATATTTACTGAAGTCATTTAGTGCATTTCAATAAAGCAACCAATGATCGATAGCTAATGGCCCCCAAGAGTTGCAGACCTCCAGTTAGGCCACCTTAAATTTTTCTATATGTTTTTAAACCCTGATATTTTAGTTATCTCTATAAAGGATGGATGGAAGCCGTATGTGAATAATAAAGGGAGTACAATATAAAGGCAGTAGATGAAGAAGTGGATATGCAAGAGAAAGCTAAGGATGACAAAAATGAGTCAGTATAGAGTAAAGAGGGCTGACAGAGAGGGGCTGCACACATGTGTGCATTTCCATCTATGAATAAGAGGGGACTCTTTCTTCCTCTGTGGGTCCTTGGCCACTTAGTAGGTGGTTTGAGAGATGGGGAGAAACATGGCTGGGGAGCCAGAGAACACATTAGCTGCATCGCTAATGAAACTGTCTTTCTTAGAACAGAGGTTCAGTCCCACCATATAACAGCCTCCAGTGGAGCAGACAGAAACCAGACAGGCTGGAAAATTGAATGGTGATGGCAGAAGGGCAGAGTAAAGAGGGGTATGTTAAAGGGAAGCATGTTAAAACTTTCATCCAACCAAAAGTGTTTTTTTCTTTCCATTTGTGTAAGGACACATAATGATAATACAACTATTGCGCAGTTGTTTCTGTTTTTCAAATGCAAATAAAACTTCTGATTATGCAATGTTAACTGAGGGTGGGCAGAAATGCATGTCTAGTACTAAGCATGGGCAAAAAAAAAGCTTTTTTCTGTTTGTTTTTTTTCAAAGAGAAAGAACCTTGGGTTTCCACTTTCAAAAAATGCTTGTACTGTTATTTTAGTATAATTTTGAGATTATAATCAAAACCATTAAAGGTGGTGTCCTCTCATATGCTCAAGATGAGCACCTGAAGAGGAGAGAATAACTCCCGCTAGACCTTAAACTGCTGCATTAGTTATAGCATCAAAACAGAAATTATTCCAGCGACACGTAATCTTGTAACCTCAGCACTCCATAGGTAACCCACGTATTGATCATGATACAGCGGTACAGCTGAAAGCTCAATGCCACCAGGACAGAGTGTCAGTGTTCTTACTTATGTTTATTAGACCCATCTTAACCATTACAAAACATCCCTCTAGAACAGAGACCAAAACATTTTACAGATAGCGGCCAGCAACAAAACAGACTGCAGCACTCAAAATGTCAAATCTGCACGCAAATAGAAACAGCACTATAAAAGAGAAAGTAAAATGCCTCAAAGGAGGACATTTCCAATTCTGTTTTTTCCCCTCTTCTTGTTTTCTTTGAGCCACAGCCACAGACATTGAATCTGATGTTTATTGCAGTCATGTTAGAGGATGCAGGCGTACCTTCAAAATTTCAATGGTTCTGTCTCACTGCAGTTTAGGGCCACATGTGTGATGTTGCTTAGAGCAGCCTCAGAGGAAAAACACACTGCTTGATTGCACACTCATTTAAAAATTCTATCTACTGAGGAGAGTCAAAGTCAATTAACTCATTTATTACAAACCAGAAATCATCAAACTGAAAAAAAATAGGAATCAAAAAGATCTGAACATAGCGTTGACTACACATCCCTGCAAAGTCCTTATGCGTGTGGCGCTGCATGCATACTGCTCAGGATGTACATGGCCGAGTGTGTTTGTGTTTAGATGTATTTTATGTAAGAGGCATAAAAAGCAAAGTGTTAATGCATATGACTCATGGTGTCCATGGAGATTTGGATGAGTAATACGTTGGAGAAGGCACTCATGGAATCACATTTCTAACAAGGTGATGACATATTGAGAATGCGGTTGAGAAAAGTGGGTGAGAGCACAAAGAGGAGGGAGAGAAATGAGGAGAGGCCACATGAAGTGGAGCAATTATTTATAATCAAAACATGTTTGACTGACTCAGAAAGTTTTTATGGAAATGTCAAAGGGCAGAGTGTTAAAAAGAGACAGAATGAGGACAAAGTACAGCAAAAAGGGCACGAAAGATGCTGACAGGAGGGAGTACGGTGCAATTATAGAGAGAAAAAGAGAAAAACTCAGTCCTGAGGCAGAATTAGAGAAAGAAAAGTGGAGACAGTTCTAAGGAATGAGGTAAAATATGACACAATGTGGAAAGAGACACTAGAAATATTAATATGCACAGTAATCCAAGTTTAAATCCAGAGTATGCACACAACATGTACAATGAATATGGCAAAAAGCGTGAAGATACACATGCTGTTGTGTACTTTTGGTAATGTATTATGATATATAGTAAGACTTCATGGTACATATCCTTATTAATATCATACCAGTAGCTTTGGGTTTTGGAATGTTGGTTAGTGTTATGACTACAGTCATAATTTCTGTTAGTTTTTTTGTGTTCTGTGTTTCCTTGTCTGTGTTTCCTTTGTCTTGTTTCTGTAGATTAGTGTGTGTCCTTTCCAAGAGAGGATTGGTCGATTGGTTTCGGTCCTGGCTGGTGATTGGCTGTTTCCGGAGGTTAACGCTATATAAAGGGCCAAGATGGCAGCCTGCGCTGGGCAGCTGGTGTTCCTCATCTCCCTCTTCTCCCAACCAGCCACACTTTGCTCTGTCATTACACATAGCTATGTGTTTTCAGTAGGGGTGAACTGCCAGTTTTGTTAACCTATTTTTCTCCTGTTTTTACTTAGTTAGGGAGGTAAGGCTTATGTCTTTTGGTTCCTTTGTTTTGTTAGGTTAGCTATAGGAGATTGCTGCATTTGTACCGCATGTGGGTGCAATGCTTGGGTGTACATACGTTTATTTGGTATCCATAGTTTTGGTCATGTAGTGTATGAAATGTCTGTACTTTAACACATTCCCAACCAAACGTTGTTTTTAAGGACCCTGAGAATGGTAAACGGACATTTATAGACCCAGCTGCCACTGTTCTTTTTTTATTTAATGTCATCATTTTACGGATAATACTATTTTCCACTTGTGCTCGTATAGGGCCTTATTTTCCCCAAATGGATCAATAAAGTTCCATCTAATTTTAACAGCTTAGACTGTGCTTTGTTCTAGGTTGTCCATTATAGTGAGTCAACACTTCCAGAAAGTAAACAACCTCCATAGGCACTGACATTAATCTCCTACAATTTCATTCCATTTTTCCCTGTCTTTTCTCCTACATGTCCTAAATGAAGGGCACTTTGCCATGTTTGTTCTCAGAGGAGCTCCTGTAGGATCTCAACTTTAATACTGTGGTCAAAGAAACCGTCATCCTGCTGTTGTTGTTGTCCTGACCCTGGTTAATGTTCAGACCTTGAATCATTATATTAGATTAAGGTTTATTCTCAGACCAGTGTTCATCATTCTCAGTGTAATCATCGTAATCTGTTCCATTTCCTGCCGTGAGCAATAATGAGACTCTCATCCATATTCACACAGTGTCATCAAGACAACACTAATACTCTATTATGTAGCGCGCTATTATTATGCATGGAGTGCAAGTGGAGACAGAGCGATGGCCAGAGGCAGACACAGGAGGAGAGATGGCAAGAACAATAATAAAAGTAAGAATGTGTAATCAACCGAGAAAAAAGGGAAAGGAGAGAGAGAGGAGGAAAGCGAAACACATCCATGAAGAGACTAAATGCAGCAGAAAAATGAGGCGAGTTGGTTTGAAAAAGGGGATAAAGAGGAAACCAAACTGGGATGAACAGAATTAGACACAGACTTTGTTTCACAGGGTTCAGCCACAGTTACTGTTTCAACTGGTGAATCTGCTCCGTCTAGATGTGCAGAGGGGCTCATTAGTTACGAAAACACAGTTTGATCCAATTACTGGAAACAACTCCCAAAACACATTAAAACACCAATAAAAGAATTTGTGAGAAAACAAGTCTGGTAGTTAACACTGATTAAGGTATCATAATTTTAGACAGGCTAACATGGAATTAGCAAAAACAGATCAGTGATAAAAGAAAACAGTTAAAACAAAAACCAAAGTGCTTCCTGTTAAAGTACTCCTGAGGAAACTGTCTGACTGACACGTTGAAATGTTAATGTGACAGCATCAGCAAAGCATCTAGTGCAAAGAGCGTGTGTGTGTGTGTGTATATGTGCATCTTGTATAAGAATGTGTGTAAGCAGCTGCCCTGCATGTATTTATCCCCTTTAACCTCTGCTACCAGCCATTAATATGTAATGGTGCAAGGTAGTGAATCAATCTCTATTTACAACTGAAACAACTGCAGGGTCAAGTATTGAGTGCAGGTCTCTGACTCGCTGGATGTTAATGTGGGCTCTAACGCGTCCGGTGTCAGTGTTAAATTATCTCTGCCCTCCAACTCTCCTAATGTGCTTCGAATAATAGCATCGCTACTATAGCACTCTTTCACTCGTCAACACACCTTTTTCATTGTCTCTTCACCTTTCCTATAAAGTTGTTTTTATTTTCCTTTTGCATAATTTTTACTCCAGAGTCAACCCTCAATGCCCCCATCCACATATAACAACACAACACAGATTAAAAGATTCACAGGAAGACTACAAGGATGTCAAAGTAGAGGAACTGTTAATTATTTACCCTTAACCTCTTTGCTTGTAGTTAAGTAAATTAAGAGAGAATCTAATAAGTACAAGAAAGTGATTAAAAATTACATATAAATTACAAACAATATTAAGTCCAGACACAAGACAGAGAGTATGAGTTTGTGTGTGCACGTGTGGGTGTGTGTGTGTATGTGTGCATGGCCATTTTCATGTCTGACAGAAGTGAGCTGATCAGCCTCTGACACACCGCTCACACTGAGTATGCTGCAGGGTTCCCCTCTGTGCCTCATAAGCATGTTTTGCTGAGCACAGTTGGCATGTTTGCTAATGTTGTTTTTCCCAGTGCACACTATAATAAAATGTCTACCCAACATACCTTACAAAAGGTAAGGTGTTTGCTGATGTAGGTAGCGGTTGTTAAAGGGATTGTGGATCCTCCTCTTGGGACCTGTTTGATTCATTTCAGCTGAAAAACTAAGTGGAGCCGAGGGCTTCAGGGAGAACTTTACAAGAGCACACTGATGCATGTCAGGCAGGGTTATGTACATGCTAACCTCAGCCCCCAGGTTGGGTGGGCGGTTACCCTGACACATATCCAATACAGAGACTGAGGAACATCCATTTAATTTGCATCACTGTAAAATCAGGAGATAAACTGAAGCTTAGTGTTTTTCTCTTTTTTCTAAACTAAGCTGTTGTATCAATGAGGCAGAAGGATACGTACATACATAGAATGTGACTTCTGTTATTCCCTCTCTCTGGACCACATAATCACACAACAAAATGTCAAGGAAGAGTTTTTAAGGACAGATCTTTGAAGCTCTCTGATATTGTTTCCTTGTGCTACTGAATGTAATCCAAGGTTTATCAAATAGACCCACTGATGTTAGCCTTGTTGCTTACAGCTGTTTGTAGGATTCTCACCTCTGGCTCATTAGATTCCTGTAGTTGTAACACACACCATGGTTGATATGATCAAGTGTCACTTTGTATATTTGTGCATGTGGCACAAGTAAGTTTACTAATTATTTATAATTACTCTCATCCTCAGTTTGAGGATAGAGCTCTGTTTAGATGCAACAAGGGGTTTGTGGGGACATTTTTATTTATTCTGATAGTAAAATTGTGGTCAGTTTTGCTGTTTAGATTCACTCTCTGGGTTTGCAAAGGTGGCTTTACTGTACCTGTGGATGTTACATGTACAGGATGCAACCTCTCTGGTCAGTCAAGTGAAAACAACATATGGATACATCATTTAACAAAATTCAATTAACATGTACCATGAGCTACTCTAATATATAAACCATCATTACTGTGCCTTAACAGAACTTTAGTGTTTAGAAAATCAAGCTATTAAAAAGCATTAACAACAAAGCATATTTGGGATGATGTTTAGTAAATTTGGGGAGCTTATTGTATTATGAGACTCAATCCTCAAAAAGGTGACTGCTACCAAAACTACAGCTGTCTTATTACACCCTCTGGTTCCCCTCATCCCGCTGATGTCTTCATGGCTTTTTATTTTCAATGCAAACTCTCCTTCTGCTGCTAATGTCATATTGCCCCGGAGGAACTCTCTGCTCCCGTCAAGCTGTTTAGTAGCCACAAAAAGGAGAGTTGGGCAAATAAATCCCACTTGTTGTGTTTATGTGTGTGTGCGTCAGCATGTGTGTGTGCGTGTGCACGTGTGTGTCTGAGTGTGTCTTTGTTTGAACACAAGAAGAGCTCAAGAGAACATCATCATTCGGAAAACTTTTCTTAGTTAAGGCTAAATTTCAAATCCTGCTGTAGCAAGGACATCCACCCTACTCTGCCTCTGATTGGCTCCCTCCGTAGATATAAGAAGCTCGTACTAAGGTAATAAAAAGCTATTTTTAGGTTATTCTGTACATCTGAAATCATACTTAGGAATAACTTATATAAAAGATCCCCCACATCTGACACACTGGACCTTTAAAGCTGGACACTGTGTTGTATTGCATCTGTATGGCTCTCATTATAATCTTGTTGTTTACAAGGTCATATGCAGGCTGAACTAAAAGAATTAAATCGTTGTTTGCTTCAGAGATTTAAATGTGCTCCAAACAACCCAAATCAGTCTGGATATGATCCAACAGCGTGTCAGCCAATCCCGTGAGCTGTGATGAAATCAACGAGCAGATTTCTGACTACATGGTGCAATTGTCGGACATGACATCAGGCAACACCAGTGCTTGCTCTTACTGTTGCAGTGCTGCTGACCATCAGTTACACATTGAGTCATTTTTTCACTATACTATGACTGTTACCACATCATAGAAGTCCATCTGTTGCCTCCAGACTCCTCACTCGTTTTTGGTCAGCATTACAGTTTTGTATTTATGGTTGACCCTGGGTGTGACATCTGACCCAGGACTGTTTCTGGACACTGTGGTGGGGCAGCAGTCTTGAGGGATATGACCTACTTAATAGAAAATTTTACAATGATATAATGATTTTATAGCATTTGCCCTAAAAAGTGACTTTTTTCAATTGTTTCATGTCATGACTATTATCTGCAAGTTGCTACCTTTTCCTTCATGCTGGTTATGTCATATTTGTGCTAAAGCATGTTGGGAGACCACAAGCATTGTGATTATTTACATCTCTGGATGATTCTGACCTTGTTCAAATGTCTTTGAAAGCTCCACTCTATCAGTATCAGGTTTTCACGTGTAGGTGTCCTGATCGTGTTTTAGAAGAGCAACATTAGTTTTTTCCCGTTTTGAATTCTTTGCACACTGATTTTTTGCTTTTTCCATAAAAGGATGCATTTATGAAGCAGTTTACTTTTTTATCCGCTCAAAGCACTTTACAACACAAGTCAGCATGCACACATTCGCACACTAATGGCAGGTGGCTTCTTTACAAAGTGCAAACCTGCTCATGAGAGACTCTCTCACACACACACACACATTCACACACTGATGGAATAGCCATCAGGAGCAATGTGGAGTTCAGTGTTGACATGAAGATCAGGACAAAGAGGGTCAGCTTAAGAGATTTAGAGGCAAAATATCACTGAAAAGACACAAAAGACTGCTCTGCTCACATTGTTCACTGCTTCCAGCTTCAGTACACCAGTAATTAACTGACATTATTGACCGCTGCTTTTGTGCTGCACCAGTTACTCGTTTGCAGCACTGAGTGGGAGTTTCACTGGAGCACAGTGGAGCTTTTTTGACAGATAATATCCAGATTTTAGAGCACAAACCTGGTCAAACAAACACAAAGTGGATCAACTCAGGATATCAGTTACTTTCATTCCAATGCCAGACTGTAGATCATCATTTGTCTTAGTATCTTTTGTTTTATTTGCTGACTGCTACATAAGTGAAATGCCTCTGTCTCACTCTGTGTGGGTTATGTTACGATGGTTGTGTGGTGCATAATGATTTGGCTTGTGCCAGTTTGCGATCAGATCATTTACTGCCAATTAAAGGGATGACTAATGATTGTTTTCTCCTGCTGATATTAAGGCAATTACACTTACTATCAGACCTAAGATATTATAAAATTATCTCTAAATTCTGTGCCCTGCTGTGCATTTAGAGATGTTTCTGGTGTAGCCAAGCCCTTTTAAGCAATGAAAGTACATTTTAAATCCTTAATTACAGATCAGTTTGCTGTCTCTTCTCTCTTTTTGATCTGACACCCAGGATCTCAGCTCTGCTTTGGCCTTCTCACTGCGACTTTGGTCTGTTCTCTGTAAGAGTATTTAAAGAGTGTGTGTGTGTGTATATATGTATATAAACACACACACAGTTTTAAACTTAATGTCATCCATGTCAGCATCCACTGGCATATGGTGATATAGCATCCCCAAGTCCCTGATACTTCTTGCCCCTCCTTATCAACCAGGGTGCCAGTTGGAGTCTGGGTTTTTCAACAATTTAAATTTTTTGCTAGTTTGGGCTCAGACAAAGATGAGGACAAATTATTAACAGTCAAAAAGCTCCTCTCTTTATAACAGCGTGATGACCACAGCTGCTTTCTTTTGTCACCAGTCAGTGGGATAAAGTTTAAAATTTTTATATGCCTCACTTATTGCTTCAGCATCACCAGGTCTGCAGAGTGACCACAGAGTACAAGCTGCAAACAATCACTGACACCACATGAAAGAATTTTCATGATGTGCACAGCTAGAGCTCTCCAGCAGCGTGTCTGTCTGGGACAAAAAGCCACTGAGCCAAAACAAATCTAATGAAACAGGATATGCTAATGCAATGTTCTGTTAGGTGCTCTGTGTCATTCTATTAGCCTGCTGATAGCACAGAAAGGGCCTTGGTGGCCACTACAGTAAATCTGCAACACTTTAATTTCTGAGATGAAGAAACAGTGTAATTATTCCTGTTATTTCAATTAAATACAAACTGATGCAAACTTGAGGCCATGAAATCACAAGGCCCATGCTGTTAGAATCCTGCAGTGCCTGTTCCCTCATGTTTCAAAGGGCATGGTCCCACAGAGGTAAAGTGTGAGGTGAAGGGTGAGAGGGGGAGATGTTACTAGTGCAGTGTGCCTGTGTAGCTCGGTGTGTGTTGAGGTGATGCCATAAGAGAAAATCTTTGCCTGAGGCATAACGGACTGTCAAGGCAGACTGTCTTCAGAAATGCAGGAGGTATTCCCTCAGCTGTCTCTGTGTCTTTAGTTCTCCTTTACTGTTAAACGCACTGGTTCTTCTCTCTTTTTGGAGTGCAGGACGGTGCCTCTCTTTGTCTACTTGTCCAGTTTTGTGGCGACAAAAAGTGCTGACTGACTATTGTTTAGGAGGGAAGAACTGATGTGGTTTTTGTGTTATATTTTTTTATTCTAATTGTTGCCCTTTGCAATATTTACTTTATAAAGTTTCAAATATATATATTTTTTTTTGTGCCTGTACAAGAGTAGCTCTCTCATAATTTTTTAAACAGGTCCATATCAGCTTGGTACTGCATTTGATATTCTTCCAGTGACTGTA
>JAPZDV010000002.1:2663284-2677953 GCA_029814665.1 Acanthurus lineatus
ATTGTTTTGGGTACAGATCTACATAATATCTTTTCTCTGTGATCAGTTCATTTGCTGGTTTCCTTCCTCCCACTCCTCTGTCTTCCTCGCTGTCTCACGACTCTCCCTTCCTCTGTGCCAACACGCACAACCCTTTGACAGCCCTCACACGCCTGGGGAGGGAGCATTAAGTCCAGTATGTTTATTCAGCGGAGGTAGACTACGTGACGACGAGCTTTTCCACACAACTTCTGTTTGACATTCTGCTAAAGTGCACGAAGAAGCTTGCACAGAGATGATGTAAATAGACTTGTGCACACACACACACATGCACACACACACACACACACACACACATAGACTAACACCCACATACAACCTATCGACCATTCACATCATCTGAATGTTGGGTTCCCTTAATTGCAGTATTTACTGGAGCTAAGACCAAGTTAAGCAGCAGCCTCATGACTTGTGTGAGTAGCCATCGATCTCAGTGCCACTCGGCTTTATTCACGAGGGAACAGCTTCCACTCCAGAGACACTTCCACAGCTTTCGTTACTAAAAAGCTTGGAGGAGCTTCTCCTCAAAATTAACAGTTAATTGGTTAAGTTTGCAGCTTTAGAGGAACTGATTTGTTCTTGTTCTGTTTTCAGATTGTAATGAATATGTCAAAGCGGCTGAATATTGCACTTCATCAGTTCCTGCTGAACCTACATAAAGTTTAAGAAGTAAGTGATGGGGTGAACACACAGTGACAGATTTACAACATTAGAGCTGACATCAAATGAGAACTCTCTGTGGGCTGCATTCACATAAATCAGTCAAGCAGCGACTGTATACATCTAATGTGTCCAGGATAATTAATATAGAGGAGCACTAAGGCAAACCTCCTGACTCATAAACAGAACCTCACAGCTGCCAGATAACTTTACTTTAAACTTTGATACTGTATCCAGCACTGGTTCTGAATAGGGCTTTTTATTGTCTAACTTGAAAATGCAAATAATAATGATTTTGCAATTGATATGCTAACTCCAGAGCTTGGGGAGAAATTCTGCAGTAACACTGAAGGTAATGAGGCAGCCAGGTGTGCTATTTTTGGTGGCTTATATTTCAAGCAGGCACCGACAAAATGAAATGACACCACCCTTGAAACTATCATCATGTATGGCTTTGACTGTAGCTGGCTGAAGCTGCATGTGCACTGTTTTTGAATGTGGAGAAACCCAGATCTTGACAGATCTGCAGAGCCTTGTCATGATTGCTAAGCTATGATTACACACATTAAAAACTGTTTCTGTCACCTTGCACAGATGTCCATGACAGTCACAAAAGAGCCAAGACCTTAAGACTGAGTGATACACAATGCAACACACTAAATCGGTTGGTAACCACTAGAGTTTTGGTGGAAAGCGACCCTGCAAATGCAAAACAAACATGAAAGGCAACCAGCAGAATGCACTGTTTGTATGGGTGAAATTTGTGCTGAAAATGTCAAAAAAAGGGGAAAAAGCACAAAGTTTAGTTGAGATCCTGCAAAGAGAAGGTGTGAATTACTGTATAGCTTACAAATGGAACTGAAAGTGAGTGAACTTTGTAAAACAAAGCTAATCTGAGATTAGTGTCCCATATGTCTCCCTCAGGTGACACACAGGTGAAGTCAGTGATCGCCACCTTCATATTTGAGAATATAAACAATTTTTTGCCAAGTGTTTCCTCCTAAATCCTGCACATTGGACCTTTAAGAGAAGACTTATTACATATCACATAATATATATTTATAACTGCTGACTCTCAGCACCAGCTGTCCAAGGGTGGAACAGGAGCACAGCTGCAAAACAGTGTTGCACTGAAACATCTGGTTTGAACAGTGAGGTTATAAACATGTATTCCACTTTCTTACCTTTCTCCACCGTGGTGACTCCCATGGATGGCTGACCCAGGCTTGCCCTCGTCTCCCATTTGCCTTCATCAGGGTGGTACATCTCCACAGATGCCAGAGGGGTCTGCTGCTGATTCATGCCACCAAGAACCATCACCTGGCCGCCCAGCGCCACAGCCGAGGCCCCGGCCCGCGCCGTGGGCAGCGGCGGCAACTGACTCCACGTTTGGCTTTCTACATCCAGGACCTCGACACTGTCCAAGGGCATGCCGGTTTCACTGCAGCCCCCCAGCACGTAGAGCAGGCCTTCGTGGTAAACAGGAGTGCAGTAGACACGGCGCTGTGACATGGGGGGGAACTTCTCCCAGTACAGGGACTTGACAGGACTCACCGCCATCTCCTGCACAGGCATGTCTCCAGGGCCAAGAGGAGGGAACGCACCATCACACACCGCAACGGGGAGGAGGAGGAGGAGAGGGAGGAGGAGAGGGGTGAGGAAGAGGGGTGAAGTGAGAGGGCACACAAAGGTGGAACAAAACTGAGCAAGAGCAGAAGAAACAAGCAGAGGCGCAAGCTTGTTTCTGTCTGTTTGAGTGACCACCTGAACCCCTGTGTGTCCACAGAGGGAAAGACAGGAAAAGAGCCAAGAGGAAGCGAGAGACGGACAGAAGGAGGGGGGAGTGAAGAGAAAAGAGATGCCAGTGAGTCAAAGAGTGGACAGAATAGGTAAAAAGAAAGAGAGGGGGGACGAGGAGAGAGTCTAACTTACTCTTCAGCCAGATGTCACAACTTCCTCTCTATTCAAATGTTTTATTCATCCGCCTGGTGCTGTTTTCCAGCAACGAAGCCATCTGCCCTTCACTCGCCTCCATTCCTTTCTCTCCGGCCCTCCCCTCTCCTTCACTGCATCCTGTCGAGAGTTTATTTTTGTTCGAGTTTTGGCTTGAGTATATTCCTGGGAAAAAAAATAGTTTGAAGAGGGTGTCCCGGGGCTTAATGCTTAATCCCACAAAAACCTTAAAGCCAGGGGTGGAGTGGAATTGAAAAGAGAAAAAAGAGAGAGGGGAGATGGCACTGCATGAAAGAACTGGGAACAGAGACTTTAGGAACACTGACCTTCACAATGCCTTAATAATCCCAGGGAGAGCCTTTATGATGGAGAATTTTATACCTTCAAACAAAAGGCAATTACTCAGGGCTACCAGTTCCCCTCTGCTGCAGCTCCACTGCTCTATTTGCACCCTGGTGATTGCACCTACAGTGAGTAAAAATCCTTTAATAAATGAACCAAAGTCTCTAAATGAAAACTCTACAGGAGTGTAATGTGTGCACGTCCTTCCCTTTTAAGAAGATTGTTCCTTCAATTAAACTAGGACTCCAAATCCTGGGGCCTTCTGAACTTTGCAGCCTTCTTGAAGCTTTGGAGAGGATGTGGGTCCCTTGGCAGGGCACAACCTGGAGAAAAAAGACAACACAGGATTAGACGAGGAACTGGTGAATAAATTAGAAGCTAGAATTTTAAATTAGAAGAAAAAAAGAACATCCTGTGCAAAATAATATTTCAAAGTCTTCTCGGTGGTTTTGTGCTGTGTCAGTACATGTCAGATGTGCTGTGTAACAACGAAAGGGGCAGAATCACTTGTGTTGCTTTAGGTACCAGTAAGACTCTTAAATACAATCCCAGCAATCCATTTTAAACACCACGACTATGAATGTAAAGATTCATCAGATGCCAAATCAACCAACAGACTGATCTTATTCTATTGAGTAAGTGGGCTGCACTTTGTAAAGCATTAGTCTGTCAAAAGGTGACCAAAGACTGGCTTCTGCAAAAACTCAGATATTTCCTTTTGCTTGTATTATTCATTCAGAATGAAACTACAGAAGAGTTACAGAGATCCAGAGGCCAGGGTGATGATTGGATGCAAATGAATCGTGAAGACCACATTAATAATTCAAATGACCTCAAGTCATTACAAGCCATTGCAGAACATGAGCCATCGTATACAACTGGGTTCATTCATAATATTTTTCAACCTTGTTAGCTTTCAGCAACTTGAAAATTATATTCAGCACAGCAGCATCTCTATGTTCCATCAAACATCTTATCAAATAAAAACTGAACACTGACAGTTAAAATGCACCTGAAAAGGCTCATTGGAACAGTAAATTAATATTTGACACAAAAATTACAATTTGTAAGAAGCCAGTTTGGTTGTTTAAAAAATCAAGAGCTGTGAAGGTATAAGTGGAAATTACAAATTGCCTCCTGATTTCATTTTGGTCCAAAATAATATCTCAAATCCTGAAAAGTGATCATTTTTATTTTTAGCAAAGTATTTTACATCAATGCGTGCATCAGTAAGTGGTCACATCACTGTGACCATCTGTGCTAATTTGCCTTTTTCAGTCTTTAGTTTGAATGTACTAAACTAAAGACAGTCTGTTGTTGGTAAAAGCTGTTACACTGAGTACTGAGTAACAAAGCAAAAGGTTAATAGCTCAGCAGCCATATATCTGCATCAGAATGATCACATCATGATAGTTTATGTGCCTTCTGCAGTCTTTGAAGCTTTAAACAAGGTCACTGATGGTGTGTTACAGCTGAGCTGGCAACAATGAAGCTACAATGATCCTAAACTGTATTATTGATGGTTATCATTCTCATATAAACATTGTCAAAGGTCTACAACCAGTCCGTCTTCATGACATAACTGTCCAATTATGTTGCTGTTATAAAAATTACTTGTTGTGCTATATTTTATTATGTAAGAAAAACTGTCAGTTTCTTTAGAAAGTTAAGTAGGTTTACTTAGTTAACTAGTGTCTGTTGTTCAACTTAGACAAAGTAATCACAATATTGGTCAGATAAATCTAACGTAGACATTTTCCCCAAAGCTTTCAGCCCCTTTAATTACTATAGTTTGGGGTTATACTGTTTCTGCATCTCACTGTATTTCAGGTGCAGATCCCTGCACATCTTCCAAATCTCCAGGATTCAATGAACAAGCAGGAGGTGTACAATTTCTGAGTGAATTATGGAATTCTCTCCTTAAAATTGAGAATCAAACCCCACTAAAAAGTTCAAATCAGATCAACATTAAGATAAATTAATCTTTGCAATCTTGTATCTTCTCTGTAAAATCCACACATGGATGACTCAGGGCTGAGTCAGAAGCAGAATGAGTTGGTGACAGGCTGAGAACAAGGGATCCTGTCTGGTCTCACTTTCAGATTACAGTACATGTTGTAATCAGATTCACATTCATACTGTTGACAGCAATGCCATGTCTGGCTGTGCATGCATGTGTCTGTCTGTCTGTCTGTCTGTGTGTGTCTGGTGGAGACGGCAGGAGGTGAGTACAGTGTGACCTCAGAATTGACAGGGAAAGTAATGACATTTAGAAGTTGGGAGGACAAAAGTAAAGTGACACATTGTATAATATCTCAGTGGTCTTTGGTTCCCTCTCTGCTCTCTTCATCTGCCAGCTCAGACTATATATATATATTTATATATAATCTTATATATTCATAATTAATGATGACTTCCTCCTAGTCTCACTCACTGGCCTGAGCCCTGTGGACACACTGACCTTTAACAAGTGAGAGGGAAGAGAAATAAGAAGGATGACAGCCGAGAGGTTGGTGCATTTTCATACCTGCATGTATGTGCAGCTGAATATGCAGATGAGCAGACATTTTAACATATTTCTGTATATATAAGAGAGAGTGTGTGTAGGAAGGAAAAGGAGGGATTTTAGAAAATCCCTGAGAAGTTCATCATCATCAGACTACCTCATGAGGATAGGGTGGCGCTGGCACAAAACAGTGTGTGAAAAAATGTATTTTTGTGATTGAGATCTGATAACAGTAGAAAAAATAACATGTTGAGTTTGTTATATTGTGTTATCGTCTTCTTAGTTGGCTTTAATATTTGTGTTGTTTCTTCTGACCTTTATCAGAGTTAACATAGTTGTTGGCCATGCTGTGTTTTCCTTCAGCTGCACCTGCTGCTGCTATACATTGTCATGATGTTAATACTTCAATATGTCATCACTGACAAATTTGATTTCGTTGAGCATTAAGATTCAGGATACAAGCTTCAAACTAACAGTTTTACAATGTTATATAATAATACTATATTATAAAGGACTTAACACTGCAAACACACACTAGTTGTTGATGTAAACACAATTCTTTTTTTTTTTACTCAACTGAACTGCACTTTTATTCATGGGATAGATTGAATTCATCCATGTTACACCTACCAATATTGAAGTGTGTTTGGTGCTTAGTTTCTGTGATGCACTGGGCTTCATGCAAGAATAATTTGACATTTTGGGAAATTAGCTTTTACAGTTTCTTGAGGAGAGTTAAATAGTAAATAGGAGAATCTCCAACAGAACTAAATAGAGCCAACAGATGATTAACCTAGTTTATTTTGAAGATGAGAAGCAGGGGGAAACAGCTTGCTAGCTTATTCTAAAGCCAAAAACATACACTGAGCAACACCACACAGCATGCATCTTGTTTGTTTCATTTGTACACAAACTGAAATGTAAGAACAAAGAGAATGATGTGCTAAAAGTGTTTCTTTATGACTGACATCCAGTTACACTGATATCCTGACACAACCTGAGTGAGCGTTCACTCTGAATGCTTTTGTATGCACCAGTGATACAATTTCTTCTCACGTTTTGTTTAACTGGGAAAAGTGTGCATACAGAGAGCCAGCTACACTGACTGACTGTATCAATATTCAGTCACTATCACTCCATGTCCATCCATCATCCAGTTTGTTTACAAGATTACAATCAATTGCTACATGTTTACTATAGCTGTATTGAGGTTAATCATATTCATGGGGTTGCATCACAATACATTCTTTGGTTAGGAAGCTGCCAATGTGCATCAAATGTTTACCGACAATAAAACACTAAACTATAAAATCAATCTGAATTTGACATCAACATACAACTATCATACATCTTATCCAAGTATCACTGCCATGGGCAAAGATGCACACAACTCGTTCACAGAAAGCATTTAACCATCCACTAAAACACAGAGAGCTATAAGTTTAGAGATGTTAAAAGCAGTCAACGTTACCAATCCTCTGAAGATGAAGGAGCTACTTAAAAAGTAACTGACAATTACAGTTTATGTTGCTTCTGTATCTAAAGACATTGCACATATAATGCTGTCAGCATTATGTGCATGTGTATGAAGGACTGCTTCTATATGCACTTTTCTAATCTTTTAACCATTCAAATGATTTACAAGTCAACCAATTCACACACATTACTGGCAGGGGCATCCATAAAAAGTGCCAGCCTGCTGAACACTTACACACACACACGCGCGTGCGCATGTGCGCGCACACATACACACACACACCCTGATGGGACCAATTAAGGGTTCAGTATCTTGCCAAAGGATTTTGGCTCAAGAACCTGGACAAGCACACCGTAAGAGTCAGTGGTGGAATCACCAACCTTCTAGTATGTGAACGACTCATTCTATCACCTGAGCCACAGCTGTGTGTGTGTTTGTGTGTGATGGTGTGTATTTGTGTGTGTTTTACCAAGGTTACCTTTAAATTACTGTTGAGACTACAATCTACAACTTAAAACCAGTTATTGAGGGCAGCAAAAAGCAGATCTCCAGTTGGAAAACATCTGATTTTATGGTGTAAACAGTTAATGTTAGGGTTGGGGTCCTCAGAAAGTCAATGCAGGTCTCTGTAATTTGTGTTTTTGTGGTTGTTTGCAATTTTCAGAGCCCTGAGGTGCACTAGCATTGCAATGACTATAAAGAAAACTACACAGAACATATCTGATATCTGAGGTTTAATTTCATCCGTCAAAAATCTGTGAAAAACCAGGCATATTGTTACAATATGAAAATTTGTCCAAAAACATACCCTGAAGATATGGAAAAATGGCAGCGTAGTGACATTTCGATGTGAAATATGCAAATTAAGTGCTGTTGATAAATTTAACTTCAGAAGCTTTTCATTTCATAAATCATCAGACTACCTCATGAGGATAGGGTGGCGCTGGCACCCCCATTCTCACATCTCCTAAAAGAAGAGCATCAGTCTTTCCTGTGGATCTCTATTACTTCAAGTGACTTAACTACAGAGATAAGCAGCATGGCAAACTCCAAATTATGCAAATGTATCTTATTTAGTTAACAGTTCATTACCTGAAAACATCAGCTCTCACACCCAGTTTCTCTCTCTCTCCTTCTTAATGCTGTGTTGATGATGCAAAAAATGGGACTTAAAGGCTGAGATATTATGAATATATAATTTTCCTGCCTGTGTTTAAACCACTATTTCATTTATGAACCTAATTGAGCCATTTCATTACATAATACCAGCTGGCTAAGAACACCATTCTCCCGATGCTCAGCTGCTAGAGATTATTATACTCTCTGGTTATAAGCTGTGACTGGTGCCGTGTTAGAGCATGCATGGCAGATGTGACTATGACCAGGGCTCCCTGGAGTGCTCGGTTCCTACTAGCAACACATGCTGACAGCCTAATAGAGTGAGCCAACAACACAATAACAGCTAAACGCAGGGAAACAACCACCTAATGGAAGCAAATATGCAGCACATTTACAGCAGTTTGTCTCTCTTTGGACCCCGAAGTCTCAATTACACTTGCAAAAATGCAAATGTATTTTTTGTTCATTTCTGTTTTAAGTTCAAGTAAATGTAGAATTTATCAAGACAGAACTGTTTTACAGAGTGATCGGATTTACATGATCAATTTCTGTTTGAACATCTTCTTTTGGCAGAGGTGGAAACTCTGACACATAGTTTGCACTGTGACACTTTTAAACCTATCATGTGTCCCATCTAGACCCTGATTACAGGATTATGTGCTCCCCTGGTATAGTAAATACTATGTAATAAAACTGAGTCCTTATCACAGCAGTCTGAGTGTGGTTCCAATCTGGGCCCTCTGCTGCATGATTTCATCCCTTCTCTCTCCACTGCCTTTCCTGTCTCTCTCCAGCTGTCATTATCCAAATAAACAACAACAGAGATGCCAAAAAATGTATCTTTTTTCTTTCTTGCACACAGGACCATCATTAGGATGAGCACTTGAGAAAACTGGAAATGGTAAGCAAGGAATAATAGCACTGCATAAACATGTTATGACAGTAATGATGTGGTAAAAGTCTGATGGATGTATATAGTACATGAAAGTCCTGTGCGGCCCTCGTCCTTGCTAGCAACAAAAAGTCACTTCATCTATCACTGTTTGAGCTCAGACACAAGGGTGTTTGTTTTGTGTGTGAATTCAGTGGTGGAAAACTAATAATTGACTCTGAGCTGCGCAACTGATCGAAACATATAGGAATATTGACTTTAAACCAAAGCTAAGAATAAAGTCATGAGACCAAGTCAGTAGCTGTGTTAGAGGCTATATGATGCTAAATGCTAACAATGGCAAAGCTAACAGCTGATGTTAGCGTATAGAAGGTTAGAATGTTAAATAGACTTTACTTTTTAGTACTTTTTCCCTAACTGAGCAAAAACCTTTCCAAGTAGCTTCTCATTCACTCAGTCACACACCAATGGCAAGTGAATAAGAGAAGCTGGCACTCGAAATTCAAACTCTGGAATTAGTAGACGACTGCTCCTCCTGAGACACAAATGCCCCTCAGCTGATTACCAAGGCATGAATGTCAAAACTAAATTTCATGGCTGCTGAGAAAAATCATTACAATGACCTATACACTAATAGACCTATAGTCTGTGCCAGGGACTCCCAAATCTTTTATTAGCATAGAGCCAAAGTTGGACTTGAGCTGGGACTTGGCTCCTGTAAAGAAGGGCAGATCTGTGAGGGAAGTACTCTGCAGAAGTTCACCACAGAGTCTCTGCTGCTAATGATGTTAAGACAGTCGGAACTGCTGATTAATGAAGGTACAAGTAACATATTAGAATTTCTTTCAGATTAAAGCAACACTATCTGGGGGATGAGCATGTTGGTTTACTGTATTGATTAAAAGGTAGGATGATCCACAACAATGCACATCCGTATTCAGCTTGAGCCAAGGCTAACATTCAACGCATTTAATGCTTACTTTACAGCTTTCTGTAATTAATGAAACAGCTTCTCTGCATAAACATCATTTTGACACTCAATAATGCCTTAAAGGAGTTTACATGCTCTCATTAAAATGTAATCCATTCAGAAAATAAAGAAAAAAAACAACTGACACCCCTGGCTACACTGTGGAAGAGAATGTAGTTACCAATGCTGACTACAGTGCAACAGAGCTGTAACCACTGAACCATAAATAAATCTGATTGCAGTTCCGCCTCTAGTCAGCAATGATAAGTTAATTACACTGAAGATGTTTGTGCTGTATAAAAGTTTTGGATCAAGCCCGGTGTGAAGTGTTTGTCCGCTGCGGCCTGATTTCACAGAGCCACAACTCATCAAGTTCAAAGAGGTGCACAGAAACTTTTTATTTAACTTTAATTGCTTATGTATTACCATAATTTTAAAAATTAATTTATATAAAAAGTTGATCCTGATTTGGTTATGACTATTTCCTTGAGATGAGCTTCAATAGTATTTCTTTAATTTGGGCCCAGGTTTTAATATGCATATAGAACCTATACCCATATGTTATTAATCTAGGTTTCACTCATTTCGAAAATTAAGGCTCCATCAGTGACTATTATGACACATTTAAAAGGACTGCATAACTGAAAAAAGTGTTTTCAAATGTTAATTAAAATATTAAGAAAGTTCTTTATGAATATGCTGTTAGGAATGAAGCATGATGAATAGTTCCTCTTCTTTTCCTTCTTTTCTTTTCTGTTTTGTAAATTGTTTTGGACTGGTTTTCATGTGGATAATACAATGGGTTAAGCTGAAGTGAAACGTCACCGAATTGTCAAGCAGTCTTGAATGTTTGCAGTGTGCACGAAGTGGCTGCTGTGTCACCTTTAAATGACATCACAAGACTCAGGTAGAGAGCTGCAACCGAGAAGAGGACCAAACGCCAAGTCCCATGTTTGCCGATCGACGCAGCTGACCCACACCCACGGATGTGAATGAAACTAGTTTTTATTTTTGAGTTAAACCCCAACCAAACAACAACTGAACACCAACGGAGCTTGGGCTCGCCGATCACCGCAACGCTTCGTAGAGCGAATCAGGCAGTGAGCTTACCCAGCTTGTGTCTCCGGTCATGAAAACCAGTCCTACCTTTCAACTGACTCTTTTCTTTAACACTAGATGTTCGGGGCTATTAAATGGTGACCGTGTTTATTTAACCCGGATTATCCCGTAACAATGCTAAGGATGCAAAAAAAAAATTTTTTTTTTTCAAAAAACCCATTTAAAAATGTCTTTCCTCATTGCTGTTGACTATTTTTTGTCATTTGTTGTTTCACAGGTTGCATTCAGTGAATCGTATCGGGGTTCATCTGCAGGGTACTCATATAAACTGAGAGTGTTTTGCAAAAGATTTGCGTTTTGAGTTAAAAAAAAATTTGCCACCACTTTAAGAATCTCACTGTATAATTTGAAACCTCATTCGGAAACACAGAAGCTCAGTTACATTAGATCCCACTGTGTCGATGGTACCTGCTGTAAGCCTCATTTAAAACTTTGCACTGTACATCAGGAACTGGAGACTGCAGGCGTAACACATATTCTATATTCATGCTCCCCGCTGCTACAGGCATTAAGGGAAAAATAAGTTTTAAAGATGACAGTAATAGTAAGAATCAGTCGTATGCATATCATGTTTGGGTTTTATGCAAATTACAAGAGGAATGAGTGTCTGTCTAAGCCAACGGGCAATGAAAGTAGCTTGCTAGGCAGCCTGACTAGACAGAAACTCTGGTAAATACAATCTTTTTGAAACATACAGGGCACATTGGACTCTCCAGTTTGCATGAATCATTATACTTGTGCTCTCTCTCTCTCTCTCTCTCTCCCTGCCTCACTTGGTCATCTAACGACTAAAATATGTGCCACTGTCAGCAGCCATTTCTGCCCTACTTAAGAGAAATGACACTCTTAATACCTGATTGTGAATTCATTAAGATAACCATGAACACTCCACTGCAGTCCAAATTTGCCAGTTGTATTAAATCCAGTAGTTTCTGTTTAGCAACAACCAGAGCTTTCAACTAAATGGAATGCACTTACTGCAGCAAAAGTACCTGTCTGCTATTTAGACAAAACAGACCTTAAAATGGGCCATGAAATAAACTGAAGGTGTAAATACAAAGCACTGATGCAGACGGATCTAAACCACTAAGAAAACATACTCCCTGGAGTTGGGAGGGCTTTGCCATTCTACTCTAAGAACAAAAAAATCATTTTCTCTTGTGTCTTTAACAATCAAAGCAATCATGGCATTACTGTCTCCAGTCTCTGGTGATGTTAGTAGTGTCTATCTGCTGAGCAATGCTTAGAGCATACATTAACTTCTACTGTCTCTCATTGTGGGAATGGCTCAGAGCAGGAGAGATTTGTCTTAGTAATGGGCACATAGGATTTAAGACGGAGCATATTGATGAAATTACATTGTGAAACAAGTGATATTTCCCTCGACAGAGTCTATGACAGCAGCAATAAAAATCTCTAGCTCAGGTGGAAGTACTCATGTTCATGTAGATGTATTAAGGAACTCCTATTGTCTTTTAAAGGTGTGATGTGTAACATATTGCCAGAATGTATGTTTAAAATGTCTGAACAGTAAACTAGAACTATTGACAGACTGGAAAAATTACATGCCTGACATGCATTGTGCTGCAGAGATATCTACAGCAGTTAGCATGCTAACCAGCTAACCCTAGCCCGTCCTGTACTGAGTTTGATTGCCTTTTTAACTCATCACAGAGCCTGGTTTCATTGCCCAAAGCGTAAATACTAACGCTCATCCTTTGTCTTAAATTCCTAGTCCAGTTAGCTAGTGCAGCTACAGCCAAAGAGATCTACAGTGGAGTGTGGAATTAGATGTTACTCTGGTGAAAAAGTTCCCCCCCTATCATTTTTATACCTTAAAAGATATAGTTGTGGAGAGAGAAGATAACACACATAACCTCTCTAAAAAAAAAAAGGACGGACAATATGGTAATGGGTAAAACGTATAAAATATTAGATTTTAATCTTTAACTCAGTCTAATGGCCCACCCATGGGCCATTAGTTTAACGACATTAGCAACTTTAATGTTCACGATTATTTCAAGGGAACCCCCTTTTTGGGGGTGTGCATACTCATGCAACAGTGTAATGTCTTGAATAACAACCTACGATTAATCAGGCAGCTTTGTGTGCAGGATCTCCATATCCATCCAATCTGGCTCTAAATTAAGTCACCAGCACAAGAGTGTGTGTATCGGGATAATTTGGCTTCATTTTTGATACCGTGGAAGGAAATTTAGATGTCAAATTCAGTTTTATTCATTGCTTAAGCTCATCCAAAGAAAACAAAAATAAAGCAATAAAGAGGCCTCAGTAGTTTTTTTTCCCTTACATGATAAAAACCTTGGGGTATTTCATTAATTGCCTCGAATTTTCTGACTGTTCCCAAGGTTACGGCAATGGCAAAATGATCAATCTCTATCCATTTGTATAAAGCCAAAAAAAAAAAAAAAACCAAGGCACTCTTGATGAAAAGCCATTAAAAAGCCTTTATTGATGTGGCTTATGCATATCAGAGGTAATCTGATGAAGACTTGTGTGCCACAACATATTGATGTTTTTTTGTTTTTATCTTTGCCTTTGTTACTCTCTTTTTTGGCTTCATACATTATCACCTGCATATCACCCTGCACTTGAGAGCACCTTGTATGATTTATTGAACGTGCTTTTTTCCAAATAAATTTCCAAAAGACATGTTCCTTTCCTGTCTGTGTCTTGAAATTCTCTGATCCTCCTCTGCTCGCTTTGGGAATGTTCACAGTGCTCCACTTGTTTCTGATTGCCGGTGCATTTTTATATTAAAAAGAAATTGGCACATATAAAGCAAGGGCCTTGGAGAAGGCAGTGTACTCCAGGCAGTGCATCTTTTGACAGAACAAGGAGCTTAGAGGTTTAGGAGAGAGGTTTAGCTATTTACAGGAGTGCTCACAAACTGTAACTAAGTTTTACTAAATATAGTATGGAGAAGGCAAGTGAAAAATCCTTGAACTTGAGCAGTTTGCAGCTCTAAATGCATCACAAATGTCTTTTCTTCCATGTTTTAGGACATCTGGATCCACTAAAGCCTCAACACTGATAACTCAATGATTAGTGGCCACAAGACAAACATGTGTGACAGCTTATTTGCTTGCAGCCTATACACTAAATCTAATAATAGCACCAAGCATTTAATGGTTCCTCAGGGTGCTCTCATGCTCATTGCCAGTTCCCAAAGACATGCACATTAGGTAAACTGCAGGCTCAGGTAAACTGAGCAAGTGTGAATGTTCATTTGTGCCTGATGTGACATAGTCTTTTTACCACTTTATAGACCACAAAATGTCACCTTTGAGTCCGCGATCTCTTTGCCCGTTCTTTGAACTGTAATTAGAAGACTTATAAATCAGGAAATCTTGTTTGGTACATGAGAAAAAAAATCCATTTATGATTCCTTCAATTTAAAATTTACAATGCCTAGCAACAACAGCTCATGGCGTATACTTCACTAAAGTGCCCAGCCTCTGTGTTAAAGGCTTGATGATGGTAACCGGTAGGATCGATATATCGATTTGTTAAGCAGCGATCCAATCAAATCGATGGAAACTCAAAATATTGATAAATATCGTCACCTTTA
>JAPZDV010000002.1:2678053-2698963 GCA_029814665.1 Acanthurus lineatus
TCGATGAAGTACAACATCCCCAATGTGTAGTGTGCACCGAGGTGCTTGCACATGAGAGTTTAAAGCCTGTAAAAATGTTGAGACACTTGAAAACTAAGCACCCCTCTCTTGCCACCAAACCAGCTGATTTTTTACGCCGAAAGGAGAGAGAATTGCAAGGCCTAAAGAAAGTCATAACTAGCCAAATTTCAATTGATACCAAAGCCCAAAAGGCATCATATGAGGTGGCATTTTTAATTGCTCGGGCCAAAAAGCCTCACACAATCGGAGAGAAACCCTTATAAAACCTGCTGCTATTGCTGTGACTCGGACAATGCACGGAGATAAACAGGGGTAGGAGATAGAAACAGTGCCACTGTCTGACGGGACAATATCCCGGTGCATCACAGACATGGCCCAGGACATAAAGTGTCAGCTGATTGACAGAGTGAAGAAAGGGAAATATGCTTAGCAGTTAGATGAATCCTTAGATGTTTGCTTAGATGTATCAAACTCTGCTCATCTGCTTGTTTTCATCAGATACAGTTTTGATGGAAAACTTATCAAGGACATGCTGTTTTGCTCCCCGCTGGAGGGAAAGTGCACGGGCATTTTCAATAAACTTGACTACAAACTTAAAGAAGAGGGACTATCTTGGAATGAGTGCATCAGTATGTGTGCAGATGGTGCTGCAGCAATGCTGGTGTAACCCACTCAAAATAGCGTTTGATTAGAGTAAGTTAACTCGCTGTTTTTATCGGCAATAGCCAATTTAGTCCAGCAGAGGGCAGGAGTAGCGCAGCAGAGTGAGGAAAATAACAACAGAAGCACTTCCTGGTTCAGTAAAAAACAATGCGCGATACATACGGCAAGACGGCAACAGGGCTAAGCGGGTAACTGACACAGTGAGGAAAGAAGTTTGTGAAGTGTGAAGATAAAGAGTAAATGTTAAGATCCCTTTAAACAAAATTCTGCTGGTTTAGAAGACGAAGGTCGCGAGGAGTAGCTGGTTGTATGTGGCGAGGATTCAATGACTTTGAATTCTGTTCTCCGGTGAGTTTCTTTTCTGAGTGATTTACTCATGTGCTAGCTAACCTAGCTTAGTGCATGTGCGCTGTTGCTACAGAAGAAGAATCCGTATGGCAAAGATAATGTTAATTTAACTATATTCTGTTTTGGTGTATGATTTCTTGATGAAAATTACTATAAAAAAACCAATCGGAGAAGAATATGTGTTGAATTTACTTAAGCACAATTGTGAGAAATAAGAGAAAAATGCTATTATGTTATTGTGTGGTGTGTTAATGCCAGAGTTTACATGTATAGCAGATAATGAGTGTATGGTATTTTTGAAGATACTGTAAAGTTATTAGTTGATTTTTCCTGAGTAATAAGTTCCAGGTCTGGAGAAGCTTACATTGATTAGAAAGTAATTTATGTTGCCCTGCTTACGCAGGTTGGTTTTTTATTTCGTCTGGCAAATACGAGAAGGAGAGACAAATTCATTGGCCGCGACGCCGATGGACGTACAGACTAGCAGAGGACGTACAGTGGATGTGTCGAGAAGAGTTTCATCAGTCATCTCATCAGAGGACCGATTCGCTCCGCTTCTCTTCAGTTCATTATACAGCTAAGCCCTGGAATTTCACCACACTCAATTAAAGAACAAAAACACACTACCCGGGTAGATGAACATTGTTTTTATTTGATTTAGTTTGTTATTTTGTCAGAGCTCTGATTCCAATATTTTATTTTTTTCTATTCTCTCTTCAACCTGAGTCGGTTGGAAGGATTAAACTGGGAAAAAAGAAAGGACTAAAAGCAAGAGTTTTACAAGTGGCGCCACACGTAAACTTTACGCACTGTATTATTCACAGAGAAGCTCTTGTGGGTAAAACGCTCGACCCAGAGCTTAAAAGTTTTCTTGAGACTGCGATAAAAATGGTCAACTACATAAAATCACGTCCATTCAACACCAGGCTGTTCGCCACCCTCTGCAACGAACTGGGATCTGAGTATGAGGGCCTGCTGTTCCACACAGAAGTCAGGTGGCTTTCACAGGGAAAAGTTCTCTCCCGCCTGTATAAACTGCGGGACAAGGTGCGCTTATTTCTGATGGAGCATGGGTCCCAGCTCGCTGACCACCTGACTGACCCTGACTGGTTAACAAAGCTAACATATTTGTCTTGTATATTCGACAAACTGAACGGACTTAACATGTCACTGCAAGGTGAAAACACAAGCCTCATGTCACTGAATGACAAAATTCACTCATTCAAAAGGAAAGTGGATCGCTGGACTGCACAAATTGAAATGGGCAAGATTGATGTGTTTCCTGAGCTGGAGGAATTCCTGGTGGAAAATGATATGAGTGTTAACACTGTGAACGCGTCTGTCACTTCCCACCTTCAAGCCCTCCTGGAACACTTTAACAAGATTTTCCCCGAGGAAAGAGCACCGGAAACATATGACTGGATATGATCACCATTCATTGTAACAACTGCAAGTCATCTGTCATTTGACATGGAGGATGCTCTGGTTGAACTGTCAAGTGACTAGGGGTATAACGATATATCAATCTGGATCGATATATCGATTTGTTAAGCAGCGATCCAATCAAATCGATGAAAATGATCAAAGTATCGATAAATATTGTCACCTTTAAGATAAGCCTTTATTTTGAAATTCCGACCGTAGAACTGTTTCACAGTTTCCGCCCAATTGTGCCTCGTTCTGAAGTTTCAAACAATGCAAGCAGCAAGCAGCCAAGTTAAAGAGGATGATGAGATTTACTCCCCTCTTGGGAATAAGTCAGCTGTGTGGCAATATTTTGGATTTTGCAGGAAAGACGGGTCAACAGACAATGCAAGAAATGTCGTTAAGAGATAAAATACTCAGGAATCAATACAAACTTGGCTGGGCACCTTAAAAAGAAACACAGTATTGACCCTCATGCTAGCGTTAGCATTGCTATAGATCAATGCCGTAGATCTGTGTTAAATGTGTAAATAATATCGTCTTAAATTGATCGGAGGCCCCTGAATTGAATCAAATTCGAAATCGAATCATGGCAGACTTTGTGATATCGGCAAATATCATATCGTTGTCCAAAGAATCGATGTAGTATCATATCGTCATGAAACTGATGATTTACACCCCTAGTACCCGGTATGAACAACAGCAATATCGACAAACGAAATATATAGAATATTTTGTGAATAATATAGTGTATCTCTATTGAATAATTTTCCTTTCCATTCCACTCTTACTTAGTCATAACAGGTGGCAGTAATCCACTTTAACACCAGTTGGGGGTAACTGTTCTTTTTGTAGGCTTAAATACATTTATGGTAACAGAATCTCTCTCCAGCTCCCTCCCTTATTCTTAGTGGGATTCTTTTGCCATAAAAAGATACAAAACACACAATACACAATGAGAAGATGAAGGTTACTAAAAAAAAAACTTTTGCCCTGTAGGCCACAATAATCATACAATGAAAATCTGGTTTTATGACAGCACTACTATGATCGACTGCATGCCCGACTGCCAGCTGCAAGCTTACATATTGTTGTATCTATTTTTGATCTCTGTCTTTCTCTGCTTATTCTTCTATAACACAAAATGCAGGAAGCAAGCTGTGAAAAGATAATCATGATCGGAAACTATCTTAGCATTTGTCTTCATACCGGAGAGTAACAAGTAACAGTAACAAGTACTGCAATGTTAAAGAGTCTGTATGCTTCAAACAAAGTGCTCGTCAGTTTGTCAGCCCCCACAAACATTAAATGATCAGGACTGGTGGAGCTACAGCCAAGGATTTCATAATTTTCTGAAACCAACAATTTGAGAAGCCTGCCAATTTCACTGGACAGGTGTGTGGAGGTGTAAAAAAATTTTAATTTTCCCTCGAGTTTTTTTTCCTCACAGTCAAACTGTGACCTCTGTCACTTTTTTGTTATAATTAAGTACAGCATCATGAGTGCCTTTGAGAAGGACTGTAAATATATATATATATTTAAAAA
The DNA here is from genome assembly GCA_029814665.1 of Acanthurus lineatus. Classification (NCBI taxonomy): domain Eukaryota; kingdom Metazoa; phylum Chordata; class Actinopteri; order Acanthuriformes; family Acanthuridae; genus Acanthurus; species Acanthurus lineatus. The sequence goes on from JAPZDV010000002.1 coordinate 2,682,056, forward strand.
TAATAACTTTACTGCACTAATGAAAACAGAGTCAACTAAGTGCTTTGACAGACAAAGTAAAAGTCAGAACACAAGAAGAAAACATAAAGGAATACACACAAGACTAAGGATAAGTTTAAATGAAAAGACAGAACATAACAATGACTAAATACCAGTCCAAGGGAATAAAAACGATAAAACTGATCATATAGCATTAAAGTGCATCAACTAAGAAGATAGATAAAGGGAAAAAAGCACAACAAGGACAACAAGAGGATGATAAAAAGAGACAACATATCCAAGAACTTAAAAGCAGATAAAGAGATTTAGAGCAGTAAAAGGAAGAAAAGGACAGAAAAAGTAAATGGATATAAATGGTGATTTTACATAAAAGTGAGTTTATAAGTTTTTAAGTTTAGGAGTTTTAAGAAGTGATCAAGTCAAGGCTCTCTGACAGTGAAAGCACAGTGACCTTTAGATGTAAGCCTTGACTTTGGAACAGTCAGAAAAAGTCCAACCTGAGGATCTGAGGCTGTGAACAGGGTCGTATGGGGTCAGAATTTCTACTATGAAACTTGGAGCAAGACTCTGACAAGCTTTAAAAGAGATCAGTAAACTTCTATTCCCAATTCAAAAACAGTCAGGAAGCCAATGGAGAGAAGCTAGGAGAGGATTGATGTGATGTTTGTTAAATCCAGTGAGTAAATACTTCACTACAAGTAGCTGTTGCGTTCTCAGACGTGGTTGGATAATAAGTCATAAGAGCTGGTTTGTTTCAAGCATACATGGTCTTTAAGCCTGTCACTCAACTGAGGCAGCAGAGGCACAGCGAATGAAATGAACCATGTAACATATTTCTAAGACATGGTTTACAGAGAAGTATTAGATATCATAACTCCTCTGCAATGATATCACAGGTGCAGGGTTATTAATAGACAAGGCTCACTGCTCAGACATCCTAAAGACAGCAGATCTCATATCTGAACAGGAAGGGAGCCAACCTCTTGAGACATCTCATACAACAAAAAGGTCAAATATGTTTATGTTTCGCTTCCCACAAATCCGAACTGGAGAGCCTCTCCATGCAGAAACTGTGAAGTGTGTCGAGACAGGCAAGTAATCACAGCAGCTGCTGCTGCGCTTGCTTCACACTCTGCCATGAATACTTAAAAGCCTTTAAATTTGCTCTTTGCTATTTCATTATAAGGCCTGTTTTCTTATGCACTGAACAATAAATGAAAGTCAAATCAAAACCCAAAATAGTTCAAGATAGATTTTAACTGTGAGCTCCAACTTAAAATCAGAACATGGTTTTCTGTCTCTCTTCATGTATGTACACAGAAATAAACACACAGCTAATAACAAGGGCTGAAAGCTAAATAAAGGGAAACTTTAACATTCAACAAATACTTATATACATAAAGGTGAAAATTTAAATATGTATGGAACAAACATATATAAAGCAACAATGAACAGCGGCAGCAGTCACCATACAAGAGGGGACTTCACACCTCCAACAGCCTGTTACAGATGTGCAGGAATATGAGGCCAGCTGGGAGGTGAAGGGTGTGAATGTTGGCTTATCAAAAACATGCAGCAAATCATACTGAGATCATCCACCAGTTGGGTCTCACAGTATGCATGTGTGTGTCTGTATGTCTGCATACTGATGCAGGGTTGTTTACTCAAAGCCTGTTTTTCCCTTGATCAGTGTAGCTATCAGTGCAGGCCTGATGAAGCTGTCACAGTTTAGCTGTAAAACAGCGTTTTTTTGTTGTCGTATATGTAGAAAGTTCTAGTCAGCACACACATTTTCTCATAAAAGCTGACATGAGATGTTTATCCTCTTCTCTTCTCCAATCCCTGCGGCCTGCTGCATCCCAGATTCAGTCTTAAAGTTTGATGCTGCTTGTTATCCATTATTTAAATCTGACATGCATTGTGTTCTGCTTCTTCACCTCCACATCTTCCTCTCTTGGTTTATTATTCACTTCCCTTTCTATTTCTCAGCTGTTTTACTGTCATCTTCCAGTTCTTGTTCAGTGTATTGTGATGAGCTATGTTCATTACCATGCTAAGACCACGTCATCAGCAGGACTAACTCCCCGCTGATACAGCCATAAAAAAGGTTAAACCATTACAAAGAAAGGTGCACAGCTGAAGAACAATGTTACATTATCTGGTTTAGAGAATGAGGAAGAACAACTGGGGATAAACTGCTGGAAACTGAATGAGCCAATTTCCTGGAACATCACTGCAATTCAGTGTTGTGGCCTCTAGATTACTGCAACATCACAGAACAAACAGTGCAAGGGGCCTAAAATATGTCATCTAGTAAATAAAAGCACAGTAAATCCCCATTATGCACAATTATTATGCTCTCAAGCCATGTAGCTTTCACTTTTTAATGCAACTTCAGACCCATAAGCGTAAAAATACACAAATTAAGTTAATATAAACTTAAAATATGATAAGATTTGTTCTTCTTCATATCTATGTGATGTTTCACTATGACAGTTAAAAAATGACTCTAAGTGAACCTTGAAAACATAAAATAAGTCTTAATAATATCTTCTAAAATTTTGATTTTTTAACACTGTAGGTGTTATAAAATATCGCTACGCGTGTGTATTGTGAAAGCTTTGTAGCTGTATGTACTCTTTGTTGTTTTAGCATCAGTTAAAGCTTAATTGAATTCCTTAACCTCTGCTTTCCTGCTGCTGTTTTTATGCCTGGTAAGGTTTTCGTTCTAGCGCGCACAGTACTTCCAGTCAACATTCAGACCTCAATCTCTTTGAAGCCCCAGATGTCACACCGAGGCAGAAGAAAGCAGCTGCTCATTTCTTGCCAGCCACCATCAATTTTATCAGCTAAAATGGCAACTGACACTGGTAACTCTAATTAACATTAGCAGTTACCTGCATGTGTTGGCCAAAGCACAGTCTCACACACACGAACACACACAAACAGACACAGAGATGCTTTACACTCTATACTGCTGACTCAATAACATACATTAAAGGAAAATGTTTTGATGCAAGTCTTCTACGTCTGATCCCAAACTGGCATTTAAGTACATGTCATAATAAAAAAAATAATCTGTTGGGGGCTTTTTTAGTAACTGACCTGCCAGGTCAGAAACACAGATCAGGGAAAATAATACCATCACCTCTCTTGACATCACTCACGATGCAGACACTCAGATAAGATGCTGATGCTGTTTCAGCTGTTCCTGTAAACACCATGAATATGTGATGGATTGAGACAACTATACACCAAAATGTATTCAAAATTCTTTCTGTAATTAAATATCTTCAATAATCGTAATTACCAACAAGCCTGAGACAATGGGCTTTTACTGTAGGATGACGAGTTGACAATCGTTTTCATCTCGACTTGATAGAGGATTTTGTCTAATCCTGTCAAACTCTTATCTAATCATATCACTGTTTTTTTTTTTACAGACTAAGAGCCAAAGGCATAATATAATATAATAAATGCATGCCTGCTGTACTGAAACAGGTGATGTGTTGTATGTTGAAGCATAAAATCAAAGATATAGTCAGGTGCTGAATCATAAAACAAGATAAATGTTGTGCAGAGGCAGCCGTCACTGCAGCTGCATTCAGCATCTTCACATGGCATCTTACATGGAAAATATATGCAAAGTGTATTAGAAGCCTCGTGAGAACTTGAAGATTATTTCCTGAAGGACTGAGTTGAAAACATTTGGGTTGAGCTGTTAATACTCTCTGAAGTGTTAAATTGGATCTTGGCGTTACATGGTGAATCATCCCATAACACCACCGGGAGGGTCTGATAGAGAGCTGCATTTTAAGGATTGTCATTCCAGCTATTTCCATTACTCTAAGCAAACACAAGCCATTCCAGTGTATTTCAATGGTGCACTAATACAATAATACCTCTTTTCAGATCTGGTTCAGACAGATGAGGGCAATAACTGCTTTGCTAAAGCAATTTTGTGAAGGCCAAGTGGCCACAGAATTGAAATTCCCAAATACCCACTGAGGCACTTCTGCAACAGATTCTAAGCAATAACAAAACTGACTTAGTCAATTGGATAAAACTTTTTTGTTGAGATCTTAATACAAAATACACATGATGGGAATATCTATATCAAATATTATCTGTATCAAGTAGCCAGTGTGAAGTGTGTTAACGTCCACTGATGTACCACTGAAGCCATTTCCAAAAACATCCTTAAAAAAAACTCTGCCTCCACAAAGGAACCATTCCACCATTTAAAAGTATCTAAAACTAAGTTAACTTTTGAAACTCATCCTCAAGTTTCTAGGCACACAGTTTCATAAGTGATAACCAAGGGCTGCTGTTGGTTAACTGTCTATGTGTATCATTGAAAGAAGAGAAAAATATACTGTAAAATACACTTTATCAGGCTTGAGGGCTCAGCAACATGCTGTGTGATATCTCCTTTAGAAACAGTTAAGATGTCAAATAGCTTTCATTTTTAAAATGAGATAAAAAAAAAAATTTCAAATGGCTGCAAGTTATTATTTTATCCAACTAAAAAAAAATCAGACTGGACATGAATGGAGAGATTTGATGGTGGAATAGTTACAGCACGATTCATGGCTGCAGGTGATGCTAGTTTTATTCCAGTCAGGGACCTTTGTTGTACAGTTAGGTGAAGCATGGCAGGAAGTGCTTCACCAAAACTCAAAACATCATTAATCATTTATTCATCGGCACAATTTAGAATTTGATTAACTTCACTTATTTGAAGTTTGCATTAGTCATAATTTATCACAAGATTATACAAATTTCAGTGAGAACTGCTGGTTTAAGATACTTTTGCCCATAAAAACTACCTTTTTTGAGTCTCTGCCTCTATCTGCACAAAGGCCAGTGGTTTATGTATCGGAATGGTTCTGACATTGTGAATAATCAACACTGATACTTAGTTTGAGCTTCTTTCAGCCCTGTAATCTATGGCTTCTTCATGTCAAGGTAGATGACATCCATTCCCCCTTGTTTTCAACTACACTTTTCCACACCCGGCTTGCTGCACATGTCCATCCAGGAAACACCCAATAGACAGTGTTGCTAAGGGGCAGGTTGTTAAAAAATGTTGGAAGGTGATTGGATGGATGTTCTGTCTGTCACATTCATGACTCTTGCCAAAGCCAGTCAGAAAAAGAATGAAAACATCTTTTCCATCAGGAAAAGTCTTCAATGCTGTTCTTTTCTCTTCTTTTAATGGGGAAATGTTGTCCAATTCTAATCAAACTGCTGTTGTTGCAGCATCCATGCTAACCTCTTTGGTGGACGCCATTGTTTACAAGCTTGCAGCTGCTCCTCACTTTCATCCCAACAAAACCACATCCCTGACTACCAGCTCTTTCTCCTCAAAGGATGCTGAAAGTTGTGGTCATATTCAGACCAGACACAAACAAAGCTCCAGCTGAAGCTTTTCAAGATGGACCTGTGAGATTTCAGACTTGAAATCTCAGCACTCCAGCTGCCTTGCAAGGTTAGTGTTTTTTAATGGGAAATCAGCATCTGACCTACATGATTTTATCCAGCAGAGGAAGCAAATATTTGCTAAAACTTTTTAATAAGATTCACATCAAGGAAGGACTGGCTATGGGGCTGTTGCAAGAGTTGCAAGCTTTTTTGCTTTCTGTGCTTAAATTTATTCTTCTTGTCCGGCTAAAACAGCATGTGGGTGTGTGCTGGAAATATTGTATTTTTTTAAATTTAAAACATGCATCAGGAATAAATTCCTTTAACGTTTACTGCACAATGACTTTTCTTTTCCTGTTAACAACTTTATTTTGTTTCATTAGTCTACAATACGCACACACACTGTAAGCTACACGTGTCCATTATCTGTGCATGTGACTGATCAGGAAGTAGGCACTACACAAATTAGTGGACTTATAGTCCTATTAATGCAGACTATATCCATGTGTAACATGAGCCTTTTGTTGTTGTGTTAACAGAATGTAGACACATGCCACACTAGTGATAGGTCACTGTATGTTACTGTTTGCATTTCATATTTATCCCCCTGTGTTTCCTGTTTGACTCTTCACCTGTCACTTTCAAGTAAAAGCAACAAAAGCCCAAAAAAAGCTCAACATGAATGATGCAGGAAAACAACATACAGTGCGCCATCATCTACAAGTCAAAGTCAGCAGCAGGGCACTTCAAATAAAAGATGTGTGTCTGTCTGGTCTTTCTAGGGTGACTACAATGCTGTATATTGAAATATGAATGGGTTATGGCTCAGTCATCTCTTCTCCCTACAGCCTGAGTCACCAGGAACAGGATTTAATACTGGAACCAGTGACTGTACACATGGGGTGGTGGATTTCAATAGAGATCAGGGCAACCAGTGTGAAAAATCATTTAGTACACACAAAGCCTGAGAAAGACACAAACGTACACACACACACATCCACAAAAGCAGAGAGTATAGAGACGCATACACACATAGACACAGAGCTGAGTCATGACCAAAATAGAACAAGAGCAGAGAGGATGTTCAAAGCAGAAAGAGAGAGAGAGAGGAGGCTGGGAGAGAAAGACTGAAGCTAAAATGCAAAGAAGTTGCATTTGACATGAAAGAAGATGATAAAGATAAGGAAACAAAAGGGTTTAAAGGAACAGTTAATAAACAGTGTGACTGTATAAAATACAGTGAGGGAAAAAACAGGTGATAGAACAGAAAGTAGGGAGAGAGAACAATCACAGTCAATGAGGCGTGGAAGAGCAAAGAAAAATGTGTTTGCATGGGAATTATACCAATGCACACGGCCGGGCAATCTAAATGAAAGCGTTTCTTTCAGGCGCACATTTCCCATCAGCCCCACTAAGAGGAACAGCAGGCTCAGTCTGCACAGAGGCCCCTGAGGTTAACTGTCCAATCAGTCGCTTCACCACCAGTCTCCACGGAGACAGCCCGGTGACATCACTGTTGGTGAATGCTGGTAACTTACTGATGAGGAACCACGTCACCGGTGTCGTGACCCTGCGGGAACATTCAATACTGTTTGTATTATGTTGCCTGTTGCCTGTTTTCACTTCAATCTGGAGCGTTTAATCTTCCAGATGTAATCCTCTTTACCCAGCTTTCACTTTCTTTTCTCTCCGTAGCAACTGATGGATAACAGCTGCTAGGAAAACTAGAAACACCTAAAACGAAATTTACTGGCTCTATTACAAACAAAGGAACAAAAATGATACAATTTCTTTATTTATTTATTATCTCAACCACAGTGACCACAGTTAGATGGACTGACTAGAAATAACGTCCTGCAGCTTTTCTGCCTCTGTGCACTGAACTTCAGTGTGAGGCTGAACAGTCCAAAAATCATTTCTCTATATTTTCAGACTGAATGACTGCCTAGTTTGTAGAAAACACAAAGATAAGTACAATATGTACAAAGTGTTCAGGTGATAGTCAAAGTCAACTTTCAGATTTCACGAGCACTTTAAGTAAAATAGTTTGTAGTCAAAGTAAAACACAAAGACAGAATTTCTTTCCATTTTGAATATATATAGTTGCAAAACAACTGAACAAAATAATACTCTTAAGAGCAGGCGTGTACTTAGGGGCTGGACAATATGGATAAAATCGAATAACACAATATTTTTGGACCTATTACCTCAGTATCAATAATATTAATGGTGATTTAATTTGAATGGTTTAAGTTGGTAAGGATAATATTTGATTTTCTTTGATTGTTGTTAAGTTCAGAAAATTACATTGTGCCAGCAGGAAAAAAATGGGAACAGGATAACATTCATTCCATATCACCATATAACAAAATTCAAAATCTAGGACAGCATCTGCTCTCACATTACCATTTCAGTATCATAACAATATGCTGCCATGTTCTAGCTACAGTGACATTTTGGCTCAACATTGAAAAAACCACAATGCTTGACGAATGTGAGGAAACTGGATTTAGGGTTACTGTTCAAGTGCAAACTGTCCATTGTAAAAAAGCTTAAGTGCCCGGGTTCAAGACAATATTATGGTGTAAGCTCAGTCCCTGCTGCAAAGAGTTGGTTCTCTCCTGTCAAAGGGTAGAGAACAGAGTACACACAGACATTAAGTCTGTGCGTACTCTGCATTTGCATGATGATTCATTCTGCATGACTCAGATCAAAAAGGTTGACAGCAACCTTAACGTTTGGTCAAGTCTGTAGTTAAAGGTGGTTGACAGGATAATACTATGGTGTACATCACTGCTGCTGCTGCATGAGTTACTTGTGTCCCCTGTGGTCTCCATTAAAGCCCAAGTGCTTGCTTATTATGGAAATAAAAGGGAGGAAATGTCATGTTTCTGAGTCGACCTGGGAGAGTGTGTACCTGGTGCTAAAGCGGGGGGCCAAGTCTCACCCCAGCAGCTCTGCTTCAGTACCCCAGAGGGTATGTCGTCACCCTTTTACCTATTTTCATTTTTTGTCAGTCTCTTCTGGCTGTTACTACTAAGCATGAAACAATCATAAGAAAAAATTTAAAAATATGTATTTATTAGATTAGTAGGTTAGTTTGGTTTTTTAATTTGGGCTTTATGAATTCTGAAATAAGAACCAGACAAATATTTAAATATAAAAATATTTTTGGGAGAAACAAATATATACAAATATGTGTATCTTATTTTTATCTTTTTTTGAGGAGGGGGGGGGGTTATAGCTGTAATATAAGCAATATTAACTTAAAAGCTGATAATATGCCAGCGTTTACCCAAGGCCCCTGAAGGGGCCAATTTTTATTGCAGATTTAAATCATTTAGTTAAGTGTCCTCGTGTTATTGTAGCATTTATAGTTAACCCCACTACTGAATGTTTATCATCCATGAAATTATAGGAATCTTCACTTAAATGAGGCAGCAGCTTGCTGTATTCATCAGTTATTACAAGTGCCATTATAAAACAGTTCAAACACACTGTTTACAATGTAAAAAATGTTACATAAAGATTTTTTTCTCCAGCTGTGGAAGAGCTGATTCCAATTCACCTTCCCTCTCTTCCTCTCAAGCATCTCTCAGAGTTCTACAGATTTTTTTAACAGAGTTCCCCTCATGAGATAGATCGTCTCAGGCTACACACACCCATAAGCCCTCCCTGACTTTTTGACTTACAGCTAACACCGCTCTTCTTAACCCAATCCTCTATTTGTGGAAGCTGTCAGTTTTCCCATCAGTACGGTCATCCGTCAGCATCAACTCTAAAAAACACTCCAGCACTGATATCTCCCACTTACCTGCACCAACAGCATGACTTTCCCCTCACTACAGTGAGATCTGAAACACAGTCCGATCAATACCAAAAGCCTCAGTCGGAGGAGGCCCAACTCTAATTACCCTGATGCATCATGGATACTGTCCTACAACAGAGCCAACAGTTATACATTATCAAGACTCATTCAGACAAATATTATGTCCTATAATGTGTCAATATTTAAATATATATCAGCTCAAAACATCTGCAAGGAAGTTAGAGCTCTGGTGTAGTTACTTGCAACAAAGTTACAAAGAAAGTCATAAAGTAAACAGCTCTACAAAATACAAACACACAAACTCTGCCTCACACACATAAATTATATACATGGATTCCTACTGTACTCCCACCATGACTTGGTTATAATGAATCAATCATGGAATCAAACACCTCTTCATATCCTATTAATGGTAAGCGTGTTCTTTTCAGAAATAGCCATTTACATTGTTTGCTTTCTGTTATTATCTCTTAATATAGACTTTCATTGTTCACATAACACTGTGGGTTTTCCTCTGTTCTAAAAAGAAACGTGTCCACATATGCACAGTTTATAAGGTTTTTGAAGTTTTTATCCAAATTAAAATGAAAGAACATAGATGGAGTTCTGAAATGAGCACGCCAAACTATCATGTTATGCATAATTCCGACCCTGAAGCCATATAAATGCCATAAAATCTGACAGGTTATAACTTTTACATAGTTAATATACAACCTAGCTGAAGAGTAGAAAAAGAGGTTTGATGGATTTTAAGTTTGTAACTTTTTATTGTAAACTGTAAGAAAAAAGGCATTTGGTCCACAAGGGTCCTGAAATGTCGTTTGATCCTTTTTTCAGGTTGTTCTCTGTAAACTAACCCCACATGAGGGAAACTAGTGGGTTACGGTGTATGAATAACCATCTGAAAAGCATGAATCAAACGTAAGAATTAATTTCTGCTGATTTAAAGTGTTAGCTTGTAGGATTAAGTTAGGTGGCCTGTTTCAAATTCAGCCATTAGTTGCTGATTAAACTTTGTTCAAATTAAATTTTTTGATCATTTGAAAGTTAAATCTAATAGGCTATGAAAACAGTGTGTGTATGCTACAGTAAACGAGCCTGTCATGTTGAGAGTCCATCTGTTTAGCGGATAATGCCAGGCTTAAGTTTAATCTACAACTGTGTCGAGATCAGAGTTCATACACACACACAGACACTCGCAGGGCTGAAGATAATTCAGTGCTTGACTGGTTTAATTGGAACAGGAGGGATGCTGGGTAGGTTTCACTTTTTCTTCAAATCCCTCGAGCTGAAGGGTTCAATGTCGTTATCCTGCAGCTGTGCACTTTATTATTTCAATAAATCTGTGCAGTACAGCATTTCTGTGTAGGGGAAGGTGAAAATATTCATTTAAATTCAAGAATATGATTGATATTCCCGTTGTTCAGAGCTCTTGACACCCTTTTATCTTTAACTCACCTTTGCTTCCCTGTTAAATTGATATTAACTTGCATTGATAGGCAGGACTTTTTTTTTTTTACATTTTGACGGTCTCTCCATGCAGTAATATTGAGTGATGTGCCTTCCTGCAGAGAGACAGAGAGTGAAGCCCACAGCTCATATTGCATCTGAAGTTTTTCTGAGAACACAGCGGTGTACTGCTCTGTTCCACGGAGGCGTCTGACTTGACATGAGAGATGCAAGATCATCCCTCTGAAATTTAGAAAAAAAAACAAGAAGGGTGGAGTTCCTCCTCTAAGCGTCCAAAGGGAATCATGAAGTAGGTCACATTGCTACAAAAAAATGTTTGGGGTTGTGGGGTGAAGGAAAGATGGAGGGAGGGGAACAGAGGGAGATGTGTCTCCTCACAGAAAGCAGGCCCGTAGTAAACATAAACAGAGATACATCAGCAGATTTGGGAGCTGAAGGCTATTTCTTCCACTGAGAAAGGTTGCCTGGAAACAAGATCTAAACAACTAAGAAATGAGCAGAGGAGAAGTGGGATGAGATCCTTTACTGAAGGCCAGAATAACAAAAAGGACTGAAATGAATGTGGAACAATGAGCGAGTGTTACGAAAACTCATTAGATACGACACGGTGAGGAAACACAGGACAAACAGCAGTGTGAGTGCTATGTGAGGTATGCACTCTCACTGTCTGACCCACTGGAACATCCCACCTGACTGATGGCCATGTTATTTATAGTCACACACCTCTGGCCTCTCACAGGCTGCTTTGCTGGTATGTTGTGTAGCAGCGAGGGTCGAGAAAATTCAAGAGAGTGAATGCCCGTCAGCTGGAGGTCCAACTGAGCAACACAAGGTATAAAAACTGAATACTGCTCATTAAGGAGGAGCTGCATTAATTAAGATATAAACAGTAGAGAAAATTATCATTTAGGTTATACGAGTCAATTTTTGATTTCCAAGAGGTTTTAGAAATGGGCGTGGACAACAGTGTTCTTCCAATAAATGATCAGAGGATTTTGTAGTTTGATCCTGGGTGACAAATCCACACTGCACAAGTGTAAACTCAAGCTACCAGCATGCTCTTGGTCCGTCTCCTCCTCTGCTGTCTTAGAGGCTGCAGGTTCCTCCACAGTAAAGGTTAATGTTTGGCATGTGTGGGTCGTTGCTGTAGACACAATGCCAGTCACTGATGATCATTCTGGACATGAAGTTCGGATCATCCTCTGCCTGTCCACAGAGATCCTTGCATGCTTTGGCCCGGTGCTGCTTCTGATCCAGAGTCAGCAAATCACAAATGCATACATAACATAGGTCACAAAAACATTTGCAACACAGGTGTTGATGATGATCAAGAGATGTAACTTGGAATGCTTACTTATGATTGCTTGCATCCAATAAAACCTAGCTAAAAAACATCAGTATGGGATCTTTTTTCCAGCAGATGGGCAAAAACACAACTTCAAGAGATTTTTTTTACTCCATCCTGTGTGGTCATCTTCTCTTTGATTTAAATGTGTTTTTACATGAGCCATTTCTTCCTTCTCTGTTCAATCTGTCACTCTTCAGCTGCGCCACAGTCATCAAAGTTGTCAAATTCTCAAAATAGGTTGAAACAATCGTTGCAGTCACTCGTTTTAATTACACGTTGGCTCGTTAACGTGTTGCAAGAATTTCTAAATGGAGACTTTGACTGCGTCTGTGTTGCTATGGTTTCAATACAGGATAATAATGCAGCCAGTCCATTCACATAGAATGGTGAACAGACAGTTTCACTGGTTTCAATTCTTGTGAATTGATGGACACCCTGCAGCCAGGCAGAACCGAGCATTCACCCAGACTATGGTATAACAGCCTCTAACTTCTTCTCTGAAAATTGGACTAAATTTGGTCAATCTCTGATTCAGCTCAGATGTTGACGCTGTAGGGCCCAAACCAAACTTCTTTTACTATCTGTTTTATTATGAGCAGACCTCTGAGATGAGCGGTGAGCAGGTATTTTGCTGTTGCCGTATATATTTGAGTGTGTGTTCAGGATTCTTACGCTGCATTCTTGGCCGGCAGCAGTCCTGAGTCACAGTGGAGCAGAAACATTCAGATGCTTTCACAGCAGGACAGAGACGAGGCTCAGCACACTGTTTCTCTTTTTCTGCTCCCTCTGTTTCCTTGTAAACCTTGTCCCCTGTCTTCCCTCCCTCACTCTAAACAGTTGTTTTCTCTTTTTCATGCTGCTGGCCTGTCCATATCTGTCTATCTGCCACACTGCGTCGCCCCCTCTTTCCCCCTCTTCCTCTGCAGCATGAGCCACAACGGGGCATCTGGGGACTTGCTGTGCCATTCAGCTAAATCTCCCCTCCCACCCAGCAGTTTCCCAACACATGCTGCTTTCTTCTTAAAATAGATAGGATGGAAGGCCAAATTAAGAGAAAGAGCAACAGAGGGAGGGACAGAGGAGGGAAGGGTAGAAGATGGCAGAAAGAGGATAAACAAGGAAAAGGCCAGTGAGGGTGAAAGATAAGAGTGCAGGAAGGAGAACTGGTGGAAATAAACAGAGGCATGAGTGAACTCTGGGAAGTAAAAAAAAAAGAAAGGACAGGAGATGGGAAAGAATGTAAAAATGGAGGCAGTGTTCAGAGAAAAGATAAGGTGGAGAGTTACAAAGAGAACAACAACAAGTGATGTAAAAAAAGAACCAAAAGGGAGATAAGTTAGCAACACAGTCACCGATGTGGGTTTTTTATTTTAATATAGAGATACAATTGCATCATTGGGAAAGTAAATCATTATGATAACAGCTACACCCATCAAGTAACACCACGACAGCAGAGAGGCTCAAAGGTGATGAGGAGAGTTTTCATGACTTCAGTGACAGAAATTCCTACAGCAGTTATTGATGAGGAGGGAAGTTCAGATCAACTGAATCACTGTTCTGAGTCCATTAATATCAAGTTTTTGCAGAAATCAAGTCTGACCTGACACTCATGTTTGCCTATCAGCAAAAGATATGCAATGTTGAATAAAAATGCATCTGGTATGTTGAAATAACAGTTGTAACAGCTAAATTTGGCAAATTTTTCAGACAGACATCTGCCTTTAATCCAGTCTTACTAATATTCGCCCACAGTCTCAGCTGATCTCAGCAGCTACCTCCACTCACCTGCCAGCCAGTCCATCACCTGTCCTCTGCCTTCATTATTACCCCTGCTTATTTTCTCAAGATATCACCACTATTATTGTCTTCTTCTGCCTTTAGAGGTCAAAACAAACCACAGCCGTAAAACATGGAAGATTAACAGGGGATGATCTTAAGACTGACGTGACATGATAAGCCGATGGTTTTTCCTGGAAAAGATATAACACTCTTTTGGGACTGAAAAGAATATCAGCTGTGCAATGATGTTAAAGAGAGGACCTGGCTGAGTGTACAGACACCCACCGTGGAAAGCACACAGTCCTGAAAGCAGGCAAGTTTCTGTGGTTATTTACATGTCAATATTAATCAGCAACACACAATATAACCAGAATTTATCATTTTAGAGCAGGGAAAGGGAGAAAGAATTAAAAAACTGCAACTTGTACGTTTTTATATCACTTTTTGTGAATCAGAGCGGCATTGGAGTGATTACAGATTGCCGGAGACAAAACAAGAAAAGAAAAAACCAAACCAAGCCTGTATGTCCCGTATAGTCAGTTTCAGCGGCCCAGTCTCACACAGGCTTTGATTTCTCTAGCGAACTGAACTGGAGAGGGACACTGATGCTTTATTAAAGGAAATCCAATCAAATTATTTTCTGAATAATCACAACAGGATATTTCCAAAAAGAGAACAAACTGTTTTAGAGGAAAGATTAAACTGTACATGAAATGAACTTGGATGTCATAAGTCTTTTAGTGAGTGCTAATTTCATCGTGCTTACCTCCTATTTTTTCTTGATTTGTTCTTTAATGTTTACCAAGTTCACTCTCTTAGTTTTTTTAGCACGCTAGCATTGCTAACTAGCACGAAAAAAAAATAAGTACAGCTAAGAAAAGGGGATATATTGATGGGAATGTCATCAGTTTTGCAAATACTTTGTTAGAAAACTTTATATAACATATATACGAGAGACCGGGACAAACTCTGACCTGCCAAGGTGAAGAAAGATATTTCTGTCTGGAACAAAATGACAAACAAATTGACAGACTGACATTGCAATCCTTAGGACCATGCTGCTAACATGGTAAAAAATAAGAGAGGGTTAAGAAGTCCCTTCAGAAATATAGAATGAAATCGAAGTTGGCTTATTGAAAATCTTTGAAATTTTCCTTCTTACACTAATGAAGGACACGACGCATTTGATAGTAAGAGATTTTCATCCTGTACCTTCTGTTTGAACCCAAAACTTGGATGTATTGTTTCAAGAAGACACACACCTAATGTGACCATCAACCATTAGTGAGTAGGAATGAACAGAACCTTAGGGTCAGGGTTCGGCTAAGGTGCCAGTAATGAAGGAGGAAATGGACATAATGAGTCAGGGAGCAAAACAAGAAGCGAGTAGGAGAGCAAGGCTGAGGGATCCCAGACCCTGCATGAGCGTTAACAAACTGATGAAACCAGCAGTTTGCTTGCTGCGTACAGAATGGCTCTGGGGCTGAATACCAAAGAGATTTTCTCCCCATATTTCGTTGCAGAGTATCAATTAATCTGCAGTGAAATGTACCATCTGCATTACAGTCATTGCAGTGGAAGACGATGCGTTCTCCACAGACAGATGTAATAGGTCAAATGTCCTTCAGGCTGTTACACTTGGGAGAACAAGGCCTTGGGCTGCAGGAAAGTGTGATGTGTGTGTGTGAGTTGACTAAAAAAAAATAATCATTTGCAGCCATAGGTGTTGTGTGTAGTGTGTATCAGTCCACAGTTTCCATGATAAATCCCAGCTGTCTCCTTCATGGAGGAGTTCAACCTTTGTGGCAAATTTTTATGTGCCTCCTCAACAAGAGTTAGTATCAAAGTCAGTGTTTTCTAGTGGCAGCAATCACATGAGGCGATCAAAGAGCAATCAGCTTCCATGAGCTGATGCAGCTCCGTGCCTCTGGCAAACTTGAAATAGTACCACACCACTCCATGTGGCATCAGTCACACAAAGCAATCACACAGCGACTTGTTTCCCTCCAGTCGGAGTATGCGCTTCTGGCAAAGCCAAAAGTGAAAGCAATCATACCAAATAATCACACAGCTATTTTTCTGCTGAGCAGGATTCTCTCAATACTGAACCACTAGTACTTAAACCCATCCTAGTAATTATATAATCATCCCTCCCCCCTCCTCTAAATTGCTCCGAGCAATAACAGGCCTCTAATAATTTACCTAATTTTAGCCCTACAGTTATTTTCTCTAAATCATATAGCTGATGTCCTAAGATTCACAACATATGATCAGCCTTGAAGTAAACTAAATGCAATAATCCGCCAGTTACTAATTTCTAAATTTATTTTTTGCTGCAGCTGTTGCAAAGGCACAGCTGTGCCACGGTCTGCCAGAGCCACTCAGAATGACGGCAAACACACCCACATGTCCCGTGATAATGTTTGTTTAATAGACAGGATTCACTGTGCCTGAACAGCAGCCATCACACACACTTCAGAGCACTTTGAAGTCAGTGGTTTTTACATTATCATGTATATTGTCAAAATTCTTCCATGTGACTGGAATTCAGTGCTATAGTTTAACAGGTTTGAAAGGCCTGATGCCTGATTGCCATTGCAGTTCTCTAAAGCCATAATACAGGGCCTATTTGTTATTAAGCTGCTATTTAAATGCAGTCATATCATTTGAATGGTTGTGCTATTTCATTACAGTCTTTAAAGCTGCATTTTGTTTTTGTTCCATTAGTACAAGTAAAAGAACTGACTGCACAATGACTTCAGATCATTCAATCATTGCAGTGCCCTCTCTCCCTCACTCTCTCTCTCTCTCTTTCTCTTTCTCTTTCTCTCTCTCTCCTCTCCTCTCTCTTTCTCTCTCCCCCTCTCTCTCCCCCCTCACTCTCCCTCTCTCTCTCCCTCGCTCCCTCCTTCTCTCCCTCTCTCTCTCTTTCTCTCTCCCCCTCTCTCTATTTCTCTCTCCCTCCCTCTCTCTCTCTTTCTCCCTCTCTCTTTCTCTCACTCTCTCTCTCTGTCCCTCTCTCCCTCCCCCCTCCCTTTCTCTCTCTGTTGTTTTGTTT
>JAPZDV010000002.1:2709770-2722365 GCA_029814665.1 Acanthurus lineatus
AAAAAAAAAAAAAAGGCACAGTCCATTCAAGTGGTTATACAGCCTACAGTGAACCATACTTGGATAATATTCTTCCTGTTTCAGTTTGTTTTTAAAAAGGACGCCTTTATAGAAAACAGAGGTCTTTACGTGTGAAACATTACAAAAATATTGTAGTAGCCAGTATACTGTTACTGTTATACTCTATTCCATCTGACTGTTACACACTGAGCGAGAAAAAGAACAGTAATAAATCAAATTAATAGTCTATATACATTTTTATAAAGACTGGTATGACTGTCCTCAGGATCAGTCACAGGTGCCCATAAGTAGTAAATCAGTTAAACTGCAGTTAAAAGGTGTATCTGCACTTCTGTTTGATGCATTTATTAGTGTGTGAAAATGTGCTCCAATAATTCAACAAACCAGGCCAAATGAAAAACTCTTGGTGGAACCAGCAACAGATAAAGGACTAATATTTTGGATTATTATTTTGAGCCTTTGTTTGGGCCAGTGTGAGATGTACTAAGGTCACAGTTGGCACACACAGATCACTCTCAGTCCTTCCTTCCTTTGCTCCACGATGCACGCCATGCAAGTGTTGCATAGCTGTCATTATTGGATTATTTCGCTTACACCTCCAGTGTGTTTGTGTGTGTGTGTGTGTGTGTTTGTTCAGTTTGTCTCTCTATGTTTGTGTTTACTGGACATGGCTTCCTGCTCTCTCTCTCTCTCTCTCTCTCTCTCTCTCTCTCTCTCTCTTCCACACTTCCACATTGAGCCCCTGCAAGGAATCATCTCAGTTACCTCAACAAGTCAGTGCTGTGACAAACCCCAGCTCTCCCAGCAAGACTCTGCTCTGTTGTTTAGTCTGCTGTTTGGAACCAGGGCAAAGGCCAGCAAGAGTTACTGTTTCAAGTGTGAGTCTCTGTAGTGAATTGTAGTTTCTCTCTGTGCTCAAGGTCCATGCCTCAGTTTGCCACAGTTGTCTGTCACAGCCAGCTTAGCCTTGGTCTCCTGTTAATATTCTGCCTAATCAACTTGCTCTGCTTCATCTTTTTTGTTTTCCTGCTCTGCTCATTTGGTTTCTGGAGAAATCATCTAAATAATGAACTCATTCCTAAGCTGCACAAATCAAAGTCAGTGTTCAGCATTTTAAGTCATACACTGAAAATTTACAACAACATCAGAGCCTCCAGGTTTTGGATGCTGTGACTTTTCTGGTTGCAGGTTAAAGTGGTTGTTTCTTCTCTCATGTAGCTCACTGGATTCTGACTGAACTGAGAGGTCTGCAGACCTTCATCACCGCTGACAAAAAAAAGCCATGTTTCATAATTCAAGGACTAAATGCAGTGTGCTTCTGTAAAACATGTGCCTCAGTTCTTATTCAAATGGTGGCTATATTATTACATATGAAGAAGTTCCATACATAATTTTTTATTAGTTCTGTATATCACTTTAAAATAGCTAAACCATTTAGTTAAGCTAACACTTACACGTAGCTACCCTTCAGCAAAAGAGGAGCTGTGGTGTCACTGTGACATGACTCAGCTTATTTAACTCTGGTCAACTCTAAAAGAGTGTTCAACAGCAGAGATACAGAAAGAACATTATCACAGCAACTTATTTATATAATATCTGACTTTTTATTTAAATGTAAAAAGTGCTCCCTTTTAAATAAGAGGATATTTTAAAAATGATGACTTCATGTATATTTCTTTCTCAGTATAGGATGTTTTGTATAATTGGCGCTGCAGCAAAGGTGTAACAGAATAAAGTGAGAATGAGGCAAACCATATTTCCTCTGTAACTGATCAAAAAAAGAAAACACATTGGTAAACAGATTCATGAATTATAGATGATTAAACTATCGCTCAAAGAATGATTTGCTATGTTGGAGCCAAAAAAGAACTGATTTATCATTCATGGTGTTTTATAATCTAAGTCCAGATTCTGGGAGAACGAGAAACTATGTGATTTACTAAACTGTGTTAATGCAGTCAATAGCTACAGCCCAGCTACAACCCGTCTGGCTGGGAAAAGCAATACTATTAAAGAAGGAGAGCAGCTGACCGGTAACTCTAATAGGAAAAGCAAAGCTCACTATTGAGATGACAAACATAATGAGCAAATTAATATGTAAACACAAACACTTGGGATGACTTTATGAACAATTCTATGTTCCAGTGTTCAATGGACTCATCATCATGCCATCTGCTCTGAAAGGAAAACATCAAATGATCAATTACCAGCAGCTCCATCACCATCCATCACAATCAGCTGGAGACCAACTCCAGACACGACTTTTCTCACACTAATGTGTCTGACCTCGGCCATAATGAAGCAGCCAATTACACAAGTGTTTCAGCCAGGAGAGAACAAGAAGAAATATCTCTGAAAACCTTCCTTCAAACTTTCTTGTCGTGCCTGCCTTTGTACTTTTATTCCCTCTGCAAACTACAGAGAGGAACCATTTTATCTCCCAAGCACTTCCCTTATCATTTGGCCTCCTGCTTCCACTCATTACTTCCACTTGAAGTACCTCCATGAGGCTGCAGGGGTGCTGATAAATGCAGTTGTGTAGAAGACAGGACTATTTGTTTTGAAATGGCAAGAAAAGAAGTATTACACACAGTTTTTTAATGTTCAATATAATACACAAAAGGAGACAAATTAATGTACTTAACACTCTTTGCTCTAAACACTTTGTACTGTTTTTTAATTAATCCCCAGTGGACCCGACCCTATCTGACGCACACAGCTATTGATCCGCAACCTGACAGTGATTTATTTATTAGCTACATCTGAAAATCAATAATAAAGCCATGTGCTGGCTCCTTAGACATCTCCCCTGTTGATCATATCCTGACACTCCTCGTGCTTTCAGAGCAATGAGGGCCAAATCAATTGAACTTTAATCCCCCAATAACACAATAACAGCCATGTTGTGTTATGTACTTACAGTAAGTTGTCACACAAAACAGCAAACTGTTTTACAAAAAACTTGCAAGTTTATTTAACACCAGATGGCAATTTTATAACATCAGAAAAATAAACAAAGAAATCTTTTAGTTTTGATGTGATGTGCATTCAAATGCATGGCAGCAGCAGCAGGATCAGTGATAACCTTATAAAAAGGATCTGGCGTTAATGCATAATGTTACTTTACTGGAAGTTTCCACAGGAGAGTTTCAGTGTGTTAAACTTTTAATACAAAGTGCTATGCTCAAAAATTCTTAACTTGCTACAAAATGCTGTCCTTTTGTAGAAACCTAAAATACAAAATAGCATACTCAGTCCTCTGAGTAAATCCATATTGTATTATCTAAGTTGTTATTAGTTTCTGTATAAGTTACCAAGTTTGCGGGGAGTTGAATCAGTGCATCATATTTGCAAACATTTCTCTTTTTTTCAGACACATAGTTTAACGGTAGCCTTCTTATTTTATATGATGAAGTCTGAAGTAATTGAAACATGCAGGCCTTTGAATGCCTGCCATCATCATTGGCAGGCTGATCCAGGCAGCCTCTAACTTTCGCTGTTTGGTGTCTTGGATTAAGTGTAACAAACTTTGTGCTCGCAGAACAGGAGCCGTAACCTGATGTGTAGATATGCATGAGGATTAGTTCAGATGTAAACTGTGAAGAAATCCTCATTCTTCCCTGTATATATGTAGAATTAACTAGTAAAAATCTATATTTACACGAATACAGTTTTCAACTATTACAATTTAAGTAATTCTTACACAATTTCAAATACTTTGTCATATATTACATTTTTTCCTCTTTGTTTTTTGCATTATCTTAAGGGACAGATCACTACAGGCTGCTGATGAGAATTTGCAATTGTCTGGCAGCATTAAACATAAAACAGATAAAAATTGTATAAAACTAGGGATATACTTATTGTATATTTTAAACAATGCTGTGATGCTCTGACAAACCATGCATGCAGAAGTACAGCATTTGGGTTTAAGAGTTTAGCACACTGAAACTAAAAAGGCTTTCCATCTAAACTTTGTCTCTGCATTTATCACTTTACCCTCAAGTTTGTTCCCTACTGAGGGAAAATCTGTGCTCACTTTGTACTGTAGGAGTGTAACATTGGTATTTTAATTTTTATTGATATTTGTGTATTTTTGTTTAGTGTATTGATGCTGTTTGCATTCATCTGTCTCTAAATCTGACCTGAGGAAATTATAACCCAAAAAAAAGTTCCTGAAAAGCTTAACAATAAATATCCCAAAACCCACAAAGCAAAAGTTAATACAACAGGAGTGCCTTGATGGACGAGTGTTCCTGTCTGACTCTTTACCCGTCACTACCAAAATAACAGCCAAAACGCCCCAAAAAATAAATTAACAAATCCAACTTGTTTCACACAAGGCTGGTTTTAAATAATGAAAAAAAAAAAAACATTTCAAATCCATGTTCAAACTAAAGACTGTCACACTGCTTTAAAAACATGTAACTCTATGTGATCAAACAGTTCTGAAAGTGTTATTATGGATAAAAATGATTCTGAAAATGGTATGAATTATTCCTACTTGGTCATATTAGGAAATCGTATGTTGTGTTTCAAATTTTATGATTTCTTTTGTGATTCTTTTAACAATTTGGTCATATTAAAGTATTTTAAATCATTTTCTGATTGCATTGCCTTTATAATGTGTTTGCAGTGAGCTTTGACATATCAACACAGTACTTCTCAGTTATCAGGTTCTCGCTGTAAATATTCAAGTATTACCTTTCAGGCTCTTGAGGATGTAACCCTGACTATGGTCAACAGCAGGAGTTTAAATACATTTTTTAACAATCTATTTGGAAGATGCTGCATAAAATTTGACAAATGAAAAGTAGAAAAAAACTGAAGGATTATACTCACACAGCCACTAATGTGACCCTTGAAGGGTTTTTCACCAAATCTGACATCAATTATGCTGGCTGACACAAATTTCAGAGATTTAGGGAAGTTACCCCGTGGCGTGGTTAGTCACAGAGCTTTTGCTGCCATCAAAGAGTCTCGTCTAGCCATTTTACTGCATAATTTGGTCAAAACTCTTTTTTTATGGCAGTCACCTCAGGACAGCAGACAGCAGCACAGTCTTCCTGTGAGGTGCTCCTCATATGAGCCAACATCCTTTTACTGCTGTCCTGAACTAGATAAAGTGTGTGCGGTATTTCAGCTGTTGTCTAGCTGCCAGACTTATAAATCTCACTCAAGAGCATTTAGTTTGTCCTTCTGGAAAACTTTTAAGAATATTTGATCTTCAGATGATGAATGTGTACCCTCCTCATCTGAATATTTATTCAGTTAACCCTCCTCCATTTGTAAACTTCTTCAGTTTGTGGTTTGATGAAGTTCAGTCCTTCAATAAGATGTCTGACTTTGTGTTTAAGGTCTCTAAACCTACAGTCCACTGTGTTTATCCTCTGTGTGCATCCTCTGTCTGGGTTAATGGAACCCTAAGCTGGAGGTTTTCACACAGTCAGTCAGACCTACAGGGAAGGGGGAGGAAGAACGGTGTCTTAGTCTGCCCTCTGCTGGATATTACTGTCATAGTTTTCCAGGCAGATGTGGACCCGTGAGGTGAAGTAGTTTGGGTCAGAAATGGCCCGGAGGAGGTCAGTCTGGACTAGTGTGATGTCATAGAGCTCAGAAGTGCAAGCTGTTCGAGTCTCACTGCTATTTGGGTCCAAAAACACCTGAGAAACAAGGAGAAAAGTGAAGAAATGTTAGCTTTCAGGAGCTCTGAGGCAGCAACAGTCTCAAAAACACATCTGTGGAAAATCAATTCACGAGTCTGCTTTGTCTGATTTGAATATTTGATTAGATTTGAATAAGGTGGAATAGATGCTTCAATACTATTCCTAATAGTCCAAAAACTGCTAATGAACACAATAGTTTCAATAACGTACATTGCAAAAACCACTTACTGACTGTCACAGAATAAAAATACACACAGCAAAATTGGATCATGTATTAAATTCAATGCATGTTTGGAGATGATGGTTTCTTGTGACATGTTAATCATCAACTTTGTACAAGGAATTTAAAAGTTACTTTATTCATTTTTGTTCCTTAGAAAAAATACAGCCCATAAAAGTGCAGATTAAACCTGACTTTACAATTGTTGAGGAAAAATGTGTCTGCAGTGCAGACAGATGAGAGAAACCATGTGGTCAGCTGCTTAAGTGAGGAGCAGCCATGCT
This sequence comes from Acanthurus lineatus, assembly GCA_029814665.1. Taxonomy (NCBI): domain Eukaryota; kingdom Metazoa; phylum Chordata; class Actinopteri; order Acanthuriformes; family Acanthuridae; genus Acanthurus; species Acanthurus lineatus. Next base: position 2,715,962 of record JAPZDV010000002.1, read on the forward strand.
GTGCTCAAGTGGAAAAAGAGCAAATGATGTACACAAACACCTTTTGCTCCTGCAGCTGATTGCTCTGCAGTTCACAAAAGAGCACAGGGAAAAAAAATCAAACTGCCTGTTAATGTTTCAAATCAAAGAATGTATAATTAATGCAGCACAGAGAGGGCAGGAGATCAGACACCCCTGCATGTACAATAATAAATTATCACAGCAGTGATCCTGACTTAGTCTGTGGCTAATTGAGATGTCACCTGTGCTGCTAAAATCCCCCGCTAGCAGTCTTCCTGAGTGGAGACAGTGTGCTCTTACCGCACTGCATGTGTGCATGTTTATATTCTCAACACCACAACAGTGGAAAGAAAAAAAATTAGGAATAGCATGTGTAATTTGGTCAATATATTTATATGAAGGCACTTCTAGAAGTGCCAAAATGTGTAGTACCAGTTAAGTTACATCCACATGGCTGCCATAAGTGGTTGATGTATTTATGTGGACATCCCGGAAAAAAAAGACCTTACCTTGGGATGAACTATGGTATCCTCGTCATTCTGCCGTATGTTGTCGTCTATGAAGATGTGCTGAACATTTTGGTCGAAGGGGTCGACCCACAGTGGCTTCCCCCCAAGAATAGAGAAGGTATTTCTAGCCCACCTGGATGAGAAACAAAGGAAGAAAGCTTTGGTGAAGGGTGGATGAAGGGACAGAGGCCACAAAACTCCTATCAACTGTGGCTTGAGGAGAGTAATGCATACCAGTCGAAGTGGTCCTGGAAGCCTCCCAGGCCTTGGACTGAGCTGAGGTACTGGTACAAGTCTCTTTCTCCATCAGAAGTCGACACTCGGTCTTCGGCTCGGCTCAGGACAGTTCCCTTCTTGCTGCAGCGGATCTTGCCGGCAGTCATATTCACACTCAACTGGGCCAAAAATGACAAGAGGAGTCAGAGTCAGAGTCAGAGAAACTAAGACGGGGAATCAGCTCTGAACTCTGTGGTAAGCTTCAAGCCATATTTCTGTGAAATGATTTAATTAGAACTTGGCCTCTAGCAGACTTGACCTAAATTTACTGTGAAGTCAACGTTTTATGTTCTCAGACATCGAAATAAAAGTTTGCACCAATTACATAAAATCAACTTAACCAGATTTATAATAAGGAGCCACAGTTTTAGATCAAGGATCATTAGCAATAAATCAAATAAATCAATTATTTAAAACTAAATAAAAGGTTTTTAGTCATCTAGTGGTGTGGCTCCAGGAATAACAGTGACAGTCAGTTGGTCCACCATGTTCATCTTCAGTGAAACTTAAACTTAAACTTAAAGTGACCTCTAACTATAAGATGGAACTACTGGATAGATGCCATGAACTTTGATACACATATAGATGTCACAAGATGAACTGCAATAATTGTGCTGTTTCCTTAACTTTTTAATTTATCCCATTATCATTAAACATCTTTAGATGTCCGGCGTTTTTCAAACTGGTGACGTCCCTCTAGCTGTAGCTGTGTTTAGTGCTAATCAGCAAACAAAGCATTCTAACATGTGAAACTAAGACAGTAAACACACTGAGGATCACATGCTCCACAGTAGCATATTGTGAGTATGTTAGCATGCTGACATTAGCATTTACCTCAAATTGTATCTATGGATGGCCTCACAGAGCTGCTAGCTTTGCTGAAACTCACTGACATCATGTCTGTGTGCAAAGTGGACAAATGATAGTGGACATCCACTTTTTAACACATGCTTTCTTTCCGAAGAAGCTAAACAGACAGCTGACTTAAAGTCAGCCATTAAGACAATTTCACCTTAAGATTATATGCATTCATCACTGTGGTTTCTGGTTTTATGTTTTTCTGATTTTCTGTTTCTGTTTTTATGATATAATAGGTGAGAAAAAATGGCAAGAGTTTTATTGCAGAAGTTCACATCCATTGACCCACATCGGGTCTGTTGTCTCATTAAATTACAGACTGAACCTCCTGAATACTGTTAAAAGTTATTTACTGAGGGGACATCAGCAAAAAGTGATCTCTTAGCTTTTCCTCGTTCAGTAAACCAGTTGCTTTGATCGGGCATGTTTTTTCCCACTGCACCAAACTCAAAGACTTGACAGCTATGACGTTAAAGCTGTTGTGGCCGCAAACTCACTGAGGTAGGAAACAACCAGCTCAAGAGTCCAGAAACTGAACAATCACATTATGTCTTATGATTGATCTTCCCTCTTCACCTGCTCTTTCTGTCTGAAGATACAGATGAACAGTATCTGACAGGAGACTGTTTGAATAAGATTTCCACTGTGCTCTCCTGCAGACAGCTCAGTGGGCCTCACAGGTTCACGTTCTGACATCTTTTCAAACTCTCCTCCATCATCTGTCCATTTCTCTCTCCACTGTGTTCTACTCCAGCAAGCTAACAGGTACAAAACCCTCTGGGGGTCGAGGAGATGTGTGTGCTTGGGTTTGTGTGTGAGCCATTGTGTTGGTGCAGGGGCTGATGTTGAAGGGCGCAGAAGGTCATGCTCTTTAAGAGAATGTCCTAGCAGTCTCTCTCACATACACACACACAAAAACCTGTACTAGAAAACCCTGCAGCACATCCAAAACACAAAAGTGGACTGAACATAGCCTTCGACTGGCAGTTGTTCTTATTACAGGTTACATTAGGTGCTTACATATTTGCAATTCAGTCACAAGAAAGTCTTTTTGTATTAACACTGTCAAAAATATTTACTGTAAAAGTACTGGTCTGATGTCAGTCCTCTGGAATTTAGGAATAAGAGAATTCGTCTAGCTTTGTAATTTTGCAGTGATGAAAACGATGGTACATGAAAAACCTGAACACTCTGAAGCCTTTTGTAGTACATATGGCATGTTAGAAAAGAGAAGGAATCAAAATCCAAGTCAAACAGCGATTGTTATGTGATCTGTGTTAACAAGTGACAGTCTGTGTCTGTGAAAGTGTTCATCACTCCACAGGAGTAAAATTAGAATGAGACAGATGGATGGATGGATTAAATGGTTGATTGTTTTTATGTTCAGCAAATAAGACCAAAAGGATTCCTTTAAAAGGACTGACATGCATTTTAGAAAGTTCTCTAGACTTTGGCAGTTAAGAGCTGATTTTAGAAAATTTTGTGAAAATTGCCGCAGGTTCATAGAGGTCATATCAGTAGACTGTTAAGAATTCAAGTATTTCGAATCTTATGAAGTGTTTGTTCTGACAGGCACTAATTGATGATTCCTTCCTTTCATTAAGCTCTTACACTTTAACATTTTGCTTCTATTTAAGTAAAATAATCTTGAGTGTGTGTTGGGAAGTGTTGTTCTAAAGCCCACTCTGACAGTGTGTAATATTTGGCTATACAAATAAACAAGAAATCACCTTACACTGGTGAATTATGACCTAACTATCAGCTTTACTTATTACCACTGACAGTAAAATGTGTAAATGCTGTACTTCATTAAGACAATAGTAAGAAGTCTCACTTGAACTCAGGAGGAATAAACATGATTCTACTTCACCTTGAGATCAGGCAGATCAGGGAACAGTGGATGAGTCCCATCATTCAGTGCTTTGAATACAGCTCTGAGCACCCGAGGTAGGTCAGTTCCAAATGTTCGGAAAAGGATGGCGAACTCCCTCCCCTCCTGCACCAGGTCTTTAAGTAGCTGAAAGAAAGAGGGCAGGATCCAGTGGTATAGTCGTCCATCCTCCCCTTTTAGAGCCAGCTCTCTGTCCTCCTGCAGGGGACACAGACGGGGAGCAGTCAGTAAAACATAAGGCAGAGACAAAAAACTGATTCACAAGCGTGACCTGAACATTTCATACACCATGAGGTTTGGTTTGCATGATTAAAGAGGTCCTGATAACTGCAAAAGCTACAGAATATGTCATGTTGTTTTGTTTTATGAGAGATGACAAAATATATATGCATGGTTTCACCCTCAGAGACCTGAACAGCCCCCTGCAGCTAAAATTTCCATAGTTTTTAAGGTTCAATAACTTCCAAATCGTTCATAGTCAACATTCTTTAAAATGTCATGTAATCCACAGTTCCACAGCTTTTTGGTGGTATCACATGTCCCGTTTGCTAAATATTATAAGATAAATGGCTCTAACTTGCTTAGGGTTAGGGTTAAGTAAATCTACTCTCAAACAAAACAAATGTAATATTAGGATTTTAAAACAAACAAGGCTGGAACTTAAGGTTCTCCTGACTTTAATAATGTATGACACTTGATACTGACAGCTCAACTAGGTTGAGAAGAAACAAAATAAACCATAACAGTCAAATTGCTTTTGGTCTTAAAGGGTTAAACTATAATCTAGGTGTCTAAAAGCTACCTGCGTGTCACCATAAATGTTGCAGGCTAAACATAAGTATCAGTTGAATGTGGTTTGTCTTGTCTTGCTCACAGAGAAAAAAGAAACATCTGCTGGTTGAAACTAAACTGTCAATCAGAGGATGAAAGGTTAGCTCAAACAAAAGGGGTAAGGAGAGCTTTAAAGTAGGTCAGCATCTGACCTTTATGGACATTATAAATAGAAGTTTAAATTGAAAAGATCCTTTTGTGTTAAAACCAAAATTGCAGACACTATATGTAACTCCGACGTAATGTATCTAACTTTATACAGACACTTTCCACTTGGCTTTCTCATCCATTCTCTCTTATGTGATGCTTGCCTTAGCTCCCTCGGGCCAACGAAGCAGATTCAGATGCTCCTCCAAAACTCCCCGGAAACGTCGCCCAGCAGTGGAGGTGAAATCTGGGGTCCGTCCAAACTGAGAGTAGTAACTAACAGCATCACTGCACGGCGGCAGGAGGGAGGGCGAGTCACTCAGCCATTCCCACTTTCCTGCATAAAAGTGAGGAGAACACAGTTTTCATGGATGACTAAAAAGAAGACACACTAAGATATCCGAACAGAGAATGAGTGAGGCTGTGAGTACAGGATCCTGGTGGGACCCGTCTCCCAAGGGTGCTCTGAGGCTCTCACTGAAATGCAGCTTCTCTTGTCATAGAATAAAATGCAGTAAATCTGATTGAATTTCTCAATTGTCTGAGACACTCTGATGATTTCAGACATAAAACAAGTTTTTGTAAGTGTTATTAAAGTATTATCACTTTACTAACTTGTAAAATAAATACATGGAGATGTTGGAAAGGAAAAATATTTTAATACGCTCCAACAAACTGATCAATGGACGGCAGAATGACTGGCTCTAGACAATATTCTGCCAAAACTTAATTTGATTTCTGGGTCTTTAAGTGTTTCGAGAAACGCTCTATAAGTCTGATCAATTTTATTGTTATCATTACATTATTATTAACAATAATATTGACTCCATATTAGCATGAATGGTACAGCATACATGTTTACCTTAGAGCATATTTTTGTGATAGTTAAAATACTGTTGATCTGCTTTTCTGCATGTGTGCAATTCCAATGATACATTTATTATTTTAATATTTTTTAAATAGGTTTTGATTGGTTGACAGCTTGTTGTTACCTCTAAGTTCAGGAGAGGTAAGGACTTTCAAGAGGAACTCGGTGTGTTCCTTTAATACAACAGGAACAATACTGTGCTGTATCCCCTGACTGAACACACACACACATCTCTTAAAATTCCTATAACGTTACTGTCAAGTCGATTTCCACTTTACCGTGTTTGTTCATCTTTCCCCAGGTAACAGTCGTGAGGAAATAGTCCAGGGCCGCCACGGTCCCCTGACTCGTCACGGCGTCTGACACCAGGATGGTGTTGTTCAGGTCGATATGCAGGACTATTTTTTTCCTCGGCTCGCAATTTGTGGTCCACAGCCCTCGAGGGACTGTCACCGCGGGGTCACTTGTCCCGCACTGAGGCTCGAGGACATTTCTGCTGTTTGTCCCGTCATGTTCTTCAGTATGAGCAACGCTGTTCTCACTAGACTCCGCCATGAGTGTGATATTAAATGAGGACTCACCTTGGGCTGAAAATATTTCCACTAAAAGTTGCTACCTAACCGGCTTAGCTGTCTGACTCATGGTTAAACACCGGTTCAGCACTTCCTCGTCCCCCACGCGCTGTTCTTCTTCTTCTGCGACCCCATTGTTAAGCATGGTCAGACGAAAGAAAGAGCGACATCTTCCGGTCATATAAAATACTCAAAGACCTAAACGAATCGGGTGACATAATATTCAAAAAATTTTTGATGTACTCTGGCTTTTTAATCCTTTGACCGAGTACACGAACATTACAAGCTTTTCCCGAAAGCATTTAGAAAAAAGGCAGTTTTAATGCGCACATCACTTTAATGTTGCAGCTGGTAAATTTGGGGCTATTTTTAAATTCTGTATTTATTGCTTTATATCTTTATTAAACATCAACGTCAAACAAACAATATTATCTTAAAAATCTGAAGATGGT
>JAPZDV010000002.1:2722465-2743976 GCA_029814665.1 Acanthurus lineatus
AAAATCTGAAGATGGTTTATTACTATATCTTGTTGAATTTCTGTTAATTAAATTACATTTAAGCTACTTTTTTCATAGAATATATCTTGTGAGGTTTTCATTGATATTCATTTTTGAAGTGCTGTGTATGAAAACGGTCGTACTGCACTAAAGTAATATTTTATATCGAAAACCCTTGGTGAATTAGAATTACATGTTCTTGAGTTAACATATTTAAACTTGTTACTTTAGTTGCAAAATGAAAACGCATCAAGGACCCAATTTCCAAAAAGACAAAATGACAGAATTTCCCTAAATGTGCATCTTAAACTTGTTTCTCACATCACCTTCTAAATATATTTAAATTTTTCTTTCATTTAAAGTGCTCCTTCTCTTTCCCTTATGACCCTTACCTCATGTATTTGTGTAATGTTATAATCCAATTTCTGATGCTATAAATGCCTTTTAAAAAACGACAATTTGACATGCGATGAATGTGTGATTATTTGAGGGAATGTAAATTTAATGTCTATATAAACACAATATCAACTTAAGTATTGAATAAATTAAAATTAGATCTTTAAAGTTGTGTGATGTAAATCACTGGATCTGCTTCCTTTCAGTAGTCATCTGAGGTACAACAATTAAACCAACATGTATGTGACATATATGACTTGTGACAATATAGTCCATAAATGCAACACTATGACAGAAAAAACGTGGCAAATATCTTTTACATAGTCATACTACAAGAAAAGATCATAATGTCTAATATAACTGTAAAAAAAACACCAGTATCAGCAGTTCCCAAAATTGTTTTTATTTATATTAACCATTTATATGTATTCACAGCAGTATTCTTTATGATCTCCACTTTATATACGTGGTCCATTACAAAGGAGGGAAGGGGCGAGACTGGACAACTCACTCAAAACTAAAATAATGAAATGCAGCAAAGTTTCAAGGTGGGGGGGTTGGGGATGTTAATAGGGGCTGGGGTTACAGCCTGTATGAACATGCAGTCATGCACATTTCAGTTTATACTGAAGCCTTTGACATTTGCATCCACAGGATCGAATATCTAAACAAGTAAAAAAAAAAAAAAAAATTATGAGAAAAACAATGAGAATACACTACAGCAACAGAAGCCAAAATGAACTTTATAAAGCAACAAAAGACAGAAAAAGTACGTGCCCTCTGTAATACAAAAAAAGTAGCAGGTCAGCACCCTTCTCACATTTTAGCTTCTTTACATCAGTTGCTACATTTCCAATCTAAGTTACAGAGTGGCCTGCAACAAACAAGTCAAACCAGGTTATACCTCAAAGCAACAAAAAGATAAAGGATTTACACACATTACAACAACCTTCACTCAAACTCCCCAGATTTACCCCAGTAATCGGCCATGGCTTTGGCCAGAGATTAACAAGTCAGGTCAGCAGTGAGGTTTTAAACTCAAACCAGACCAAAAGGTGCGTCGGTGCTCTCCACTCAACTCTGTTGGATGGTGGAGGATGAAGTCCTGTAGCAGCAGCTTCTAATGAGCTGTGAACAGGAGCTCCACAATTATACAAGTGTTAGCTTTTGTGTGTGCGTGTGTGTGTGTTTGAGTGTAAACTCTATGAATGATTATAACTACATATACAGTTTGTTAAGGGTTTATTTATGGGCAAGTATATTATTGTGAGTATATCAATGTGTGTCTAGTTAGTACACATCTACATGTGCATCTGAAGATCTTTCACAAGTCCTCATAGATCAGCTCAAGAGCTTCTAACACAGCCACTTGATTTTGACACCAGATTCAGACGACTGTGTAATCAATGAACACTGATGTTGCTGAGGAGCAGCTTCCACTTGGAGCCTCCTTAGATCACCAGCTCTGATCTGGTTTTTCCTCCTTAAGCCCTCACAATGACTAGTCGACCTCCTCCATGTTGCTGTAGGATGGTGCTGCACACTCCCCAGAGTGGGCGAAGAGGCCAGAGGGAACCTCTGGGGTCAACGTAGGTGGTCCTTCAGGATCCAGGTCTGTCCCAAAAAGTGATTGGCTAGAGGCCTGTAAAATAAACCAGTGTTAAGAATAAATCATGCTGGTTTGGTATTCTGGGAGATTTCACCTGTCCAAGAAAATGTTGAGGCCGTCACATCACTGTACTAATAAATAATATACATAAAAACTATAAACAGATGGAGATTTTATTTCTGAAGTGGGTACAATTTTTTATATATTAGAGAGCAGCATTCAGATTAAGCAGTCTAGAAACATTATTGCAAGGAGATAATAGGTTAAAAATAGGTTATGATGTTCTTTTAAGTACAGTACTCGCTAAATTTCATCAAGAACTCTGTGATGCAGAGTATATTATAGATAGACCTTACACCATTTAATTACAAAATAAGATTTTCTTTTCAATCAACATTTCATAGCACGCACACACGCACGCACACACGGACACACGCACACACACATTTACTGTGCATCTTTAAGTTCAGTCATTAAATCAAGTCAATAACTCAACAGCTCAAGATAAGACTTCAACTGTCTCTGTGAGTTCAACATTCACTGATCCACTACTGCTATTGTTGTTTCACACAATTCTCCAAAGCAGTGTATGTTGAGCACTAGCTTTACCTTACAGAGATATACTTCAGCCTTGCATATATTGTATGAGTCAAGCATACACAGCCTGAGCCCACAGCCTCTGAGCACTGCTGAGCATTTAAGGCAAACATAGGTCACTGTACACTGCCTTGATACCAGAAGAGCTGTGGGGTTTCCCTGAGTCCCACGTCCACACTCACTATCACTGCAGCAGCAGAGTAAAGACATGAGCATGTGGACAGTCTCAGAAAGTGATAAAGACTTTAAAAAGAGGTCAAGTCACTTCATGTTCGAACTGCTGATCAAGAAATGATACAATCATCTCAAACTTTTTCAAGAAAGTTAAAAAAAAAAGAGTCAGATTTCTTAAATTAAAGAAAAAATGAGGACATTGAGTGAATGAAAACAATAACTTAACACTGTATGTGACAGGTGGAACTACTACTGTAAAATTTTCATAGAGTTCCCAAACTGTCAATAGTCAATAACTCAAAAAACTTTCCACTTAAAACTGCAACACAATAAAAAAAATATTACATTCAGAGATGGACGGTAGTTCTTTAAGGGTGTTATGTGTTACATTTTAGCACCATTTATAGTAAAGTTACTAGAAACAGGTCAAATTAGTACTGTGCACAGGCACGTGTTGTTGTGTAATTTCTACAGCAACTGAAGTTCATTTCTCTATGGTAGTGTAATGAATGCATGAAACCCAGTGTTTGATCGCCTCGGTTAAAACCAGGAATACTAACAGTTAATTCATAAGAGCCTTGTTTCCCAGAGCCTCCCTAGCACTGTGTGTGTTGTAAGTTGTTCCTTTAGGTCTCCCTTAAGTTTGCGGGGTGTTTGCCGGAGTCTCCTTAGTTATGATATACCTTAAGAGGGATGTTCTAAATCACTCGTGAACTATTCCTTAGTGATGCTTCCATTCATTCTGTCAGTTTAAACCCTATTGGGCCAACATTATGTATTTCAGTTGCAATACAGAGTACATCTAGTCTACTTGTGCAAATTACACCATAAGTTTATTCTAACTCTATGTAATATAAAGTACCGCACACACATACCGTAGTAATGAGGTTGCCAATGTGGAGGCAGAGTGATAAAAGATAAGAGGTCAGCTGCAGGATGCATTCATATAAAGCTGAAGAATAATGTCCGTAAAGTCAATCCAAGTTTGTCATATGGAGTTAAATTCAAGTTTCAGGATATTTCCTCACTCTCCCAAGTTATCTGGCCACATTAATATGCTACACTTTATGAAAATTAATTATGAAAACCATGTTTCTGTGCATAGCACATCATAGGAATAATTTGAATAACACCTTGTTTGAGAACAAAGTCATTCATCCATTTACCTACAGGCTATCATTTTTTCCTGGCTTTTCAAGAAGTCTGAGACTATGGCTAATATGTCCTTATTCATATATTTTGTAGGCTGTATGCCACATATTTAGGGGCTATCACAACAACAACACACCACTATCACAAGGTTTCACTTTAACTCTCAAATGGTCCTTTGATATTTAGTATGCATAGCTCCTTCTCTTTTATAGTGGATGAAGGTAAAATGATTATAGCAACACCTGTCATACAAAGTCAGTTATTAGACTTTAAAATTGTATTAATTAATGCTGCAGGAATCCATTGGTACACTTTCAGCACCGCAGCAACAGCTTCATCTTTCAGCTCTCCCTTTGGGCAGCTGCTAAGGTAAAGTCTGGGAAATACTGGGAATACTTTAGGAACCTTCAGAGAACGCTAAGATACATCGGAACTTGAAAACAAGGTCCAGCACATTAAAATCCTGTGTTTTATAATGTGACCCATCAGTTAATGGGGCAAAATGATTATAGGTGGATTTTACAACATTTTTAAGCGCACTTTGACAGTGTCATGAAAGTTTTGAGAAAATGTACTGTAACCGTTGCTAAAATGTTACATATAGCACCTTTAATTATGGAAATCTCCTAGTTTGTCTGGCTTTAGAAGACTGTACAGTTAGTGAAATTCTCATCTTATTTTGTAAGATTTTAAATAGTCACAAAGCAACATGTTATTGTGTACTACATTTCATCCTGAGAATTTAAAACCTTCATCTGGCTATGGCTTAAAAATATTACATTATGAAAAGCAGCTGAAATAGATTTTGACAGACATTTCAGTTAAAAAAAAAACAAACAAAAACACAAAAAAATCAAAAATAAACAATTAAAGTCAAACACAGTATATATTGCTGAAGAGGCCGTTTAAAACATGAAGGCGGCTAGACAACAAGCAGCTATTTAAAGGTCAAGAAATCAATTACACATCAAAACGAGGCAACAGCGATTGGTCACACATAAAAAAGAGCACTCTCTTTGCTTCATGGTTTAACATTGGTTAAAATGAGTCACTGATGAAGAGCCTCTTCTCACACATGCTCCATTCTTCCATTTGCATTCGTACCGCAGGAACTGTCAGTTCATACTCTTCGGCGTGTAGTGCAATCAAAAGATCAAAAGAAAAAGGCGGCCTTCAACAGTGGCTTCATCTGCAGCTCTAGTTTCTCAAGTTTCTTGTTGTACTAATATCATTTTCATAATTCTCCGCTTATAAGTATTTAATATATATTAGTGTGCAAATATGTAGTTTCTTCGACAAAAAAAAATCTTGATTATAAGTCAGCACACTAGCTTTTCCCAGACCTTTAAATCAGGAGTGCTTACTGTTATCTTTCCTGCCAAAGCTTGATTTATTTTATCAACCTAACTTTAAGTATCTCTGAAGGTTGCAACCAAAGCAAGTCACCCCTTAGCCCCTGCTCAGGTCCAGTTTGTAAAGAAGGGGGTAGACCAAATTCACTAGTAGAGCAAATACGGCTGCCAGGGTGCCCAGGACAAAATAGCGCACACAGTCATCATCGGGATAGTCTGACATCCTCCGCCTGTAGTGCCGTTGCACCGACCCCTCACTTCTGTCTTCATCTTCCTCATTTCTGTTTCTGGAAGCTTGTCCTCTCCGCAGTGTAGTTCCGAACAGTCCAGGGGGGCCATCGTCCAGCCCCTCCACTTCTTCCTCCAGTTCCCGCCATATCAGAGAGGCCTGCGATTGGCGGAAACCGGTGTCAGCTTCTGGGAAAAGGCGTGATCTAAAATACTATGATTACGATTATAATACTATGATTACAATTGGAAAAAAATTAGTGGGTCTACGTCACAGTTTTTCTTTGACCATGGTGATTACAGAGATTGGTCAAGAGCTAATGACATGCCCTCTCTGTTAGTAGTTTAGGAACAATACTTTGAGAAGGTTGTTTTTGAAAAAATCAGATGGTTAAATTGTGGAGAAAATTTACAGAATTTAAAAGAAAACAGACGAGTAAATCAAAATTACAAGGACATCAGAACTGTGCTCCTTAACCCCTTTTCTGCCAAACCCAATGTGAGAAATGGAAGTTTTATCTGTCTACAACACTTCCTAACATGGTACATTTTTTTAAGCTGATTACAAGCTTAAATACATTCACTGCATAACTGATAGAAAATTGATACACCTTTAAAATAATGGAAGTCTTTTCTCTGTGTATGTATAGTTTAAAGGGAACCATTCATCTTATTAGATCACACACAGTCTCATGCCATTATCAGCATCACAAAATTACCCCTTGCAACATGTGTGATATAAACAGCATAAACAGAACATAGAATATTTCAAACTTCATGAGAGAGAAAGAGCTCATCTGGATACAGAGAATTCAGTGCATCTCAAGAGAAACAGGAAGTAGATACATCAAGAAAGAAAGCGTTCATGCTCTATGATTCCCCCCCACTGAAAGCAGCTCCATCCGTTTCTATCAGCCTCATCAACTGAGCAGAAATTTCTTATATCCTATCAACTTAAAGCAGTACACTTCACTGAAGCCAAAAAATAGAATAAGAACAAGAACAGCCAAAAAATGCTAATGCTACCTGACAGCTGAGCTTAACAGCCCATCTCAGTGATGGATCTTTCTATTATGAGACCCACTGGTTTGTAATTATTAAGAATCTCACAGCAGGCTCTTCTGTCAAGATTAATTAAGATGCACTGACACTCAGCAACACTTACCACACGGGCTCCTCTTATAAGACAGGTCAAATACTGATCATTTCTAATTACTGGCATAAAATTACAACCCATACTTTCCTATTTCAAGTCCAATTCCACTTGTGAACAACACATTCACTGCGTTTAGGATATTCTAACAAAAACTTAAGCCCAAGCTAAAAACCATTTAAACAACCTTCTTCTAACCCTGGACTGCACTGAAACACTTGACCCTAGCATTTTAAGGAGTTACTGTTGTTGCCAAGTTATATTGGATTCTGATCAACAGAAAAGCTGTGTAGATTAAAGTATGCAGTGCGAAGCTTGGAAATTGAAGTGAATACCAGGAGTAACCTTACAACCAAAGGTTTAAAAAAACTTGCATAAAGGCTTAACCTTGGCTGCCCCATTCATGTGAAATGCATTCCCATTGACACAGTTCCTTCTCTTATGTCTGTGGTGCCCTCACCTGGCTGGCAGTGGCTCCTGCAGCAGTGGGCGACTCGGCTCCAACAGGCCTGAGGAAGCGAGGCGGCCTCTCCACAGGGGAGTTTCGTCGTCGGTAGAACAGGACGTAGGCGTAGCGCGTCACTACCTGACTCTCCTCCACCATTGTCACAGTGCTGTCATCAAACAGGCGCCAGCCTGTTGTACAGTTGGGACAGTGGACACAAGTAGGACGGTTAGAGGGCAAGACAAAATTAAGAGAGGTTGGCAACAAAGAGATAGAAAAGAATGATGGAAAAAAGGAGGTCGTCATACTTGTAAAAACAAAGTAAAATAAAGTTGTGAATAAAACTACTGGACGGCTACACACTCACCAACATCACTGCGCTGGCTGTTCTTGTCACTTGGCAGGCGAGCATAGGCCGTGTAGTGGCCTCCTATCATTCCTCCATAGTGGTTGATGACTGCATATAAGTCATAGATGGGGGGTTGTTGCATCTCATCCTTCTGGCCGATGCAGAATTTACTCAAATCCAAATTCCTAAAGGACAAAAATTTTATATGAGGCTTTGTTAAATTGATTTGCATTTAAAAAATATCATGTTTAACATTGAACAAAGCAAAACAAGTGGTGTGTTGAAGATGGACAAATGGTGGAAATGTATTTTTTTAATGTTAATTTACCTGACAGGAAAGTCAACCATGTCGTTGATCTTATCCCTCCAGATGAAACTCCTAAAGGAGAAGCGTTTGAGCTGAATGATCAACACATTGGGCAGACGCCACAACAGTAGCTGCTTGGAGGCCTCTCGGTGCTGCTGGCATTTTGGGCAGTACCTGGAAAACAGAGTCCATATAGTTTATATACTGCCTGTTTCATGGATTAAAAAAAAAAAAAAAAGAAAGGCAAATTAAAAAAGAAGTAAAAAAAATACTACAATTAAAGGTGATGAAATGTGTAAGAAATTTGCTTAGTCCATCATGGTTTTCATCTCCATCAGGTGGTTTACTGTGTGTTTCTCTGTACACTTGGGCAGGCTGCGGTACACACTGTCACATTCTGCTCCAGCCTCAGATCATCTAAATAAATGTTTTGCCCCTCGTTCATAAATTTTGTGTGTCTCCTAGTCTGTCCCAGCCAACAGAAACAGATTCCTACCATGCCTCCTCTGGTGCCAGCACCTCTGGCTTTGTGAAGAGGTTGAGGCACTGCTCCAGGGTGAAGTGTCCTGCTCTGGCTGTCTCACTCAGGGAGCCGGGGTCCTCCTCATACTCCAGCTCCTTAGAGCTCACCAAGACATACTCCTTCAGACGCTCATTGTTTTTCCACACCAGTTCCAAGGTCGCGTCCTCTGGTAGGTCCGCCAGCACGTCCTCTGCAGAGAGAATGTGGGGATGTGGAGGAAAGACAATGTCGCTGTGTTGGAATTTGTTTACTTTCTCTAAGTATAACATGACGTGACAGCACATGAGCTTCATGACTATCATGAGATAAATAAGACTCACGGCAACATGCAAAATTGTGAAATAAAACACCACCAACAATTAGAATATACCACCAGCTGTCAATCTCAACAAAAATTCAACGTTAAAAATGAACATTTGATTTTGCACTATCCACCCAATATGAAAGTGGTTTCAAATTCAAAAAATTAAGAATTCTTAAGGCAGTTCTGTTCATACCTTTCTCGTCCAACCTCAGTTCCTTGTTGCTTGAGTCCAGCAGAGCTATGTAGAACTGACTGGCATGACCTGTTGCTGACTCACTTGGTTGCTGATAGCCTGTTACAGCAGCTGAGAAAAGGGGGAAAAATAAGGAATAACAGGCTACAGAGACAAAAAAAAAAACAGTCACACATACAGTGATGCATCTGTTTTTTATTAGCTATGTCAATACCTTCTG
Organism: Acanthurus lineatus; assembly: GCA_029814665.1. Lineage (NCBI taxonomy): Eukaryota > Metazoa > Chordata > Actinopteri > Acanthuriformes > Acanthuridae > Acanthurus > Acanthurus lineatus. The sequence continues at coordinate 2,731,468 of JAPZDV010000002.1, forward strand.
GTCGCACTGCTTTCTCACAGGACGTTTCTTTTTCAGCATGAGGGTCCAGACAAGAGCCGGAAGTAGAGGTGACTGGCTCTGAGAATCCTGAATCTGTGGTCCGTGTGGTGGGGAGTGAGGTCTGGGATGAAGAGGAGAGGGAATCGGCATCCCCAGAATGGAGGGCGGAGGCTTGAGCACACTCTGCCTGAGACTCAGGCTGCACAGAGTGGCTCTCCAGTTCATGATCGCCCACCTCTCCAGTGATGCTACCACCCATGGCCTCATCCCGGGGCCCAGGACTCTCAAGAGAGCCTGCTGGTATTGGGGGGAGGTCAGCCCGGCACTGGGATGTCTCAGGGGAAGTCCTGCCTGACTGGAAAGGGGGCTGGAACACGTTGACAGAAAACCTGTGGGGAGGGAGACATTTAAGAGATAATATTAAAGCTGTTATTACTGACTGAGTCCTTACAGGGATCTTGAACTGACACGAAACACATCATATTCATTCATTCCGCCATAATACAGAGTGATATTCAGTAAACTTTCCTCTCATCATTTGACATTTGGCTATGAAGCATTTTCCTGCCACTATCTGAGTGTGGATGGACAAAAAAGCCGCAAATTGTTATGACTGTGTAACAAAGGACACAACAATGGAGTTGGTTTTTATCTCCTGAGCCATGTTTAGACATGGACACATGACCTGGAACGAGGGATTAACCACAAAAAAGGACTAAGTTTATTTTAAGTGTTTGCATCTGCCTAACATGAGACAATGAGCTTCTGAGCCACTGGAGCAGCAACAAAGGATTAAACAGCTTTCCCTGCTAATACTATTGTGACAACCGTCACAATAATCCTGCTTGTAGTTAAGATGTATACTTCTCCTGACAGCTTGCCATCAGATACCAAAATGTTTCAGAACCAATATTATTGCTTATATATCAGGCAAGAGAAAACCAAGACATTTTAAGACAATAGTAAATACTATGTAGACAGCCTGTAGTTGAAGTCTTACCTGATGACCATTGTGAGGGATACTTAACTCCTCTTCTCAAAATGAATTTATTTAATAATTACGCACTTTACACTGAATTGCATCATAATGTCAGACATTATGTTTTACATGAACAGAGAATAAAAGACAATCTAGCTTGGACTTGCACAATCTAAAGGTAGAGTGTTTAGATGGATTTTCATTAATCCATCCATCCAATTTGCAAGTTGCTGGTCTGATGTGCTGTGGTTCTAAAAGTGTACTTGTTTTTCTGCACCTTTTCAGCTGCACTCAGAGGGGAAAAATGTTTTGTAGGCTGATCAATAAAACTGGTTGGTGTTAAAATATCCTGAATGCCTAGGAAATTTTTAAGTTCTACAATTATTTCAGTGCATTTTACAGACAGCCTCAGAGAATAGAGAGAATATGATTGAGAACAGAGGACAGTTAGGTAGACTTTATACCTGGAGTACCCCTCTAGTAGCTGGGTGAGACGGCTATAGGAGAGGCGAGACTCTGGCACGCTGACCAGGAAGGGCAGGCCCACGTTCTCTGTGTTGGGTCGACACAGACCCTTGTGGTTGGGCCAGTGGGTCCTCTGACACACTCTGGGAAAGGAGTTAACATGTTCATAGAAGAGTTCACTGATTTAATTTTCCAAAAAAGATGCCTCAGTGTACCTCTGAAAACATTTTCCTCGCAGGTCTGTATCTAACAATTTTGGTGTGCCATTTTCTAGCAGAACTCACTGATTGCAGTAGCCCACACGGTAGCAGCGAGTGCAGCGCTTCAGCTTGTCTTCCTCAGACACTGGAGGCTTCAGGCAGGCAGCACACTTTGAGATGGGGATATTCGGGACCTGCAATCTCTAAAGGGCAAGGCAGAGGGCAAAGAAAGCCCTCTCGTTATTAGTCACACAGACATATTTAACCTACTGCAGAATAGAAAAAACAGGGTTTTTATTACCTGCTGCACTTTGAGCAGCACCACTCTCTCTTTAGCCATATCTTTGGAAAGCACCTCAAAGCAGAACAACATGTCAGAGGAGGACACTGTGTCCAGGGAATGGGACGGCAAGAACATGCGCTGGAAGCGGTTCTTCACCACCTAAGAGCAAAAACAACCCCTTCCAATCAGATCTTAATCATCCTCAAGCATGGCATCTCTAATTGATCAGTCTCTGCAATGTGAATCTTATAGAAATTTCTTTCAGAGTATTAAAATTGAAATATTAGAAATATCTAACCTCTGCCAGTCTGAGGTTCTCTGGTTTGACCCTGACACTCCTGGAGATCGACTCGAGGACTTCAGCAGTGCTGGAGTTCTCCTTGCTCACACTCACCAAAAACTAACAGGCACATACAGTACATATAGAAAGTGCATTACAAAGTGAGTCACATGGAGGGCATCTTGACATTTTTTCTAATCAAAAACCACATCTCCGTGTTTTACAGCTGGTTGACACAATGAGTAGTAAGAGTATTTCAGAGGACACTTACCTTGATGGGTTTCTTATGAGGTTCCTTAGCATAGTAAAAAACTGAGAGCACCTTTTGTTTCTGAGGCAAGGGCACAGGCAGGTAGAGGAAAGGATCAAAAGTGATAGACACCTGAAGAAAAAGACAGAAAAGCAAGGAGAAAGTGAGAGTCAGTTAGTCATAACTGGAAGCCCTGTTACTGCTTTCTATGAAGTATTCACTCTTAAGAGAGTTATGGCGTGTTACCTTGGAGCATGTGGGGCACACGAGCTTGGATTTGAACTGGCCTTGGAAAAGGTCCACTATGAAAGAGTCATTTCTCATTTTGTGTCTCTGCCATGCCTCCTCAGCCACCACCTGCACCAACAGACAAACCAAATCAGGGCGGGAGTAGACTGTAGGAGAAGTGGTGTTTTAATAAGAAATGTCCCCATAATACCTTGTCCTTATCCTGTGCAAGAGTAAGTGGTCATAATAACAACAAGTCACGATGCATTTCCTGCCAGAAACTTCAGAACCACCCACCTCTCCACATCTCATAGGGTGAGAAAGACACCCACCTCATCGAGTCGCCCGTCAGAGTCAACCGTCTCTGTGTAAGGCTTATTCTGGATGCGGTTCAAGTCCTCATGGAGCCCGTCCAACAAGAAAGCCATGAACTCCTGGGCGTCGTGCTGGGCGTAACCTGTAAACTGACTGGCTTTACTGGCCACAATCGCCTGGGCGGGCACAAACAAACAACAAACAGGACAGTGAGGGAGACATAAAGTACAGCTCTTACACTCTTTGCTACATTTGGCATAAACAAGCATCCTCTGAGGAGAGAGTGAATCTCTGGGTGCTGCTTAGATACCTTGAGTTTTGAGGGTTGGAAAGCGTGATGTGTTCCTTTCCAAAGGGCCCTGAGCAGCACAGCAAAGCCAATAGCCAGCCTGCCTCCAGTTCCCAGTGGATTACTGCAGTTGATTTCTGCCTCAAAGGCTCGATCTGCAGGGGCACAAGAAACAAAGGCATGAGATTATGGAACCAGACATTAACAACACAATACAGCACAGAAGTCAAAGTTTAATTAGTTATTGTCACTGCAACAGACATTTTTTAATCAACCTTTGGCTTCATACAACATTTCCAGGGAATAAGGTCGCCTAGACTTCGTAGCATTTTTTTCAGTGTTTGAAATGCTTTAACTAACAACAGAAATCTGGCTTTTGTGTCCACATTTGGAAGCAGAGGCTGTCAATATAGACACAGTTAATGATGGATATATATAGCATTTTCAGTTTATGAATGGACCCAAGCACTAATAAATGCATCTATGTATATTTCACAGCATTATAAAAGGTTCCTGTCTTGAGCATTTCTAGGAAGCACTAAAACAAATGATGCATCTGCTAAATGTGAGAGCTTTTATTGGAACAGCAATAAACTTTACCATGGAAGTAATCCCTGAGTTCCCTAGTGTTGGACAGGGACTGGATGACACTATTCATGAAGCAGGTATTGCCAAGGTTGACCAATCCTGTAAAGCCAGGAAGGCACACCTTCTTCTCCTCCTCTTCCTCATGGCGCTCATTACTGGCAGGAGGTGCATGTGTCATGGGCTGCACCATGCAGGTGGGCTTAGGCTGAGAAATGAGAGAGTTACACACCCAATCAATCAATTAGACTTATTCAATTTACATTTTCACTTCTGCCACCTAGTTTTTGACGTACACTGCAATGTATATATTTTTTAAAATAAGTTTGGTTTGACAGCTATCCAAACATTGAATTTATAGTTAATATTTATTCTTTTCTCATATCTCTGTTCTAAGAATGATGATCAAAAAACAACCAGTGTACCAAGAACAGCACTTTCTTTTGCCTCATTATACATTCACTAACCGTGGTTACAGTGGACTCTGTCTTGGTGATGGCAACATGCTCAGAGACGGAGCGAGGAGCCACAGTATCCAGACCACCATCCTCCACTCTGGTAGAGGCCTTCGGGGCCTTGGGTTTTTCTTCCCCAACCCTGGGGGGCTCCTCCTTGGCCGGCAGGCTGTGCTGGCTGCTGCCTGGCTGGCTCTTCTCCATGCATGCAGGGCTGGAAGGCACGGCAACTTTGGCGCCCCCCACTGCACCTTAAACAGAGGAGAATAGAGCTTGTGGTTAGAAGATGGAAGGTCAACAAGGGACTGCTTAGTTCTGGACACTAACAGTGAAACCATGGTTTATAACTTAAAGCATAAAAAGCCTTTTCATTGGGGAATACTTTTGACAAAACTACATTCCTCTAACTTTGAATCACAAAATTAGAGCCTGATACACTCATTCTTTTTTTAAGTAACAGGAGTGCTGACAAATCATACTGTTTTTGCAATCTAAGCAATCAGTAAATTCTCATATTTTGTTGTATATTTAAAATAAAATCAAGTGATGGCTTTATTTTTCTGGTCTGCAATTTCCAGATTATATCCTAGAACTTTTTGTGGCCAAAGTATTTGAATTTGTAACAAACTATGTCGAAAAATTAAAATGCTTAAAAAGAAAAGCTTTAAAAACATTAGTTTCATTTTTTCATTGGAAATGATATTCTTCATATTTTAATTTAAATGTTTGCTTGAACATTCTCTTTATACATGTTTTTGTATGTTCAGCTGACCTGAACTAACTGCATATTGCCTGTATTTTTCTCATAATAAGTAGGACATAATATTTTCTTTAGACAGAGATTCTATGGAAATTACTACAGGTTATACAGTTTTTTGAAAGCCGTAAAATTAATTGCAATAAAATCTTTTTTAATCCCACAATGAACCACCTATTTGGCTCTCAAAGGCACCAGTCCTTGGGTGTCATGCAGTCTGCAGGACACACAATGTGGCAGGGCAGACTGGCATCCATATCTACTTACTGGCTAAGTTACAAAGTTCGAATGCCTGTCATTGGTAGAAGCCCACACACATTTGCCTCAGATGTGAACAGTTAACACACACAGGCACAAAGAACTTGAACCATGTGAGTCAACAATGAATTTAAACCTGTTCTTTAAATGAAAGAGTATATACTACTAGACTGTACAACTTGGCGTATATTGTATAGAGTTACAGTAAACATCAAAAAGCCAAATCTACACAGTGTAAATAAAGTGTCATCACTGTGTAGATGTAGACCTTGTGTGGCTGGCGCCTCCAGACCCCCCCAGCGCTGGCTGTGCCTCTTCTTCAGGGTGATGTCCAGTCGGGACCGGGTGAAGGAATAGCTGCACTGCTCAGGCTGGATCAGGTTCCTGAGTCACAGGAGGGAGAAATGTAGACAGGTCAGATTTAAGGACAGCAGGGAGTGATATGAGGCTGCAACTCACTACCAATCTGTGATTAGTACTTTACCCAATGAAGTTTAAGGGTATTTTTTATTATTTTAGTAATTGAATGTTTTAAAGTAAGTTTTAAAATATTTTAATTATGACACAGAGAGCGTGAACTACCTTGACTGTTCTTTTAAAGAACTTTTCATCACCTCTCTTTGAAAATGATATTTGATCATGAAACACGACTAAAATGACCTGATGACCTTTTACACTATATATTAAACACAAGGAAAACACAGAGACATAGTAAACTCTAATCCCTGATTAAATCTGGTTCTCAAAGTGACATATGCCACCATATATTTTTTATGTGTTTGACCTTTATGCACGGCTTTGTTAATTCATGGCTCGTGAGACCCAAATAAGTGCTCCATAGCTTGTTGGTGATACTGAAGATGATGGCAAGGTTTACTTGAACAAATTAAATGATCAGCCTAATCATCAAGTTAGAGCACAAAAAAAATTAATTCAAATCACATGACTGGTTACCTGAGTTTGACTTGCCACTTGAAGACTGTGTTCGGTCCACAGTCTGAATGAAGCCGCAGAAAGTTAGCATCACTGAAAAAGGATCGAACAGAGAGGTCATTTACTAGGCCTTGTTTAAAGGTATTAATAGCACACCGACATGCCATTACCAACCTTTATCTGCAGCATATTTGCATTAACTACCTTGTCTGGAAGATGAGGGTGAAGTCCTGTTCCCTGAAGAGGACCCGGGCTGTGTCCCTGCAGATCCCCTTCATGTAAACATTAACCACCATCAGGTCTGTGCCCTTCTCATATGAGTCATTCTTCACAAACTGCAGGTTAACCATTGGCTCCGGGGCTGCGGGCAGTTATTACATGTATTAACAACTTCGTATTTAACTTGTGAATAAATCAGTGAAAGCAAATTGAAAGGCAACAAATCTGACAGACTATTAGCAGTACTTTATTACTGCTTACTACATCCATCTACATATATTGTGTAACAGTACATAGATCTTCTGTAATCTAGAAGAATAAAGATTCCACAAAACTAAATCAAATGCAAAGTGGTCAGTTTACAATCAGACAATAACATTTTTTTACCCAAATTCATGTATAATAACCGAATCCCAAGGTCCTCTGAATTTCAAAACCTTTTTGACTAACCTTCCTGTTGCTTTATTTCCAGAGGAGGCTCCTCCTTTGACTGGTCCCGCTTCTCCTCTTCGTCACAGCTGCCCTGCCTTGGAGCAACACTTATTGACTGGCCTTGTTTGGCAGACTCTCCAACACCAACAGCTGTAAGTGAATCCGCCTCTCTTGATCCAAGCTGCTGGCAGATTAGAGTATCCTGCTCTGATTCCTGCTCAGCAGACTTTTTCTCTGGCTCAGAGTCAGTTCTATCTCCCAGCGTTTCTGGAGAAGTGGAGTCCACCTCATTGTTGAAGCCAGCAGGTCTGAGGCGGTCACTGGTCATGATGGGAGCTGCTGGTTGGCTATCAATGCCATGCGTTGTTGCTCCAGACCTGTCTGAGGACTGGCTGCGCTTCTCTGCCACCTGTATCAGAAAGCAAAGACATTTTACCCAAACACCTCCAGAAAAGAATTCTTACTTCCTAGGGCCTTAGAGACAGTGAACTTCTAGAAGCAATGTATTCTTCACCTTTGGCAGGGTTAGTCCCCACTCCTCGTCTTCCTCCCATTATTATCAGTGAAAAAATGTTCAGCTTATTTCCAGGTCAAACCGAGGTCATGCACAGTAACAATCTTTCAAAAGCACCGATGCTGTTGTTTTTTACCCTAGATTCTGTGAAAACACCTCAAGTTGTTGTGGAAAGACTTAGAAATTTTAACACCACTAACAAGAAACGGGAGCTGAATTAGTTTGTAGAGGTATTTATAAGGTAGAATCTTTGTTGTTTGTAAATGCGTTTGATAAAAAGGCAAGTCTCACCCAAGCTCTTGTATTACTTGAAAAGGCAGAGCCCACACAGGCCAGATGGTGTTATTGGCTGTATTCTCATAAATCATGGTGATGAATGATTTGAGTAAATTATATGGTTGGAATTTTTTTCCTATAAATTTAACTCCAATCATTTAGTTCTATATAGTTTAAATTAAAAGGTACATTAATATCTTTTCATTTATTTTAAATTATTCTAATGGCACATGGACTTGTAATTAGGGGTGTAACGATTCATCGATCTGGATCGATATATCGATTGGTTAAGCAACGATCCATTCAAATCGATGGAAACTCAAACTATCGATCATTATCGTCATCTTTAAGATAAGCCTTTATTTTGAAATTCAGACCGCATACTCGTTTCACAGTTTCCGCCCAATTGCGCCTCGTTCTGAAGTTTCAAACACCGCAAGCGGCAAGCAGCCAAGGTAAAGCGGATGACGAGATCCCTCTTGGGAATAAGTCAGCTGTGTGGCAATATTTTGGATTTCGCAGGAAAGACGGGTCAACAGACAAAACATATGCAATATGCAAGAAATGTCCTTATGAGATAAAATACTCAGGAAACACGACATACATGCTAGCGTTAGCATTACTGTAGATCAATGCCCTAGATCTGTGTTAAATGTGTTCATAATATCGTCTTAAATTGATCGAAGGCCCCTGAATCGAATCGAAATCGAATCGTGGCAGACTTTGTGATATCAGCAAATATTGTATCGTTGTCCAAAGAATCTATATAGTATCATATCGTCATGAAACTGGTGATTTACACCCCTAATTGTACACAGCTGACATCTTGTGGGAACCAGCAAACACTTTGAAGATTTCAAGTGGCAGAGTTGGTTAACTTCAGTTAAGCCCTCTGCTTTCATAAAAGGAGATTCAAAGAATTAAAATCTTGCAGCTCTTCTAGTCTTTACCAATGTTATCTGACCAAATAAATCAAATTATGATGGCACAGCAAGTGATTTTGTGAGGGTCGTTTCACTCAAAAAATGTTCACATTGTTTAAGGCCAATTTTTCAAATCCCAGCATACTTCCTGGGGCATGCATGTCCCCTTAGAAGGTGAAAACCTAGTTTGACATGGCTGGACATATCTCTATATTTTGTTTTAGGTCTGCCAGTACTGGAGAAAGTAAGGGCTGATTCAGTGATGCAGTCTCACATATTGTGAATTATTTCTTTGCCTAAAACAGCCTGCAAAGCATATCTGATCTGCTTTAAGTTTCAGGCTGATTATGTTGAATGCCATGGCGTGTTTTTGGTGTGTGTGTGTCAGCCTGTCATCTCGCTATTAAATGACGTTGCAACCAACTCCCTCAGCTTCAAACCAAGCTTGTTGGATCTAATGGGAAAAGCTTAGTGGAGTGATATGAGGCAGCAGGGAGAGGCAGAAGATATTGCATTGCATTTGTTCAGCTGTTGCCTACAGGAACAGCAGTTTGACAACATAAAGTTTAAAAGTGATGTGTTAAGAAATTTAAAGCTTCTAGATTTCACGTGGCTTGTAGGAATATACAATGCTAAGTTTTATTCTGGTGATTGGGCTGCACCTACTGAAACAACTGACCTTGGGATCAATCAATTTTTCTTTTTCATGATGAAATTAAATTGAACCTTGACAGAAAAATCATTAAATTTGAAAAACACTTACTTACAAATACTAAGACTTAATTAATAATCTCATGGTGAAGTTAAAAAACTCCTAACACACATTGTTCTTGTCAGAAGTGAGTGTAAAGTGTCTGCTGTGAGCTGATAAGAGTTTACAAGCTCACTCGTGTTCTCAGTTTGTCATCTCCACAGGTAAATCAGAATTGTGAGCATTATCCATGTTTTCATGTGTGACTGTGGTTGTTTGATACTGTTAGCAAAATCTGAAATGTGAAAATTTGGCCATTGTGCAGTGTGTTTTATGAATGAATAGTTTACAACTTGTCTTTTGTGACTCTTATTTGAAACATAAACTAAAAATGTACTTTATGCCTAAATTCTGCAAATCACTACATATCATTAACATCTTTCAACCACACCTGTATAACATTTAAAATTTAAGGTCTCCAAATCCATCCTTTAAGGAGTAAGGGACCACTAAGTTTGTGATGTCATGGGTGGGACTTGAATTGCTACATAAAAAAAAAAATTACTTCTAAGTTTCATAATGTTGACGGGTCAATTTTAAATGCACTTGTCAAAACATTCATTCAGCTCAGGCAGGTAAGTGACAAGAGTGGCATGAATTTTGGTATTACTGTTCAGACTGCTTTGTAAAAATCAAATTTGATTGAGGATTGACATGGCAGTGGCTTTTCCATTATTATTATACTGATTTGAATCACATTTCAGAAAAAAGGAAAAGAAAAGAAACGAAACAGATCTGGGCCACCGCTTCCTGCAGAGTGAACATTCGACACAATAAAATTTACACTAACACAAAAATACAAATTAAAAATGCATACATCTAAAAACCAAAGCAATGAAAGTCTGGTTCAAATGCAACAAAATGACCAATGCACACCATCACTGGGAAGGGAAAACTGTTGCCCACATCCTGATTGGTTGACTCATTGTTAGCTAATAACAGGTTGACTAAATCAGTGCATTTCTCATGCTAATTTTCATAACATGGAATTATACAAAAAGCAAAGCAACCTTTAATTATTTTGATTGGTGGATCAAACAGTTATAATTATATTATATCATTTTGGCTAGAACCCATTTAGAACCCAGAAGGTAGAACCTTTAGTCTATTTTGCAACTTTACATGGTGCTGAGGTAGGTTATCTAACATAATGCTTTCTTAAGACGCCTTTTGCATGTAAACAAGGAACACTGAAACTCAGCTGAAGGAGGAGCTATCTAACAAAAAATATGACAGGTTGCATTCATGGAAATAAAGAACACAGTGGTCAGGGAGCTTGTTTAATACCAGGGTCTAAAACTCAGAATATTTTTGCCTCCGCTCCTTTTCCCTTTCTTTCCATTTACATCCTGTAACCATTTTTTTCTGTATCCCCTTTTATCAAAGAACTATTGTAAATCACAGGAGGACTCTTAAAATCAAACGTGTGTATGTGTGTGTGGGTGGTGTGTGGGTGTGCATGTGTGTGTGTGACTCATGAGTATCTTCTTCCATTGTGATGAAAGTGTAGCTCAGGTCAAACTAGGTGAGGTTACAAAAAACTTTTAAAAAGTTTAAGAAAATCAAGAATCAAACACTGAAGGTCATGTCAGGTTTTTTTCTCAGGTTTTTTCCGACAGATTTTATGACACATCTTTGCTTTTTGATCCTCAGTGACCAACCAGCAGAGATTATTGTGGGGAAACAGTCCAAAGAGCTTCTAGTATCCCTACAGTGTTCATTATAGCCACAACATGAAAGTGTTGGACAGAACAAACAACATACTGATGATCCAGCTATTCTTAGAGCCTCAACAGCAGTGGGACAGACGCCAAGATCGAAAACTAACTAATTGTCATGACCATTGCTGTGCCCCACTATTTCCCTTGTGTTTCCTATTGTTTTCCTCTTTCCTGTGTCTTCTGTGCTCCAGTCTGTCTCACCCTGTGTCTGTTTTGGTGGCATGGTGTTCCCATCAACTCCCCTGGCTCCTGATCATGCTCACCTGCCTGCTGTCCATCTATACACCAACCCAGCAGTCTACCATCACTCTTCACTCTTCAGCTACTCAGGGTCGCTGTTCAGCTTCAAAGGCAGTCAGAGTGGCTTTCACCAGTGCAGTGTATTCTTGAGGAACTTCTGAGTTCCTTGTGTTGACCTCATGTTTGTTCATGTTTGTCCATGTTTGTTCATGTTTGTCCACGTTTGTCCATGCCTCACTGCCTACAGAAAGAAGGCAAACAGGTAACACTCTCAACCTCTAAAGTCACACCACTACGTCATATATATATCACATTTTTCACTTGTATTGACTGAGTTCATCCTTATCGATTATTTATCATTATTTTTTATCACCTTTGCAATTTTTTCTTTTGTTAATTTTTTGAATTTCCTTACACCTAAATTCACCACAATCGTGTGAGAGAATAACCTCTGAGTCCTCTGGAAACCAGAACCACATTTCATATATTTTATCCGCTCCCATCCAGAGGGCAGTGTCCCCTCCATTTCACTTAACTGTGTCCAGTCAGCCTCTTTTCTCTTACACGTTCCCTTAAAATGACAGGAGAAATTGAATCATTGAGTGAGTCTATAGCTGTGGGCCAAGCAGGGAAGTTACCAAATCAGAGGGGAATTTAAATTTCTCTCTTTATTTTCCTTCTTAAATGGCTCTTTCTCTCCCCCATCTCTCCCCAATTTTCCTCTAAACGGGGACCATTTGGTCAAAACTCCAGGTAGACCTGGAGACCTGATTGTCCTCCACTGACTCGACTCTCTCTCCTTCTAACAGACACACACACAAAAAACTCAATAACCCTTCTACATATTTTGTTCCCTCTTTCCCTTGAGTCACTTCCACCAGAAGACAGAGAAGGCCAGCTCATCCACAAATGGCCTTTGACTGGAAAACACAGTAAAACCCAAAATCAACAAAAATAACAGCTAATAACAGCTAAAAACTTATAACAGCTCGACACTTAAAACCCTGTTTACGTCAAATGAGAGGGGGGGGGGGGGGGGGTTCCATCAACCCAAAAAAAAAAAAAAAATGCAAAAAAAACAAAAAAAAAAGATAAAAACAAAAAGATTAAAAAAAACGGAAAGAAAAAAAAAATGAAAAAAATGTAAACCCATAAG
>JAPZDV010000002.1:2752023-2784853 GCA_029814665.1 Acanthurus lineatus
GTCACTAGAATTGATACTCAATTGATACTCAATTGATACTAAATCAATGCCAGAATTTTGAAAATATAAAAAAAATTCGTTCTCTACAGCATCATAGATACTGGGTATGCAATTCTTCCAGCCCTGAGGGGGAAAGCATTTACACCTACAAGTGTTCTAGTCTGCTGTTAAATGGTAAAAGAAGAACACCTACCAGTACAGAAGAACAACAACATATAAGATGACAAAAATTGCAGCTGCTAGCCTCAGCTCCTCCAAAACAAAACGAAAAAAACCTGTAAGGACTCTGAATGGATAGCTTGTACCAGTAGACTACATCCTTACATTTCAGTCTGTGTTATCAATCATCAAATGCAACACATTTTTAAAAAAAAACTGGTCTATGGTCTATTGCAATGTCAGTAAATTTCAACTTCCTGCTTGCACTTTAAGTATACACAAGTGTGTTTTATTATTTTTTTACTTTAGTAGTATTGAATTGGGCATTGAGAATGTTGAAATTTCACTGGTATAGGTATTGACTGCAGACACAAAACATTAAGTACATAACTTACTTTCTATACACAAGCGTAACGTTGCACTATAACAAGTAACCATCCTTTATTTGCATTAAATTCCATATTTTTTTACCTCAAATTTAGCTCATGCTTGATGAAAAAATAGGTTTTATGAAATGTGTTTAACTAAGTATGCAACTTATGTTTAACAATATTTGACTGAATGGAAGATGTGCTAGTTTCACTCAACATATTTGGAGTTCATATCTGTGTTGTTTAAAGTTAGTAACAAAAACATGCTGGATTGCTTAACACTTGAAGTGCTGCGCTTGTAAGAAATTGTGTTGTGAGCTCCTGTGAGATCATATGAATCAACTAAATTACAGTTTAGTTTTGAGCGAAGGGAATCAACAAATATTATTTACAGCCATAACGAAAATTTCGATGGACAGACAAGACAACAAACAGTTCCTTTTAAAACTCAACTGAAAAAAGATTTGAGTCATGGAATTTCTTTTGCAAAAAACATAAAGCAAGAATTATCCCTTCAAGTTAATGTTAGAACCAAGAAATTCTGACTTATTCTTACTGTCAAATGTTTGTGCGTGGGTATTAAAACAAGGAAAAAAAATCTACCACTAAACGGCAGCTTTCCTCCTCCTACGAGAAAACGCACATTCAGTGATGAGCACTGAAAAGCATGAATCTGTGTAAAGGATGCTTTAATCCATATCCACACAGTGTAAGATAAAGATAAGAAAAAAAATAGTGGGACACACACACGCCCACATTGAATGCCACAGTACAGTATGTTCAAAGTGGTCAGCTTATACAAAACAAAGCTTTTAGGCAGCAGCATAAATTGCAATGAGAGGATGAAATTAGCATAAAAATGACAACATTCTAAGTAAGAAGCTATATGATGTTCACCTAAAACTTACTGTGTGCATTCTTTGTGTTGATCAAACATGTTAAATCTAAGCCTTTCCTATGGACATTTGAAATGCTCATCTAAGAAATTTTTTTTAGTAGCATGCCACATTGATTTGGTCCACAGAACAGCACTTTGTATTTTCTAGTTACATTTGTAATGTCAGATAATCGTTACATATGAATCAGAATGTGCTGTCCATTAATCTGTAGTTAAAGACAATTTTCAACACTATCAACTATGGGTGCAGCTGAACTGTATTATATTATCATCATACAGTTTGTTTGTTTGTTTGTTTGTTTGTTTGTTTTTTTTGGGGGGGGTGAACTAGGTTCACTTGTCAGAGTTTGCACCACACTTTATTTTAACTTTTTAGCACTGTAGTGGCCTCTGCATGCCTCTCCTATCTATAAACTGGCTTCTAGCTGATCTCATAGTGCTGTTTCAAATGCTATACTGCTGCCCACATTCAGCAAAGAGCATGCCAAAAACATCTTATAGCAGCACTTAACAATACAATGTGATGCAATGTGGTTTAATGTTATTACATGCTACTGCTGGTAAAAAACAAACAAAAAAAACAAGGGAAATGGGCCATTTTGGTCATGATAATAGTTGCATAAACTTTTATTCTTTTAATTAGACAACTATTAGAAAACTGGAAAACAATGACCTTTTCCTATTACAAATATATACATGTAAGTTTACTTCATAACAAAATTACACAATGCACTGCTCTCTAAATTGTAGAAAAAGGCAAGTGTGTTGTGTTCTGTATTTTGCAACCTCCCAAATGTGTTTTGCCTGATCAGAGCCTTAACTTGATATATAATCTGCAAATAAAATAAAAAAAATACATGTTTTATTAGTCACGCAACACCTTTAAAATGGCTTACCTTTCTTGACCTCCGCAATAACCCCATCCACTGCTGCAGCTGCCCTCTTGGCCTCTCTGCTCTCTTGGTTGGCCCTGTCCTTCTGCTTCTTCTTACTGGTGTTGGTGGACAGGTCTGAACTGTTGTCCCTACCACTGCCTCCTCTCTGCTGAGCCCCACCACGAGAGCCCATTGTCTCACTACCAGCCAAACTGCTACCACCGCTGCTGGCCATCTTCGGGCACTTGGCACTAACAGGCCGCCCGTCGCTGGAATCACTACCACTGCTGGGGTCTGGATCTGAGGTGTGCCTCTTCCTGCCTGGCCCGGCTATCTTGGCGATGATACTGGTCTGAACTCTCCCAGAACAGAATCAGGAAGGCTGATAAGGAATGGGAACCTAAGGTAGAGAGCACAAAAACATTTAACAATCGAGACGATAAGCTGATAATACTCTCTATGTCTGGCAGCGATATGTGCTGTGTGAAAGGTCTAACAGACTGTTAAGTTTAACAGCTAAGGTAATCATGATGATTCACCTTTGCTTTTAGTATGGTACACACAAACTCAACAGAGGGTGACAGTGGCTCACTGATTTAAACTAATTATGAGCAAGTTTTAAACGACTAAAATAAAGATTAATGAGACATTGATATTGATCTATTGTATATCTTACAAAAGATGTATGTAGCTGCAAAAAAACTTAACCGAATTTATCCGACGTTGAGCCTTGCCTCGTTTCCTTAGCATAGCAACAGCAAGTTAGCATGAACAGTAAAATGACAAACAAAGGACAACAGCTAAAAAGGCCATTTTCTTCGGCGTTCTGTACAGCACACTTACAAAAACACGAGTGTTGGTTATACAGCTAACAGTGAACCATCACAATGTAGCCTGCCGGCCTCCCAGGTATAGTTAGCTTGGTAACAGGTAAGTTAGCCAGCCGACTGCAGAGGTTCGTTTAATTTAGGGCACATGTGTTTTGAGTTGTCATGTGCTCGATCATAGGAGGCACGCACATTTGCCTGTCCGTTGCTTTTAGCTAACGTTTTATTGCCAATATTGATTCATATAAGCACATTTTTTGAATTAGCAGGCAACCTTTACTCATTAGACATATGTTATATTGAAACACCTTTTATGCGACAATAACTATATAACACAGCACACTGGTGTATAACGGTTGAGTTAACTAACGTTTCTGGAACTACATTTACGTTAGCTGACCTGGCTGTATTTGCTACAAAATGTCAACTTTACGTTAAACATCAGTAATTATAGCGCCTAGTCAATCGGTATTTTAAGTGTCATCTACTCAAAACAATCACTGCACCTGACCTCATTCTTTTCTCCGGCACAGCGCAGGACAGGTCGAACAATCAAACGCCCCTACAGTCTTCGATGGGCTAATGTCATTAGCCACTTCAAGCTAACGCTAGCTAAAACGAAAGGGTTGCAATAGCTAACTAACTTACTTATTTTACAAAACCAACACTAAATGACATCTCGTGAAACCTCGAGCTCGTCTATGATTAAAACGTCAAAATTATAATGGCATTAAAACCGAAGACTTACGGGGCTTCAATTTGGCGAGAACTGAAATCCGTTCCTAAAACACAATGGCCGGCGACTCCAGCTGCTTCTTCCGGCTGTTAAGCTTCTTCACGGCCGCGGGCCGCTGCACGCCTGCCCGCATTCGAAACCCCGTAGTCCACGGTGTTTCTGGAATCTTCTTTCATTTATCCGGGACCCATTTTTTGGTGACTTTAGCCTTAAAAATTGAAGAAAAGTAAATCAAACAGAAGAACTGAAGAACTGCTAGAACGGGTACAATTTTTATGGGAGGATAACGCCTTATGAGCTTTGGAGCTTGCTTTCTGTTTGTGCCGAAAAGATTGAAGCCTCGGATTCAGACTCAGCACACACAGCGACCCCTGGTGGCTCATTAGGTTTATGGCAGCCCTTCAAAGTCTGGAGTTACTACTGCATGTGTGCTATGAAAAAGCCTGCGTGCGATTACATGTGTCTACCTGAAGATTTTTATTAAATAATGATGTTGTTGTACAACATGTCACAGTAAAATTATTTTAAAAAGAGATATGGAATATTTTTGCTGATACAAAAATAACTTAGACCAACCATTTCTGTGTACTTCGCGTGCCACTTTGGGCTCATGGTTTTAACTTCAAGGTTGATTTTAATGACATTTTGTATGAAACGTAATTTAAATAGGCTAATTAGCTTTTGACTTTGTTAAATAATTTCCTTTTTTATCTTAAGAATTTTTTTGTATTTATGATTATCTCTTACTGGTGTATATCCGAATAGTTCTTACTCTCATTTTCTTTTGTATCCTACTAATTAACCAAGACAGTTTAGCTGAAAAACCTTAAAAACTTTTAGATTGAATGAAGCGATTTTCTAAGCATGAGCAAGGTATAAACTTTGGACGTCACTGGTCACGTGATTTACTGGATTCGCAACAAACACCGGCATAGGGCGTACAATCTCTTCCGGAGTGAAACAAGCTGTCAGGTGTCGTCCGTCTTTGTGCTCACTAAGGGCTCTTCATTGAATATCACCTCTTATCACCATTTTTATGATTTAGCCAAATTTTGCAATACTCGTACCCCTGGCTGCTATGTGTCTTCACAGCTATTACTCTACTGCAAGTGCTTTGTTGTTATTAGCTATGATGAACTGTTTTTTAGTGCCTACCTTTTCGTTTAAGGTTGCCACTCATAATATCATCACTGTCCCGTGGTACAGTTTAAATAACACATAAAGCAAATTTAAAAATGCACATTATCATTACCTGGGTGTTTTTAGGTCCAACTCTACATTTATTTGTTTAAATAACTATGTATTGCTCTTTTGCTTTTATCCATACTCTTCTATTGTATTGTGTTGTATGATGGACTAGAAGTTTTAATTTCATTGTGCAGCCTTTTGTTATCAAGAATGGATACATTTACTTACCTTGCAAATTGGTTATTGAAGAATATTCATTAAATATTTTGATTGGAACTTATATGCAATATTTTTTTAACAATATATAACCTTATAGATTGAATTGTAAGCTTTTGTGAGTGCTTTCTTGCTTTTAGACTAGTTGATATAAACCAATATATAAAATTCATTACCAAATTCTTCATAAACAGCAGTTAACCTGGATCTTGTTGAGGGAGTCACCCGTCAAAGTCAATTTTGTACATCTGAAATATCTTAATAGGTATTTTTCTAGCAAAAGTTATCTCTGGACTTCTTGCAAAATTGAGCTTGGGGAAACGTCCTTATCAGCTAAAGACCACCCCATTCAACCCTTCCCTTCATGAATGGCATCCTGGGCCCTGTGACATCCTTTTAGTGTTCACCAAAACATGTTGAGAGTGATGATGCAGACTTATGACAAAAGAGCTTCCTGAGAAATAATCATGGAAATGATTTCTCATTTGTTGAATATTTAACATGAAAAAAGTATTGTATAGGTAAAAACTTTCCAGCCAAAGCAACTATTTATAGCTCAATGTAGGTCCTTCATTTTTGATTTCTCTTTGGACTTTTCATATGATCAGAATGTCTAAACTAATTTTTAACCAACTCCTATAAAGATTCAGACAGAAGCTGCTTGTTATGTTATCAAACTTTTATTCACAAAACTGTACACAGTAAATCTGTAACTTGAGAAAAATATGTGTACAAAGTTAGTTTTTTGGTTTGTTATGTTTCCCAAAGCACACATAACCATGCAAATAGTACAGAGAAAATGTTAAAGTCACCGGCACATTTTTAGGCACATTGAACAGTGCATACTGTGGAACACAATGTCACTTCAGTGAGGCAACATCACTCAAAATCTTACATATTCTATTACAGTACATTTGATAAAGAAACATTCACAATCTGCATCATAGGTTTGGCATTCATAAAAATGAATCCGGGTGATGACTAAACAGATAGAAAAATTTTGGTAATTACACTTATTTTGTTTTTTTAGCTTAAAGGTAGCTGAGAAGATCAAAGCCACGCTCAAGTACTCTCATCAGTCAGCTTTGCATAATGACTGGAATCGAGGGAAAGCCAGCCTGGCTGTCTAAATATAAAAATCCTGCTTATGAGCACCTCTAAAGTTTACAAATCAACATGTTTATTTTGTTTGTTTCATCCATACAAAAACATAATGTGAATCAGTGACAGGGACTTATGTGCTGAACTGTTTCTTCGGCAAGATCAGTGTTATGCTAGAGGCTCCACTTGTTTTCTGGAAACTTCACAGTGACAACAATTCTAGAGGAAGTCAAAGAAATAATGCGCTTCAGAGGAGCTGGTAGGAGGATTTCTTGTCTCTAGTAAATTGTTTCCCCTTGATTCCAGTCTTAATGCTGAGCAAAGCTAAACAAGTTTCTAGCTGTATTGTTTATCCGGCAATGAAGTATCAGCTTCTTATTTACCTGTCTCTCTGTAAGATAGAAAATAAGTCTGTTTCTTTTAAAGTTTGTCCTGAGGATAGTACCAGAGGGAATACCTTTTTTTTTTAACCTAAATCAACAGATTTATTCTTTGCAAGGAAAATAATTCACATGTCCTTAAACCTTTAGCAGCAGAGCTGTGCTGCTTGCATTCAGTTGTTAGCTTACACGCTCCCAGCTTTATTCTTGTGTGCCGTTAGTGTACAGCCATCCTCTTACTCCAGGCAGAGGTGGTTTTGGGGCCAGTATATATGTATATTAGCAGTTTCTAACAGTGCATTTAATGTTCACATAAAACTTGTCATATTATTTTTTCCTTGTTATCTCCATAAAGGCAAACATAATACAAAAACTGTAATTCTAGCATCCCAGTTCGTACATTTTTCATCTGACAATGCTTAAACTGAAAATTCATATGATCATCCTTGAAACTACACAAGGACAAATGTAAAGTAATGATGTCCTTATCTCTATATTTTGGCTTGTTTGAGAAGAAGCCAAAACAAATTAAAGCCTTACCATTTTGACTTAAAACACAGTTATATTTGAGGAGATTTTCATTTAGTTTTTTATGCCTTAATGCACCCAAATGTTGTTTCATAGAAAAAAAAGAAACTGTCCACTGCAGTTTTAAATGAAGTCCTGCTGCTTGCTATGAGCACAGCTCAGATTATATCTCCAGTAGTAACACAGAAGTCATAGAAAACTAGAAAGAAAATATTGGCCTGCTGATTACACAGCAGTCACTGTAAGTCTGTAAATAAACATATAAACCAGAGAGTATATATTGTTTGCAATGCATTACTTTCACCCACATCTGTCTTTTTGGGCTTTTTGCATTATTATTGTATATTTAACTTTCATCTCTCATGTTCAACACACATTTAAACATAAGTACTTCCAATTTATAAAGTTAAAAACAATTACATGAATGATTTAAAATGAAATAAAATGTGATTTCTGACAACCTTTACATGTTCAGTAATAGGTAAACATACCTTAATGTGATAGCAACCATAGATTTAAATACTTAAACAAATTTAAGAGAAAAATTCACTTGCAGGGTGATAAAATACCCACTCCAACTCTCATTTTATATTTTCTTCAAAGTCCGTAGTACAGTTACTGTATCCTGTAACTGCAGATTAACAAGACCTGTTTTCTTATTACAAGGGCTGGTGAGTTACTGGCATGTGTTGTAGATCTGGATCTGTTTGTTGATGTCATTGAGGATGCCCTTCATCCTTTCCTCCAAGCCATCCAGGAGACGGGCTTTCCCCTCCAACTTCCTCTGGTTCTCCTC
Organism: Acanthurus lineatus; assembly: GCA_029814665.1. Taxonomy (NCBI): domain Eukaryota; kingdom Metazoa; phylum Chordata; class Actinopteri; order Acanthuriformes; family Acanthuridae; genus Acanthurus; species Acanthurus lineatus. The sequence continues at coordinate 2,760,099 of JAPZDV010000002.1, forward strand.
ATAGTTTTTCTCCAGTTCTGTGAAAGCAGGAATTTCATGGTTATACAGCCAGACATAAACAGCATTTGGTGCTACTGCAAGTCTTTTATGAGTAACTCTATTTGATCTAGGTGCAGGTTTGGATATATTTGATAACCAAATTGTTTTCAACAGGTTCAAGGGACACAGTGGCGTGTCTGTTACTGTTTTAACTGGCCTCCTATCTCTCTGAAAGAGAGTTTTTAATTATTTCTCAAAACATCATACAACACCTTTAAATCTTCTGTGTATATAGTATTATCCTCCTATGGGCTTGACTAGAGAAGGAGAAGATCAACATCATGCTCTATGCTCATGGCTACCATAAGCTATTCTGCTTAGTTTGGCACCAAAACCTGAAATGGATATTCTGGCAGAAGGTAACATAATATAAAGCAGTTCTAAAGCTCATTAAGTAACACTGATACATTCAGCAGTGTAAAATGACACCATGAGCAGAAATAATTTCATGATTAGGCAGATTAGGTTTTAATGGAATGTATAAAAGAGGGAAGGGTCATTACATCACTTTGTGGCATGTGATTGAAGATGGGTGCCACACTTGAATCTAACTTGTATTTGAATAACTTGTTCCAATGTTAATAAGTCTGTAACAGATTTTTTGTAATCTACACGTTGCAACTATCATGTCTTTTACATTATAAATCCATATTTTTCTTCCTTAAAACGAATACAAATAACCTATGTTGTTTTCTTCACGTACATACACACAGGTCACATAAACACACACACACACACACACACACACACCCGCTAGTCTCTGGAGCTTGTTCTGGGCATCTCTCAGTAGTTCCTTTGCTTCATCTCTGAGGCTCTCTGCCCTCTTCTTGGCATCCTTCACAGCCTTGGCCTTTGTGTCGACCCGCTGCTTCACCTCATGGTATTTATCTGTCAGCTGGCCGTCAAGAATCTGAGTATCGAGAAAGGAGAGAGGTTTGTCTTTCTAACAACTTCTCTATAAAACTTGTGTGTGCACATAGTGGGCGCACACTCATACAGACACACACCTGCTTGGCTTCATTTGCTTTGTCTCGTGCCATAGTGGCTGTCTCTTCAGCTCGGGCTGTTGCCATGCTGTTGTTGGCACGTTTGGTCTTCAGGGCATTGATCTCCAGTCCCAGTGTACCGAGGCGGACCATTGCATCATCCAGGTTCTTCTCACTGTTGAAAGTCTCCGACTCGATCTGAGGAGAGCATGGCCAAGCAAAGACAGTTCTCATCCCTCTGAGATAACATCCTTACAATGTTGGTTTTGGGGTCAAGCATTATGTGTTGATTTTGTGCAATTAATGTTTTCATAAAATTTAATACTAGATGTTCATGTTATAACCCAGATGAACTAGAGAGGTTTGTCATTGTTCCAATATAACATTGTATAATAGTTCTAAAAGTTATTTAATATGAGTTAAAAACCTGCACTGAGTCATGTAAGTTTTTCAATAAATGACAAGTTATAGCAGTGGTTGAATTTTAAACAGATGTATTGACAGATTTTTTTAGTTACTTGGATGCAAAAGAGAAAAGCTGAAACACAACACTGACATATTTCCTTTAAATTTTAAATGGTAAATTTGTTTGAACCACATCTGAGCACATCCCACAGATTTGGAGCGACATCAATTGAGTTCTACCTACTTCAAGAATGTAAGATAAACTTTGACTCTATTTTAAGCTCTGTTTTAACCTCCACCAAATCCTAAAGGAAATTCTGACTCCTTTGCTGCTAAATGGATATTATGTTCAACAGATAGTCTCTGACTGTGTCTTGCTGTAGTTTGGCAAAAGGCAGATAGATTACAATGGCTTTATAAGCACTTTTTTTTTAATAAATATATAACCAAATAAAGCATTTTGGGGGGGCTGATTGACAAATGTCTTCTTGCAATTATAATCAAACCTCAACACTCATCCAGAAATCAAAGCTCCTGGCCAATCTCTGATAAACTGGCATTGAGCGCTTAAAAACAACTAATTGTAAATGTTGAATGGAAAACCTACTTACTGCTCAGTTAATCACCATTTTTAGCTCAAAGCTTAATGTTCTTCTTCATTTGGTTACCTGTGCCAGTCGAGCCTCAGTGTCCCCTATGTCAGCTTTGGCTTTAGCTATGGCCTTCTCTGCTGATGTCTGGGCAGTCTTAGCATCCACCAGGGCTTGTTTCACTGTCTCTGCTGTGGTCTTCACCCCTTCAGCTCGATGCCTTAACAACAACATAATGTTACTGACACTGAACGCTTTTAGAGAGGATGAAATGTACAATATTGTTTGGTAGTACATTTAATTTTATACTGATATACTAAGAATTCTGATTACCCTACCTTGCCCTCTTGGCATCCAGCAGAAGTTGCTCTGCTCTGCGGACATCATCATGTGTCTGCTCCAGGATGGCGTCCACATTCGAAAGGCTGCGAACCCGTTCCTTAATTTCTTCAGCAAGATGTCTGATCTGGAGGGGTGAGGCAGGGATGGAGAGCTCCAACACACGGTTTGCCACGGCCTCTATGCTGTCCGGGTCTGCACCCTCCTCTGAGAGGAAGACATGAGAAGAGGCAGGGTGGACAAAGGAGGGCTTACATATATGACATGTTCCACATAGTCTTGGTTAACCTGCATGCACATGTAAAATTTACCACAGCGTAATAAGTAGACCGTCAGACTTACGAGTGAGGAAGTCTTTGATCTGTTTGATGAGGTCTCTCAGATCATTGTTAGAGCGCTCCACTTTGTTCTTTGTGGCGGTTGCCTTGTCTAGAGCAGCCTGGGCTTTCCCCTTGGCCTCCTCTGCTTTGCTCTTGGCCTCTGCCACCTGAATTAAATCGAGAAATGCTTATAGAGGACATAAAAGGCTAATAGATAAAAATTATTTACCATAGCTGCATAGCTCTTCACCTTCAGTTATATAACAGTGTTTTTGAAGGATTGTGAATGAGTTTTTTAATTAAGGTACGGGGTGGAACAAAGTAACACTTAAAACGGAGATTCAGACATATATTCCTGGCTATATTTATTTTGAGAAGTGGACAAAAAACTGACAGACTCCTCTGCAAAGTGTTTCTTTCTGTAAAACTAGACTGGTACAAACCTTTAGAAGCATGTTAACATAAAAACCAAAACACCACTAGTTCTAGTCTAACAGATGTGACGCAGTTTTTGAAACAGCAGAAGTGCATTAACTGTAGTTCAGAAAAGCCTCCATACCTTGGTGAACAGTCCCTCCACCTCTCCCATAGCTTTGTTCAGCTCCTTCTCTGCGTGTTTGGCTCTCTCCAGGGCATTGTCAGCAACTGCTACAGCACTGTTACAGTTCAGGCCTCCACAGTGACGGTTACCATCATCGTCACGGCAACCTGCACCCCCACAAGGGCTTTCCTCACAAGGAGCATCACCTGGGGCACCACAGACCTGTTTGGACAGGGTAACGTGTTTGTATTAGTATGGAAACATGATGTGTATGTGTATGTGTAGGACTGAAACATATCACTCCTCCACTCCTCTATACCATTTCAACCAATAGAACGACTAGTGTATACTGGATAAAATTACCAACCTCAGCTCTAATGACTATGAAACAAGAATCTTAGAAAATGTTTAAGTTTTCTTAAACAAACAACCAGACAAGATGATTTTGAGTTTTCCATTAAAGTTTAAAAAAGGAATTACAACATTTTAATTAAGTAATTTTCACTGCTTTTGTATTTACTTCTCTCAGTCTTTGTGTGACAGCATAAATGAATGCTATCAAACTTTATCGGTGCTGCTAACTCCTTCAAATAAAAAAGTGTGTAATCAAACCTTCTCATTGATCTTCTTTATGTTGAGGCCCTGTGCTTTGGTGTTGAGTTCTCCAAGAGCACGCTTGTTAGCAGCATTTTTACGATTGAAGTCATCCTTCTTGGCGTTGATAAGGCGCTCGGTACGGCGGCGAGTGTCTGCAGATTGGCTGACCGTGCTGGGCCTGGTGGTTGTTGATTCATTGGCTCGCCGCTCTGCATCAAGAGACTTGTTGTAGGACGTGCGGATGCTGTCGTACGCACCTGGAGGAGAGATGAGGAAGGAAAGTACATTTTCACTTCCACAATTTAAATTAATTGTAGTGATGCTGGAGTAGATTAGAGGATTAACAGGGACTACAGAAGGGGATTACCAGGGACTACAGAAGTGGATTAGGAATCAAGAAGCTGCTATTGATGGAAACTTGAGCAGGAAAAAGGAAAGAAATCCAGAGTGTGGATCTGGAGTGTAAAAAGCTGACAGCATCACCTAGGTTTAGTTAAGAGTGTGAATGGTTGAATAGAGAGGATTATCCTCCAGCTTCATCTCACCTAGGAAGTTGGAGTTTTTTAGGACATCCAGCTGGTGGTGTAGCTGCTCTGACGTGAGGTTTAGTTCTTTAGCTTCTCTCTCCAAAGCACTCAGCTCCTTGCTTGCCTCAGAGTTGCTGTCCTGGACGAAGGTGAGGTCTCCCTCCAGGCGGTTCAGCGTGTCAGTGGCCTCACCGATCTGTGCTCTGCCAGGGAAGAAAAGCAATTGTTGAGGGATTTAAATCGTGATTCTGATTTGATTTCAAATGTAATACTCAGCTGAAATGAAAAAACTGCTAAGAGGATGAAAAGATTTTTGTGACTCCAAAGCAAATACATTTTTTCATAAAATATCTTCAATAAGTGTCATTATTGGAAACTAACACCTTATGAGACAGAAAAAAATAACTTTAGATGGATTCTTTCACATTGAAATCTCTTTGAAAGGCTAACATCACAATCATACCTAAGATCTTCAATAAGCTCCATTAGGGTAGCGACGGCTGCAGCAGTGGCGTTGCGTGCGTTGACAATACCCTGAGCTTGAGCCAGTTTTTCCTCCAGGTCTCTGAAGGCCTTCTCATAGGCCCCGGTAAGTCCGGTTGTCTGAATCTCATGGGCGCGCTCTGCCAGAGTCTTGGTACGCACTGCCAGATCCTGGTGACAAGACACAGATATTAAAAGGAAAATAATATGCTTCACTTTTATCTAGGGATGAGTCAAGTTTTTTAAATTCTGAACAGTCATTTAATTAAAAAGAAAAAAAGCTATTAAGTTTGATTATAGTCATGTCTTAAAAAAATATGTTTTCCCTTTTTCGGCAGTGCAAGGTAATAACATGATATCGAGTATCGAGAAAATACTATGATACTATCTTGCTTGATACTGCACCTGCACAATGCGATCCCAGTCCCCAAAACACTGGTGACAGGGCTGACAGTTGGGGAACTGGCCAGAAAAGCCTCTGGCACACTGATCACAACGAACACCTGACACCCCCTGCTGGCAAACACAGTGGCCTGTCACCCGGTTGCACTGAGAGGTCTCAATGCCTCGCCAGTCACAGTCACAAGCTGGAGGGGGAGAGAGAGAGAGCAGTGAACACAAAGTAACAAGACTTAACTTACATTTTTTTAATTGCGCATGCGCCCATATGAAATGCACTGCAGTGTGTTACTTATCAATTAGGGCCTGCAGTGAAGGTTTTACCAATCCAATCTTAACTTATTTCTAGAGCTTAACTTTGTTTGCCTTTGGTACCAAGGTCCTCACCTTGCTTATAAGTAAACAGGAATCATAATCATAAAAATCATTGATAATCAGGGGATAGAGCTGGCTGCAAATGCATACACATACGAAATACTTTCCCTATTGGACAAAAAAGATCAGTGGCTTGATGTTGTTCCACTGGTGTTGTTGGATTAACATTTAATGCACATATGGCCCACAGGTGTTCTTTTATAGGTGTATCTAATATAAAAGTAGCATCATAAATTATTCCAACAACCCACCAAATATTTTAAAAAAGTGATGCATTAACATTTACTCAGTCCATTTTGACAGACCTAAGTTTTTTTTTCAGGTGTGCTTTATATGCTTCTGTAACAGCAGCTAAACTATTTTAACGAACAAGCTATTACTAACATTTACCATGCTAATGTTACCTAAAATGCTTTAGTCTACTTTAACATCAGTAGAATAGGCTGTTAACATAATACAGTTTATATTATGTATTAGTTTATTCTTTTTTGTACAATTATTTTTGCATCTTAAGGTACTGTCTTTGTTGGAGCAGATGTAAAGTCTATAATCACTTTTGCATAACTCATTTTTTTATTTTATCCATTTTCCTAACAAGTACATCACTTCCCAAGAACATGTAATATGTCTGAGTGCTTCAAACCTCTGCATTGTGTCCTGGGGTCTCCCCAGTAGTTTTCCTGACAGTCTGTGCAAGTCTTCCCTCCAAAGCCATCACGACACTGACACTGCCCAGTGAACTGCAACCCAGAGAGTGAACAATAAGAACGATAACAAATCAATTTTTTTTGTTTTTGTTAATGAATGTTATTACATTTACACATAAATTGTCTCACGAGATGCGCTCATTTTAATATGTTCCTCACCTCATTGCATGCAGAGGTGACTGAGTTGTTGGGATCACAGCCGCAGAGTTCACAGCCCCTCCCGCTGGCCAGGTTCCAGTGGTTTGGGGCGCAGTGGTCACATGTCAGGCCTATGACATTTGGTAGACACTGGCACTGCCCTGTGGTACGCTGGCACACACAGTCCTCACGCTCCATACACTGGCTGCGCTCAGTACCCAGGAAGTTACAAATGCACTCTGAAGGGCAAATAGACAAAAAACAGTCCATAGTTATAATATTCCTTTATTGAAAGATTATCAACTTGCAGGGCAATGCTTTTTCTTATTTATTGTAGACCTTTTTTATCAAATACATCACTCACTCCTGCAGTTACGTCGTGAAGCATCCCCAAAATAGCCGCTCCTGCAGATGCCACAGTTGGGGCCCTCAGTGTTGTAGAGGCATTTCTTGCACTCTCCGGTTTGTCTGTCACAGGCGCCTATGTCCGACATATCTATGTTATTGTTGCACTGGCAGGGTTGGCAGCGCCCTCCAGGCTGAGAGGGGTTGCCATAATAACCTGGGGCACATTCCTCACATTGAGCACCTGCATTTGGAACAAAAGCAAAAAGGATATAGAATAAGAGTTACAATAGGAGGAGATTTGATAAATGCACTATTGCGACATTTATTCATACTAAAATATATTTGCAGTAAAAATGAGTGAAGTGCTCTGCAAGATTTTTTCAAGCAATTCACAGGGTGTATGAAATCACAGGAATTGGTGACATTACAGCAGAATCAACAGTTTTTTGTTTTTTTTTTTTACAACATAATGAGGAGGCTTTTCATAAGACCAGAATATGACAAGACCAAGACTGAAACTCACTTGTTTTAACTGGATGTTTCATTAAGCAAGCATGCTATTCTACTACTTGGCTTAACCTCTACAAAGCATTTACACAGTATGTTACTGAAATCAGTTTCGTTATTCATCATCACTCAGTGGGGGTTGTGTTAACCAGTTCTCATTAGTTGAGTGTCTTTTACATCAAATTTCATCTTAGTAGATTATGCAACACATTGTCACCCTTGTTGATTACATTGTAGATAGTTGGCAGTAATTTGCATTTTGTGATTTTTGTCATGAGCCTGGTTGTGCTACATCCTGGTTTTACATTGAATTGTGTATCATGTTTGACCGCATCTAATCCAAAGATGTCAAGAACTGCTGCTACATACTGTGCCAACAGCAGTAAGGCAAATTATTGTAATCCTGTAAACCAGTATTTTCGTTACACCGTTTTTCCTCACTTTTATGTTTCATGTTCTGCTCCTTTAGGTTGGACTCAAAAGAAGAAATATTTGGCATAACTCAGTCTAGAGGGAGAGGAAATTAGTAAAAGAGGGAATAAGAAGGTTGAGAGAGGTAATGGATAGAACTGTGCTGGTAGAGTAGAAGCTGAGGAACAAGGTGAGAAAGAAAGAGAGAAAAGAGAGAAAGAGAGAGAGAGAGAGAAAAAGAGAGAAAGTTGGAAGTTTGATGAGCATAAGGAGGTAGAGTACGGTAGAAAGAATCTGTCATCAGCTACTGTTTCTTTAAACTCTTCAGGTCAACTGACTCTCTCATGATGCACATTTTAAAAACAGCACACCACTCTGCTTTATCTGAGAGGTCAGGCTGGTAAAAGAGAGTCACATCAGTGTATTAATCACAGCTGTATGGCTTTATTGTTGTTCCAGGACAGTTTTTCAGCTCTATTAGGAACATTTATGCAGACCTGGTTCAAATCTTATGTTGAGTTAATCAACCAGTTACAATGGTGTCTTAATATAATTGTTTAGTCTTCAAAGGAAATCATTTGAAAGGACTTTGAACATTATTCTTTGAGCCAGATCTCACACATGGACAGGAGTGCACGGTGGCACAGCACCACTGAGGGGTGGGGTGCTGAAGCCATGCATGGGTGGGATTGGTAAAGTGTAGTGCTGGTGGAAAAAAGAGGATTGGGAGGGGGGAAAAGAAAAGGGAAAGGATTGGGTTCAACCACTATTACTCACGCTTAAAAATGGTCATCCCGGAGCGTTTAACAATCCCTGTGTCAATAATACAGGGGAGGAAGGAAATAACACAGGTTACCATTCACCAGAGTCCACTGAGAAACATCATTCTTACCTGGTTCCACTTATGTTCTTTGTCTTGTCACATAAGGAAAAAAAATAATTATTTTTTTACCATAATGTTTTAGAACTGCTTTGGAGCAGAAAATGACCTCAGTGGTTGACTCTGTGGGTCTAACTGAGGTGCATCTTGGTTGACTAATAACATGGATCCTGTGGTAAGACGGACTCTGAAAGACTGGCCTGATATTAGAGATGGATATAGATGGATTCCAAGAGGACAATTCCCCATGATTTCAGAAACTCTGACCTTTCCTCTAGCACCAAAGCATTATCAAGTGTAATGTTTTCCCATGTTCAGCATTTTAGCTAAGCATGTTAGCATAACATTTGCTAATTAGCACTAAACGCAAAGTACAGGCTGATGTGACTGTCATCAGTTTTCTCTTGGGTTAACATTGTTGCTCAGTTGGTCAGCTGTACAGACATTTATGATCCCCAGAGGATTTAGCAAACAAATAATTCTGGGGCCATCATCATGTAAAAATGTGAACAAACACCTGGAAAGCTAAAGACAGTGCCTGCAGCCTCAGCTGTACATTTTGTTTAGTGATAGTTAGCCTATTAGCAGCACAGCATGCTGACATGATAAACTAAGATGGTGAACTGCTTAATGTTGTAGCCACTAAACTACATCCTGACAGAGCTGTTTGTGTGGCTGTAGTCTTGTTTTGAATTTAGTTTGACTATAACATCAGTTTTATGCAAACTACCACACTTATACATTACTTTTGAGAGAGACTATTGAGATTTTTGCCTGGATAAACACATCACAGGCACAATTACACTTTATGCATGTAACTTAGACGAGGTTTTGTTGTGATGTTTTAAACCTCAAACACTGACTCAGTTTGGATCATAAAGAGCAGTCTGATGATGCAACAGTATAATGTTCAGGTACATAACAGGTTCAACTGGCATCCACAATGTCACAGCTCCTGCAGACAATGACCCACCTGCCCCTGTGGTTACAGTGAATGCAAATGTGAAATTCACTCTAACAGGAGAAGCACATACACATGGACACAATGATGGTATCACCAGCATCCCTTTTAAAAATGACTGGGAGAAAGACAGCAAAAACTGTGGCAGAGGAAGAACAGCTGGATAGATGTAGACAGAGCAGAGAGTAAAAGCATGATCTTAGGCTTACCTGTGTAACCCTGGTTACAGTTGCAGATAATTTGTCGGTTACGGTTGTCCTGGTAACAAGAAGCAGCAAAGTGGCGTCCACTGTTGGGCCCATCTGGACAAGGGCACGGCCGACACTGACCACCAGATGCTATGCCTAATACTGGGTTACCATAGTAACCATTGGCACACCTACAGAGATGACAGGGGGGTTTACTCAGGTAAACACTGTGCTTGAAGAAACATACAGAAAGGTTGTCTGAAGTAAAAAAAATCACCATCTTTAAAGATTTAAATAACAGAATAGAAACACAAAATCACATTTCAAATTCAAATTTAAACAAAACTGATATTTTTTGGTAGCTAGTGAAATACACCTGCAGGTCTGCATATATATTCAATTCAGCATGATCATATTAAGTTTCGTTATTTTGATCTTAGATTATCAAGGATGTTTTAAAATGGCATTTACAGTAAAGTACAGAGCAAAAAAGAATTTAGGAATTTGTTCTTCTCTTCTCACAACTCCTTTTTTATTCTCTGATGTCTCAAAATCCCTCTTCCCTTTCGTGTGATAATTTATGCTTAGACTAAAATGAATCTTCTGCAGCATGGTCACTTTGAAACATCACCTGTCACACTTGTCTCCTCCAGTGTTGTCCCTGCAGCTGACGCAGGCTCCGGTCCTCTGGTCGCACTCGTCTGCATGGCCATTACACTGGCAGGGTCGGCAGCTGGGGAAGCCCCAGTGACCCGCCTGACATCCGTCGCAGCGATGACCAAACGCCCCTGGACGACATTTGCACTGACCAGTGAACTTGTCACAGAGTCGAGTCACAGAGCCTTCCAAGCTGCAACCGCAGGCTGGAGAAAGAGAGGGAAAGGAAAGGGAATGTGGAATGATAAATAAATAATTTATAAACAGAGGGGCTTCAGATTCACAACTCTGTAGTAAGAGACAGTAGAGGGCGCCAGCTGCCCAAACAATCAAAGGCACAGCACATTAGGATGCTCTGATTTATAAACTGGATTAAAGAACAATATGCAAGATCTACTTTTGAGTGCCAATATTGTAAGTAGTGTTTGAAATCTGGGATGTTGCATGTTTGATGTTAAATTTGCTTCATTAGCTGTTGTAATGTCTACAAAGGTCTTATTAAGCTCTACCTGGGAAGTCTTAAAATTAAGTTATGATAACTAGAATTGAAGTGTTAAAATATAGAAAATGTTACATCATATCCCTCATAAAAAGGTCTGCATTTCAAGGAAAAATTAAAAGATCCAGAATTTCTTACGTATGCAGCCTGAGGGTCCAAAACCGTAAGTTCCTGGTGCACACTGGTCACATCGTCGACCAATCACATTGGGTCTGCAGCGACATTGTCCCCCACGGACATCACACATGGAGCTGATGGACCCCTGAAGATCACAATTACAAGCTGGAGGAGGACAGAGAAGCACAGGCATTAATGTGTGAACCCCAAAAAATGGTACATCTTGCACAGTGAAATCTGGTAAAAAGGCTAACACAATTTATTACGTACTTTACAGTTCACTCAACACTGCTGCATAGATTCACAGTCAGTTCAGTAGAGCTGAGAACCACTTTTTGTGTAAGAAACAGAAGGGAAAACATTTTAAGACCTACGATGGAGCAGATCTTGTCTTTGTATTTCTACATAATTGTCCAGGATTTTTAATAAGTTCTGTTGTTGTTGTTCTCTATTAACTTCCGTGGAAAATATCTGACTCTTTAGTTGCTAAATGCATCACTACTGTGCCACTCTGCTGTTTGCTGCTGATCAGGTAGCGGGTTTCCACTGAAAAAAAAGACAGCTATCAACTATGGCAGAAAAACTTTGCTATGAGGGAGGTGAGAATGAACCAAAACAGTAAAGTTGCAGCTGTACATCTGAACATAAGTTAAAACTCCCCTTTAAGCTCCTTAAGTTGTGCGCTATCAGCTGCAGAACCAGCTGATAGCACCTAGTTAGCAATAGTGTGGTGAGCGATGCTTCCACATTGTCACATTGTTTACACATCGTCATTTAGTACACTTTGTATAAGAATATCAACTAAAGCTGCTTTTCATGTGATGTAAAACTTAACTCTCTCGCTTGGCTATGTCATGAGGTGAATGTGTAGCAGTTCCTGTTAAGACTTAGAGCCCGAATATATTGTCAAAAACACATCTGTGTGATGCAGACGCTGAGGCGAAAAGCAGCAAGGAAAAGGTCAGAGGTTAGGGTGAGGGTCATGTAACCCTGCAGCCTAATGCATAGTAAACGTAATAGTTTAAACAAGGCAGGAGAATTTTAATAAGGTTTTTTCACTCACGCAGAGCCCCATCATTTATGATGGCTGACATGCTGGTGATTAGCTTGGCACAGGTGTCGCTCATCAGCGGGCGGGTCACGCTCTTTGCCCCCTCATGGCAGCGATACCGCTCATAGGTCTGCTTCCTGTTGTTAGAAGCTGGATCCCCTGCATTAAACATCTCCATGGAGGTGTGCCGTGGCATCAAGGCAATCTGTAGATGAACAAGGATTGAGAAGAAAAAAAGGGAGGGAGATGTTTGTGGGTGAAATAAAAACTGAAGATTCTTCCAGAGTTTGGATGCTCATTTCAGAGAAGTAGGAAAAAGAAATCAACTCACAGAGTCCACAAGCAGGACAGCGTTGGCTGCTCCGTTGAGGATACTATTGGCATCTTGATAGCGCCTGAACTCAAAGCGGAGGGTGTAAGTCACACCTCTCTCCAGACACAGAGGGTGAGGAGGGACCACAAACCTGGAGCAAACACAAGCAATACACAGATAATGATTAGAAACTGTGTTTGTGTAGGTGTGCATGTGTGTATGTCTATGTGTATGTGTATGTGTATATGTGTGTGTGTATGTGTGTGTGTGTGTGTGTGTTGGAGCCACAGACCTGGCTCCAGCAGGCAGAGAGACTGTAAGTCTGTCATCATCTGGGATGGTGTTTCCACAGGGGCTGCTGGTAGGAATCGACCCCGGACGGATCAATGCTATCCGCACCTCCTCCCAGTCTCTGGGCATCTAGTGTCAGGATTACATGGTTAACATGCAGTCAAAAGGAAACTGATCATAAAATATTTAAGTATGTCAAATGGAGTATGACATTTGCAAAATAATAGCTAATTTTACAGAACGCTCTATTAAGTTGATAGTGCCTTTGTCTGTACAGTGAAGGCTACACAAAAACAAAGCTGGAGTCAAGGGGTGGTTAGCTTAGCATAAAGACTGAAAACAGGGAAGAAACAGGTAGTTGGGCTCTCCAAAGGTAAAAAAAAAATTCTACCAACCAGCATCTCTAAATCACCTAGCAACATCTTTTATCTTGCTACACTATAACTACAAAAACTGAAGTTGTGGTTTTATGTAAGTTTACATTTGAGGCTATTTCCTGTCTGTGCGGTGTGGTTCTTTGGAGTTCTCCATTCTCCATTTTTTTAAAAGCAAAAAAGAGTTAATCTAACTCTCAGCAAGGGACAGAATAACCGTATTTTAGAGATCTTTATTTATTCCTTTAAAGGCTTTTGTTTAATCTGAGGAATGTACTTTCAGCAGAGATGTTAAGGTACATGTATACACACACACAAACCTGTGACTCGTAGCGGATAAGTAGGTCATATTCCATGGAGTAGGGTATGTTACTGATAAGGAACTCCAGGGTGCCACCCTCAGGTACCCGAGCGAATCCAATGCCCGTCCATGTGGCAGGGCGACCTGGCTGGTGCTCTCTGGTCTCCAGCATACAGCCCTGAGAATGTACAGCACATTCAGATATATTGTTAAATATATATCAATACTAATGCCACAGAATCACTCCAAAACAAATGTGAACTGATGAAGAGTACAAGGGGGGTGAGGTGCTTACCTGCCCCATTTTAGCCAACTCAGCCTCATAAATATAGTGATCCAGAGCCATGAAGAAATATCCTGACTCCACCTGTGTACACTGACGTCCTGTCATGTGACTGCGGCAGCGGCACTGACCGCTCTCCATGGAGCAGCTACAGCAAAGAGATTAACAAATATTTCATTCCACTGCTACAGCTGATATTGTAAGGTTTTGCTGCCCATGTTGGAAGCAGAGTTTAAATCAGTGATGTACTTTGTCAGTTTCTTCAGTTAAGTTCAAAAATAACAAGACAATGAGAGAAGCTAACAAGTAGGGTCCATAGCAATGCTACCAGCTCTGTAAATGCACAGCAATGCTTTAAATGCTAGCATGGAGATGAAAATAATGTTTCATGGCGTATCCATGAAAAAAAGGCTAATGCACCCAAAAGCTGTTGAGAAATTTTTCTCAAAACCACAAAATTAAACCTCATGGGGTTGTGAGTAGAGAAGAGGGCCCTTTCTCCCGATGAACATAAATGCATGTACACATATTCATGTCAAAAGATCTTACAGTTGATGAAATATTTCAGCTTGGACCAAGTTCACAGACAGATCTACTTTACTTTTTTGATAGCCTGACTGAAAACAGATGTTGTTCTTCAGTAGTAGCGTGTTAGTACGTGACCTGTGTTGTAGAATACAGCATTACTTACTGGTTGTCCATGGCTCCTCCGATGTCACACTCACAGCCTCTGCAGCCGTTCGGGTCATGGCTCAGAGCCCAGTGTTCTGGCTGGAAACACAGCAGAACAGACAGGCAGCAGAGTAAGCAACAGGCAGAAACAGAGGCACACACAGTAACCACTCAACAGCTGAACAGTTACTCCTGCCAGACATGATGCATCACTCTCCACACTGTTACAAAGTGAGAGGGAACTTCCCCTGTCATACCGCAGTGTTAGTCATACTCTTATAATTCAGCTCTCTAATTCAAGAAAACAAAAGTCATAGCTACAGGGAATGTTATTACTACCCTTTTCTCTTCAGTTGACACTGATGAGATTTTCAGACTTGACAGTGAGAATACTGAATTTAAAATGAGTTTATCTCAATCTTTATCTTTATTTGCACTAATCTAGTTCCAGTTTGTGGACAAAAATTATCATCATCTCTTGCATTGGTACTGGTCTGTGCTCCAGGCCAGTCTGTTTCTCTTGAAAACTATCTAGAAGGTAAACATGAAAAAGTGTGAGCCAGAGATAACATGTACTTATTTTTCATACAGGTAACTTTTCTATGTGTAAGTTGACAATAATACTGATAAATTCACTTCTATCTTTTAAATATATTTCTCTGTTATGTACATTTTCAGCATAATGACATGCTTTTTTTTCCTAAGGATTTTTTTATAATTCTCTCCAATGTTGACATTACACTAATGCTAGAATGAGGCTCCACAGGGCTCATCAGAGGACAGGATCTACTTTCGGACCACATCCAGGTCCTGACCATTTTAGGCCTGCTGTCACCCACTCCAACCGGACAAGCCGAAAATCCCTGGGTTAAATTTAGACACAGGGCCCAGGCGGGAGCTCACATTCCTGCCTGCACTATTCCCAGCTGGCTAGGTTTGGGACAAGAGGTTAAATTATTACAGGAAGCTGATCACCAACTAACAACTTGGGCTGCTGGGTAGAAAGTGTGGTAGGAAAATATGAGAAACAAACAGAGAGTAGAGAGAAGAGCACACTAAGTAAGATGTAAAGAGCAACTAAGGAAAAGGAGAGCCACAGGTAATATGGGCTATGGAGTGAAATGTAGGGAATGAGAGTCAGTGAATATTTTTTGTCTCGATAAATAAAAGTCAGGCCAAAAGGACAAGATTTTTTTGCACTGCCTTACCAAACACTGGTCACAGCTGCGTCCAGTGACAAGGCGCTTGCAGAAGCAGTCTCCGCTCACTGGGTCACACTGGGAGCTACCTGACACCGTCCCCCTGTGGTCACAGCGGCAGGCTGGTGGCACAGAGGAGAGGAAAAATGATTAGGTTTCTAACAGAGATAACTAGTTACTTCAACACACTAAATTAAAAAAAATGTTAGGCACTTCAACTTATTTTGTTTGACTGAATTACTTGTTCTCTCGATAACCGTCATCTGTCTGTTCAGTCACTAAAATGCATAAAGGGGAGGATCTGATCACAGTAATAATTTAAAATCGATGTCATTTTCAGTAACTGTATAATAGCTGTTTCACAGCAAGTAAACTTAATTTGCAGTAGCAAGTCATTATGAAGTTTCTTTGCCTTGTGCTTTGTTTTCCGGCAAAGCATCCAGCCTGAGAAAAAAGACTTGTTAACACTAATCAGGGTTTTGAAATTTTTGGAAAAAAAAATCTTGTGGTCTGATTTTATGCATAAATCTCCCAAAATGTTGCAAGAATGAAAACCAATCAAAGAAAAAGCTCTTTGTAGTAAAGATATAAATATGACACCATGGATTGCATTTGAAAGTTCATTGTTGATACTGGAACTTTGTTATTATTATAGGTCAGACAAATTTATAATCAGTCTAGCTTAGTATAGCTCTTCTAGGTTTGTGTGAGTTATAACAGATGCTGTACTTACGTTGGCAGCCCTGAGGGTTGTCAGCACTCAGGCCAAAGAAACCGGTCTTACATTTGTCACAGCGGGGACCCTCGACATTGGCCTTACAACGGCACTGACCTCCCACCATGCCAAGGGAAGGGTCTGTGTGGCTGTCGCACATCCCTCCATTCTGGGAACCATCTGGGTCACAGTCACAAGCTGAAGGACACACAGATCCCAGGTAAGTTTTAATGCATGAGTAGGTAAACTTAAATAAGATGCAAATGTGACTGGATGCTAGAATAATAAGCTCTGTTACGATTAGGGTTACAAGGATCCTATTTAAACAACAAAAAAGTAAAGGAAAAAGTGATATGCACATTTAGCATAAACACTGTAAGTGGTCCAAGCTGCAACAAGTTAGCCTGGTTCTGTTCGAGGTGGCAAAATCTACCTATCATCTCATTTTAAGCTCAACACTCAACAGCTAACATCTTGTTAGTTTAATCATATTAAAACTCAGACTGAAAACTTCAGAGCCAGTCTAGTTGTTTGTTCAGATTTTGGGCTATGCTAAGCTAAATATGATTGCACTGATTTTGCCTCATTTATCCTTGTGTCATACTTTAAGATGTCAATCATAATTTCCATATTCTATAAAAATTATGACTATAACTGGCATATTAGCTTTTGGCATCCATTCGACAAGAGCAGTGCTTTTTTGCTTTTTAGCTCAAAATGTTGCAACCGTCTGGACTTTTTTTGTTCTATATACAACAGCAATCACTGCATTAGTGTGGTACTGAAGAAAACTAATAGGTGCAATGATTCAAAGACAAGCTAAGGATTTACAGGAAGCATTTTGCTTCTCAGATTTACAAACTGCACCGAATTTTTAGTTTATTTCACAAAGAACACAAGAAATATAAATTCACTTAGAAATTGTAAGTCAGACAACCTAAAAATATCTGCATTATGTCTGTGTGTTCAGATCTGCCAGAGTAACAATACACATTTCTGATGGGAACTAATCAGCAGGTCAAATTACAATAACCAACTTTCTGATGTGGTCTCCCTCACCTCATGCAGAAAACACAAACACACACTCACCTATGCAGACTCTTGGATCTCTGATATCCTTAAAAGGATCTTTGTAGTAGAAAGGTTTGCACATCTCACAGTTGCGTCCCATTGTGTTGTGCTGACAGTCATCACACACTCCCCCGCTGACATTTCCAGTGGCCATATACACCGCCATGTCAAAGTGGCACACGTTCGAGTGGCTATTGCAGTTACACTCTAGAACACAAAGATATTTATCTCAAACTCATCCGATGTCAACATACACATTGTCATAAAAAAATTTTATTCTGATTTATTAATTTTCCAGATTATGTTTGTAAATCAACTAATCAGAGAAAAATATTAGCCAGCTAACAAATAATCAGTTTAAAAGTGGCAGTACATGTGATCCCTTTTGAATTAATGCCTAATATTTCATAAGTATGGGATGTATTTGCCCTGCATTTTGTGCCCTCTTTGCTTCCTCTTCTGCACTCACTCTTGCAGGCGTTGGTGTTGCGTCCCTCAGCTGGCCTCCATGGCAAGTCATTGTGGAAGTCAGTACACTGTTCACAGTTCAAACCCTTGGTGTTATGGTTACACACACATCTGCCATGAACCTTAAAAACACATGAAAGGGGGGATTGAGGCAATTTATACAGGATAAGAAATCAAAAGCTTTAAAACTATGAGAGTAAATTGGAGGAAGAAAACAACATAAAAAATGTTAATTAAAAGCCTGTTTTGAAACTAAAGCCTCATCACTCACCATCCCTTCTATGTCATCCCTGATGCCATCAATGGGGGCGCACTCAGAGGCGTGGCCATAGCAGAAGCAGTTTCCACGTACGACAAGCTCATAAATAGCATAGTAATATTTTTCCTTGATTTCAGCTCTGGGGTCCAACAAGTTGTCTCCCAGTGTGTGAAGCTTGGTGAAGTTCACTCTCAAGTTGGTGATCTTCAGCTGGTCTGTCAGGGAGAGGACGTGAGGAAAATAAGTGGGAGAGGAACAGAATGTAGGTGTGAAGTCAGAATAAGGCTTCTTTTAGTTTAGTTGGGGTTTTTTGTGTATGGAAGCTGTATAGTTTTAGGGTGGATGTTATGACAGAAGTTGGTGAGGCAAAAATGAAGGACAGCAGCTGAGACATGGGTTCAAAATACAAAGAAAAACTACACACACACACACACATACATAGTGCACAAAAGCCCTTCAAAAGCCCCTCCAGCAAAAGGAAGTCAAGGCCAGTGGAGCATGGCAGAACTGAGAGTGTGGCAAAGCATTATGGGTGAACAGTTAATGATGTGGGATGATCTGAGGATTAGTTAGTCCTCAAGAGTTCTGAGGCTACTTGATGTTAAAATCAAAAAGGGTGAAATTGGGGGAGTACTTTTCTCCTTGGCCTAGTTTAAATTCTAATGACGAGTTCAATGATTTCAAGCGTGTAAGCAATTCTAATTTTACAATAAACAAAACCTAAGAATCATCATCAAGTATTTTAATGTATTCAAACACAACATTATATTTAATAACAGCACATGCAAAACAAGACCAGAAAGCCTTTACAATTGAGATTCAAGTTCCCCTTTGTGTTATATCCTCACCATTACACACAAAGAGAGACTGAACTTCGGAATAACTTGGTCAAAAACCACAGCAAAGGCAGATTTTAAACTGCCTGTGGTGTTGGATTAAGGGTTTGGGAATCACCAAAAGTTTGAAGTTATCTTTCAGGCTGGGGTTAGGGTGTCATGGAAATCCATTCATGGACATATGACACACTGACCAACTGTCACTGCCATCTTTTGAGCCACACCACTAGAAAAGGAAGTAAAAAGTGCAGCCAAACCATTGACCTCACAAGAGAACTGGCAGGCTGGTAAAGAAATGTACTGTTAAAAAATTGCATGTAATGTATTAGAGGATGTTCTTCCACACACATCCTTTTGATCTAATGTCTTGATCCACTGGAATTTGTCAACCCACTCACATGGAAAGCAAAGCAATCATTCAGGCAGAGCACTGAAGTCATGTTTGCATTGACTGATGAGCATCAGGTGCTTTCATTCTTCACAATCACTGGTTCATCAGTCAGCCGTGTGGATATCAGCTCATTTCTCACATCCAGGAATACTGATGCAGCTGTGCAGAGCAGCCATTTAACTCTTAGCTATCACTGTCGCTGTGGTGATACCTTCATGCCATCATTTTTTGCTGCAGCTTCCTCCACCGCCCCAACCTGTCTTTACTGTCATGTGCATATATGTTTTGTTGAAGGAAGAATAGCATTCACAAGGACAGTTGTTGCTTCAACTCTCTAAAAGCTCCCTGAGAGAGAGGAGATTTCTCAGTATATCTTACTGCATAATCCTTTGAATTAAAAGTGATTTCCTTGACATAATTTTTGAACTGAACAGTCTCCATTCATTTAGCAAAGAAAACAAATGTCATTTTTTAAGTTTAAGTACATTTCTGCAGGTGGAAAATGATGGACAGCAATGGAATGTTGTGTTGAAATGTGTCTTCCCACATCCTGCCTCTTTATCCTCTTAAACTATTTGAAGAACATTCCTTATAGGGAGAGAGATAATGCCTATCCACTAAGATCTGTCTGTCTTTTCATCCCGTCACTCTGCAGGAATAGTCATAGTCAGAACATCCCCCCGCTGTTACAGTCCAGCTGTTCAACAGTAGTCATCAGCACACACACTAATGCAGCTCTGCCACAACACCTAAGCACACCAACACAACTTATACACATTCTCATGTGGCAAAATACCTTTCCATTCTGTTAAACACTGTCAATGTTACGCTTTCCACAGACCTACTCTCCTTTGCAAACAGTAGAGAAATTACGCCCACAGTAAGTGTTCACAGAACCACCGACAAACAGCAGGCCACAGAGTGAATACAAATTACAGCTAATGTTACTGACACTTGTTTAGTGTATAATTAAAAGTAACTCCTCTTAAAACATTTAAGATAAGTAAATTAGGTCGAAAATTGGGATAATTTTGGTATAATTTTTTATCAGCATCATTACCAACACAAGGAATATAATTTTGAGTTATTCCCAACATTATAATTATGGAACAGAGCAGTTGCAGCCTGCTTTAGTGTCTCTTTACAAACTGTTCCTCCCTATAAAAAAGGGAATATCTTGGTCATGACTTGCATTTAAAAACTTTTAGCTCTCCCAGTTTCCTGTAATCTTAAATCCTGCAGAAATTAAAGCAGCAGAGTTGCAATAAGATGAATGAAATGTCCAATGGGAGGCGTTATCTTCCAAACCCTGACTCTACCCTGCTGACTTTATCTATGGTAATAGAATCCCTTTTTTGACAGACAAGCGCTAATCCCTTCGGTTTCCATGAGACACTGTCTGTTTCTCATCACACTGTAATAGCAGACTGGAGAACAGTCCACCAACTCAGCCAACAGCAATCACAGCAGCCAAACAGCAGCTCTCCACAGAACCAAAGCTGAAACGGAGACTGACATATACTATCAGTTCAGTCCAATGCATAAAGAGAGCGAACAGAAAGGTGATTGGTGACCTGATCTTTCTTAAGCTTCCAAAAATATAAATTCAAAATCAACATCTTTCTAGGTTTTAACAAATAGAGAGATTTCCCAAAACCAAAAACTGGCATTCACAAAACAAGAGTCTTCAGGCTAACAGCTCTGTCATACTGTGTCTACAGTAGGGACAGCAGTGCTCTGAACTTAATGCCTACATCAGCAAGCTCAAATCCTCACTTTTAAACATTGTCTTCTTTAGCTGGAATAATGATTTGCATGTTTGCCATCTTAATTTGCTGTTTTAGCATGCTAGCCTTCTGAGCAACTGAGATGATTGTTCTTCTACTAGTTTTCTTTTTCAATCAGGTGAGTGTAAAATTTGATTAGTGGGAAAAAATGGCAGTCAAAAATGTTTTCAGTAGAATTGAAACAGTGAACTCTGTCAAAATACATCAGATAGGCTGCTGTGATATCAGCTTCAAGTAGGTACTAATATTCTCTCTTGAGCCCCCTTTTTTTAAGCCTTTATTCATGAGGTGATTTTAGAGGGGATGGCGGAGAACATCCTCCCCCTTGTTAGCAAAATGACCAAATGTGTGCCATTTGCTTTAACCCGTCCTTCCTCATCAGCCCCTCTGAGGTCACTAATATGCAGACTGTGGTCTTCATCTGAACCCTGAGGCAACACTATCCAAACCTTGGACCTAGAGTTAATAAGTTTTGTATTTTTTTTACCTTTAAATGGAGCCTTTCTACATTAACCAGTGAAAGCTCTTCTAGGCTTCACACTACCGTAAATCATCTCAGTCACTGCTCAGACAATCAAACCTCTGCATTTAAATTAGCATTGTGACTTTAGTGTGTGACCCACGCACACACCCACACACATTCACACACACACGGGACACATGAGACAGACAACAGAAATAAGTGAGTCAGAGGACAGTGATTTCACATGGCCACTCATTCCAACCGGGAAAGGTGTGATCAAAATGTAAATAACTTCAAAGAATCAAATTTCGTCCAAAATCTCAGTATTCATGGGCTGCCTTTAAATACATCTATCAGTGCCTCTCTCCATAAGAGTCTCACAGAACATTGCTCACTTCAGGCGAGTCAGTGAAGTAAAAATCTTATGAATTCCTATGACTGTTCAGACTGAGGTCGCTTTGCAGAAAATCAGATCTATATCTGTTAAATAAAAATAAAGTACCCGAAATCTGGTTTAAAAAGAACACATTCCATGTGATCTGTGCTGTTAACACTGTCATAAAGGAGATTAGAGTCACACAAGCAAAAGATTTAAGCCGCTTGTGCTTGCAGTGTAAATGTCACCTTACATGTTAATTCTTTACATGTTCTATGACTGTGGAGATTGTTTAAAGGGACAATGTGAAGTGCCACAACACGAGAGACTACAAGAGAAATAACACAATGAATCATCATCATCATCATCATGAATCATAACTTTGTAACGCATGTTTGAATTTTTTATTTTAGGACTTTTTGTTCTCAACTGAGTCTCTATGACACTTTTCCTCAGAGGCTGTGTGCTTTCCCGAAAAAAGGCTCTCCTGGTCAAATTTATATTGTTATAAATGATTGAGGCTTGAGTCAGGGCTGTAATTTGGGTTATTATCTGCCAATCACGAAGAAGGCTAAACTCTAATCTGCTAAATTACTTGGGGTGCTGATTCATTGTCTTGACAACAGCACACAGTAAATATGGATTGTTCAGCTGTAAGGAGGTCAGGGGTCTTCACGTGGGCCAGTTAAAGTGAGATATTTAGCAACAGAGCAAGACAACCTCTGCTTCTGCATTGGAAACCGAGCTCGGGTTTCTGGGAAAAGCTCTCATGTCCTGCCAGTCTAAACATGAGGGCCAGGACAGTGAGGCTGTGTGGGAGAGAAACAGCTGCTTTCCACATCTCTCCATGTCTTCCACACAGCAGGGCTATGTTTCGCACCCCAGAGAGAAGGGCTGTTCCAGTCCGTAATGTGTCACAGCTGGATAACAAGAGCTAATTGTGTAGGCTGGAGTTTGATAAATAGTGTCAAATGTTACTGTGGCACACAGAGAGAAAGGATAGAAATAAACTATAGTGACAATTCAGCTTTTGAACATATCTTATGTTTTTCACTAGACAATATTTGAGGAAATGATATTTAAGCTCCTGGCCTCCGGGTGGGTGTTTTCTCATGGCAGCAGCTGACTTTCACCTACGGGCCAGTATGGCAAGGAGACTACTGTCAACATCTGTGGTGTGCCACTGACCTATAAACCCCACAAACACTGATACAAGACACGCCTTTACTTTCAAGTGCACAAACCGTTGGTAATGTCTGTTTTTAGACAATTTAAAATGCCTGTCCCTGCAAAACACTCAAGATTTGGGAAGCCCCATTGTGCAGTTAATTTTGACATTCATCCAGACAGGTGGAGGCTGGTTGAGCTACCTTACAAGCAATGACACTAATTCCCACCTATTTTAACTTTTGCTCTTGTGATTTTAGAACCTGCACAGTCATTGGAAGCTACCACAGTTGTACACATAGCGTACATGACATGGGTCAGTGCTGTGTCTCAGTGCTGTGTTGATCATGCACAGTAAAAAAAGAGTTAAAAAAAAGACAACAATTATTCATTAAGATGTCATGACAGAAAATGACTAAATATCAAAACTCATAGTAGCAGAAAGCCCTCTCACCTCAGCACTAAGCACCTACAATGGTTTGACTTACTCTATGAAACAGAATAGTGAAAATGGCTTGGCACCAATCCAATGAAAGCACATATAGTGCCCTGAGGGACACATGAAAAAATCTGTCTGCTTAGTAATTAATCATAACCAGTCACTGTAATTAAAGTTGTGACCAGAAGACAGGTACAAATATCAAAACAAAAGCAAAGGATTTATATTCTGATTTCATATAAATACTACTTTTATTTCTTTTTTTTCCAGTGTTACTTCAGCAAACAAAAACATGCAAGTGTGACCTACTCTGGATGTTTGGGCTGTATGGATCTTCAATTCTGATTGCTGGATCCAACACTCTGTAAATGACCTAAACCAGGACAGACACATCATACAAATATTACACATTTTGACAAGCTGAGACCAGCAATAATTATTACATGAGTAGCAGCAGAGACAGCATGAGTGTGAATCAGATTTCGTACTCTGTGGCCTGCACGCAGGAGCAATACTGAATGTGTGGAATAATAACTTTGGTTGTGCTATTTACATGTGCTGGGGTTATTTAAAAGCTTAGATTTTTTGTCTTGTCTGGTCTGTTTGTTTGTTTTCAAATGCAGGGTCTGTGAATTCAGTATTGTCCAGACAGCAACTGAAATGCAGACAGGCCATGTGACACGGCTGTTCTTGGTTGGAGCTGGATCCTGTAGCTAACTTGAGCTTAAGCCCACAACATGTTCTTGAGCTGGCCTTCTCCTCTACATGCACGTTATGTTAGGGAATGAATTTTCCTTACACACGCCAAAAACCAAACTGCTAGTTATCCTCATTACATGCTTCTTGAGTCAAAACTTTAGTTAGATAGTTTTGTTTTGGATATATGCCCCTTTTTTACTTTCTTCTGCTCCTGCTTTACTTTTTTTTTCTTCTCATTAAAGTCTCAGAAAAAAAGCAAATAATGACATTCCTAAAGATTAAAACTATGTCTTAAGGTATGGCTCTATGTGCACAGTACCGTATTTTCCGCACTATAAGGCACACTTAAAAGCCTTTAATTTTCTCAAAACACAAAAGTGCGCCTTATAATCCGGAGCGTCTTATATATGGATTAATTCTGGCTGTGCTTACTGACTCGAAGCGATTTTGTGTGGTACACCGCGCTCAGTACGCTGTCAAAATACCGTAGTCAGGTGCGTCGCGGAGTTATACATAGGCCTACTGTGTATGCCTCTGTATTACTCAGCGACGGACGAGGACGAGGAATGAGCTGAAAAAGTGAGTG
>JAPZDV010000002.1:2784953-2839044 GCA_029814665.1 Acanthurus lineatus
AAAAAGTTCAAAAATAGACCATTCATTGACAGTGCGCCTTATAATACAGTGCGCCCTATAGTGCGGAAAATACGGTATTTGGATCTCCAGACTATGGATACACCTTTACATTTAAAAAGCTGAGAAAAACTAAGATTTTGTGTTTGTCTTGAGCAAACTGACCTGCCATTGTCTTATTTTATTGTTTTATTCCTTTAATCAATCACTCACCTCTCCCTCTGTTGATGGCTCAATGTCAGAGTAGCGCGACTCACAGATGACATCATTAATGTTACGCAGAGGACCCTGGGACACTCCGGGAAAAGTAGTAGCGCAGTCATGGGAAAAGTAGCGGTAAATCTGCCATGTACGACCAAAATCTGCTGATCGTTCAATCAGCATGGCTGCTGGTCGGAAAGTCTGAAAGAAAAGAATGTCTTGAATATAATTCTGAGAGTTTTAAAAAAAAAAAAAAAAAGTAACGGCACAAAACAAATATGTATTAATACAGAGCACACTTTTCAGCTACTTGTTGATACAGATCAAGAAAGTGATGACAAGAGCTTTTAACCCACCTTGAAGGTCATAATCAGGTGAGTAAAATGAAACTCTGCTTCCAGATCCAACTGGATAAAAACATCCGACTTTCCTGGGTGAGAGAGAGATGCAGAGAAAGAGAGAGAGAGAGATGTGAGGTTTGCATAAACTAACACTTAACATTTCACAAGTAAGGACTGTCAGATTGTATCAATAATTCACAAACAACCTGCACTTGTCCTCCATCTCTTTCATCAATTTCTGACAGATGGATGGCAGAGAATAATGCTAGGTACATGGAGTGAAGTAGCAACAGTGCTTTTGGCTTGAGGAATGGCATCTTGAAAGGGAAAGGAATTTAGTCTTGGCAGGAGACATGTAGAGAGCATGTCGGAAAAGCCCACACACTTCCTGAGTAGTAGAGTACCAAGTGTTCTGGAAAGCTACTTTACTCTGAGGACCACTTTTACTCTTGTACTCTGTGTTTTTGTAATATACATAGAGTACAAAGCCAAGAGGGGTTTGCCCGTCATGCATGTTGGGAGATTAATAGCTGCGCAGGAATGACTTTTATATTTTGCAAATTAACACTCTGCAACCCTCTAACTTTTGAACTGGTGATCAGAAGACAAACCACAAGACAGACTTTTCACACATGCAAAAGAATAAAGAAGTGGGGGAGAATTTGTTTTGATGCCAGCTCAGTTACATGTTTTGCAAAAACACATGTGCTTCACAAATCCATGTATTCTGGGGAATCACCTTTTAAACATATATGACTTACAGGTAATGACAGTGTGAGTGTGTGTGGCACAAATACTTTCCAGAGACATGTTAGTGAAAGCCCAAACCAGAGAACTATGTCAGTATATATGCTACATGGGTTAGATTTAGGGTCAGATCTGTGGTGTTCAGTTTATTTCTGGCCATAATCTGGTGCACATGGCATTAGATCATCAATTAGCATTTGATTGTACAGGCTATTGATAGATCTTGGAGTTTTGAAAATAGAATGCCAGCAAACAGATGCAGATGATAATTGTAACTAGGAGTGAGTCAGGCGTAGACCACAGCTTCTGGAGGAGTAAACAGCTGGAGTCACACCATTCTGCCCTAATCTGGAGTGGTTTACCGACGGGAGGAGAGCTCAGAGGCTATTTAAAAACTTTTCAGATTAAAAAGAGAATTTATTTAAACATCAACCTTCAAAAGATACAAACAGTGATCAAACTCCTAAGTTTTTGAGGTAAAAATTCACCTTTGTGGGGGTTAGGGGGATTGATTATGTCATAAAATATAACAACAGACAAAAAGTTCAAAAGTTTGTTCAAAAACATCAACAGAAACTTTAAATGACAAAAATGACAGGTCTTTATTTGACTCTAACATTCACTTTGTCTTAAGTAACTTCATTTTAAAATTTTTGAAAAATGACAAGTTATAGTACTGAAACCTTTGATACAGTATTTGAGCAAAAACACAAATCACAGTGTTGTGTTGGACTAATCTGCACATACGATATACGATGGACTCAAGCTACACTGCATTCTCTGTTCCTATGCTAAGGAAGTGAACACAGCAGTTGTATTGATAAACATCTTCCTGACTTTTTGCTATTATCTCTAAAAAAAAGTTCAATACAACATAACATACAACAATTTGTTTGCTGGACGTGTTAAGTCCAGCATAGTTAAGATAGAGGGTAAGAGGGACGTGGTTGAGATAGCCCTGTGCTATTAGTCAAGATTTTACAACAGCCCAGAATTAAGAAACAATGCACAACAAAGGGTAAAGATTGAATCCAGGATCCCAGGTAAGCTGGTATTTTTGTAACAAGATAAGTTCTTAGAGGGGTTTAGAACAATGAACAAGTTGGCAGAAACACCTCCACAGTTAACAACAAATCAACAGCTGACAAGGCACAGGAAGGAACAAAATGGAAAAGAATGAAGAGGAAGGGAGTGACACAGCTACAGCAGAGGGCAAAGGAGAGGGGGGAGGAGAGAGAGTGAGAGTGACAGACAGCTTAAAGAGTAATTGATTCCCATGAAACTGTAGTTCCCATTAAAGTGCACACAATTAAAGCACTGTTATCGGTATCAAATAGACATACTGTGCCACCATGAGCATGGAAATGCCACAGAGATGCCATGGAGAAGCAGTAGCCACCAGGAGTAAAAATAGTCAATATGCTTCCTGTCCCCCTTCTTCTTCTTCTGTTTCTCTCTGTTCTATTCTCAGTCTGCTGCTGCTGCACAGTGCTGTCATCAACGGCTCTCCATTACAGTGACACAGCTAACAACAGCTGAAATGAGCCTTGTGTCTAACTGGCTTGTATGTGCAGAGCTTTACAGTCATTCATTGTTGTTGTGTGTAAAAATACATCAGTTCAAACTGGTCCTTCTCCTTGTCCCTTGCTACTGTCTCTCGCATGCTCATGCATAATGCCTCAATTTTATCTTTCCATTGAAGCTTTCACTTTTTGGTTTTCCCTGTCATCCCTCTTCTCTCTTTCTATTGAGATGCCAGAGCAAGGCCTACTCTGTTATTAAGCCCATCTGTAGCTGGCCAGAAGATGTTGGCAACAGTATTTATGTGCGCATGTGTGTATATGTGTGTGAGAGTGTGTTTAAATGCAAAGTTAATAAGCTTTTAAAGTCCTCTACCAGTTGCCTACTGCTTGTGGTTAAGAATTAACTTTTAAGATCTTCTTCTTTTACCGTTTTTGCCATTTTTTCCAATTGAATAATTTCTAATTATTTCTGCGACATATCTATTACCATCATGTCCTTTTTATAACCAATTTATTTCCCTCTTCTATCCAGCCATCCCCCCCATTCTTCTCTTAACTATTAATAGCTTCAACTACATACCAGGGAGAGGCCATAGTCAGCTTGTCACATAACCAACTCTAGCAGAGAGCAGGGCTGATTTAAAACATACAGCATGAGCAGTTTCTCATGTTGACCTAATGCTTCTGGGAGCAATTCAAAGCAAATTCTCCAGCTTTAATTAAAGGTTCTGTGCAAGTCTTCAGCACTTGAAATGAAAGCTAAAATCACACTGAATTACACATTTTATACAAAGTCCAGTATCTTAGAATACTTCATACTAGGTTAAAATTACTTGGAGGTGTTATACACATCTTTGATGTCTCATGGACTAAAGTTCACACTGCACACAACATAAACATGTAACAAACTATTTATCAAGTTCCGTTTAACATTCTGTTAAACACATCATTGTTATCATACTAACACAGATATTTTTTGATTGTTTAGTTTAATTAGTTAAAAGTTAAGCTAACAGGATAGGGTGAGTTGTGTATCAAAAATATTATCTGAAATCATTATTATTTTAACTGTTTTAAATAAGTACTGATTTTAGTTATTTTTATAAACTGGGCCCAAGATTGTGCATCAATGCAGAACAAAAGCAACAGCAGTGTCACCTCACCATTCTCAGACTGCCACCAGGACTTCTTGCGGTGAGGTTTGAAAGTGGTGATAACATTCTCTATTCGGTGATTGATGGTGTTGTACACTGGGTCATATGGTCGTCTTGAGTCACAGTCAAAGCACTTCTTCTCATCCTGCAGCAGGACAAGAAAAGCATATGTGGTCAAAGGTGAAGAACTTCAGGGGCCAATAAGGAAACCAGAACCATGGATGAATCGGAGGAAGAGAGGAACAGACACAAAAATAAAACCTTAGGCAGCATAATTTAACTTTTTACTTTAGTTAACAGATTAAAAATCATTTTGACACAAGTTGTTCATGTAATAGGGTGAGTGGTGCCTCTGTGACACTCAGTGAATTGCCAGTTTACTGCGCTGGAGTGGATACAAAATAGTACAAACTCTGCATCATGCTCTATGGCACTTTGTCAAACAAACTGAAACTGGATCTCAATTAGTGGTGAAAATTCTTTCTGTTCTTTTTCTCTGATGTTCTCCAGAAACTGTGGGTGCACAAAATCACACAAAAAACCAATTCCAGCACAAGTCTGCTTTAGTATCACAGATGTTTTTAAACACACACACAAACACAAACATACACTGCAGCTCACACACACATACTGACCTGCAGATGACTAACAATGCAGTAGGGCTCTTTTTTCCTCATCCCACATGTGGACGAGGCCTTTAGGTTCTTCTCTCGACCAACCAATAGGTCCCCTGTTGCTGGGTAACAGCTGCCATAGGCACAGCCGTGGCTTTGGTCAGGCTCCTGGCCAACAGCAGCAGCCAGGACTGCAAAGGAGAAATCAGGAAATTAATTACAATGAACAGGAAAAGTAGTGCAGAGTGGCATCATTTCCTAACAAAGCTCCCATTCACAAGCTTGTGTTGGAAAATAAAGTCGACTAGAAATCAGTACTCATCTTTCTTTCCTAAAAAGGGACAACATCAAAAGCTCTTATCTCTTCCTGAAAAAGAGAGACTCCAGGATGGGAAGCGGAACTGCAGGAAACTCAAGGGCTATATTTGTGGTTTTGACAGAGTTTACTTAATCCTGTTACAGTGACCTCAATAGTGAATCTGAGAGGGACCTTCACTGTTTTTATTTTTTCAATACAACAGTATGTGAATAAAGAGGTAAATACTGAAGATGACAAGAGAAGCGCTCAAGAACTTCAGAGACTGTTCATGTTGAGTAAGTATTACAAGTTATTGCACATGATCATCATCAGTAGCTGAGTGACACCTGTTTTTGTGACAACTGGTACATTTGCACTTGCAATTTCAACCTTTGTTTGAAACTCAGGTCTGCTTATATGACCCAAAGAACAAATTTTTATTTTTGGGAGCAGAGAGAAGTCTCAGATTACCAGATCTGATGAGTGGACAGGGACAGGTAGTGACAGCTGTATTATTGCAGGCAAGAAAGTTTTCAATGTGCTCTGAGCAAGTGTGTTGTCATATAGTAGAAACATGTCTTCCTAAAGAAGAAGACAGGAGTACTCGACATTGCCAGTCTGACCCAGGAAGACAAATTCATGGTGCACAACTTCACAAATGTCACAGGAAGTTACCAGCATGCATTTTGTTGAACTTCTGACCTGTTACGGTCTTTGTGGTCAACAGGGCAAATTTGGTCCGTAATCATATTTGTCATGGTTTGTAGCGCTTGGGAAAAACACTTGGTACAACCTGCTTGTGCAGATGCCCTGGAAAGGTCATGGACTGCAGGGCTATGAAGGACTGATTAAGTTGGACACTGGTCCCCCCCGCTACTCGACAGCTACTGCTTGATCTAGACTCTATGTTGAGGCAACATCCAGTGGGTTGGGGATTATCTCAAGGCACTCAAGGCAGCCCTACAAGTTAACAGGCTCTGCTGTCTGCTGAGGTCCAAAACAACTGATCTGGCAAGAGGCCCCAGTTACAGGCTAAATCTGAAGATCAACCAGTGCAGGTCATAATGAGGTCAGCTAAGACCAGTCCCAGTTGGAGTTATGGCATCATAAAAATGAATGTATTATTATGTACTTATAGGTTAGTCTTCCAGTCTGGCAGAGAAGCTTGTTTTATAGATCAGCACTCAAAGTGAGTCCATCTGTGATGCAGCACTCCAGTCTTAGTGTGACTGAATAGAAGTGCTATGTGTGGGAGTTGAAATAAACCTTGTAAACTTTCATGACAACCAGCAGCAGCCGTCACACATTCCGCCAGACATCCTGATGTGAATCTCTCCTCCTACATGCCTCTGAGACCTGTGGTCTGTTTGTGTTGCTATGAGGAAATTGGTATGGGGAGTGAGAAGACTCAGGGGTCCAGCTGTCAATCTATGGTCTGTCTCTAACAGGTGTTTTTAATCCTCCTTCTATATGAGTACAGTCTACATAACAACCTTGTTAGGTAGCACTGAGGGGATTAAATGGGCTTTGGCAGGAGCATCAGATTCGGACTGGTTTACCATAAGCTGGGCTGCTTTTTAATACATTTGAAATTTTAGAATATTAAAATGTATTTATAAATTGTGTTCCTTAACTTTGATAAAGCTATTTTTATTCCTTCTGTGTGAGGAGATATGATCTACCAGTATAGTCACCCACTCACAGCTTTTTCTATGAACACTCAAGGGCTGTAGTGTTTTTGCAAATCTGTAATTTTTCACTGTAACAGCAACCCTGTATGCTTGTGACATTACATGTTTATTATTGGTTAGGATTTTTGATTGCATGGTATTTCATGTACTTTTCTCTCCCTCTTTGTGTGTACATGTGCAGGCTGCACTTCAAGTTGGCTCACTACAATATACCAAGCTACATAAAGCCTTTTATTTTTGGTAATTCAAGCTGTCTTTTTTAATGATTTTTTATGGCAAAGGGCAGAAATAGATAACAGTTTTATGGCTGCATTGCATTTAAACAAAATGTTTGACAGTTCACCACTCTGTTGTTTTTTATGAATTCGTCTGTGATATTAGTTACAGAGCAAATCAATATTTTTTTTCAGTTTGTGTCAATATTTAGCCATTTTTGGGCTTGAAAACATTGAACTAATATGGCAAAACGTGCTGAATTTTAAAGTAAAGTAAAACTTAATTGAGAATCGGTATTGTACATTTTGTCTGGCATAACACATACAAATACTTAATATTAATTTAGCATAAGAGAGATTTTGGCTTCCTTCTACTTAATGTGATAGTAATTTATCTAAAAGAAACTAATGGGATATCAAACCTAGGACATTCTTGCCATGAGGCAACAGTGCTAGCCACATTTTCAACATGCTGCCCCATTTAAATTTATATTAGGGCCACAGCCTCAGTGTTCAAAATCTTTGTAATAAAGTATTATTTTCTTTGAGGATGAAATTTTATAAAGTAGCAGATGTGTATTGTTTGGCAAACATAATCTATTTCACCAGTGCTATTATTTCTCAAATCAAAAAAGAGACATATAATGCAACCAAAAAAGGAAACTATCTTTAACCCGAGGAGTAAAATTTTATTCTATAAGTACTAAAAAAACTGAAAAACTGTGAGCCTGCTGTGATGCATTCACTATAGCTGGAGTCCTATGTAGCCTACATTCTGCACAACAACCATTTTTCAAAACTTTATAAAGCTGACAGGTATACAGGAAGGCTGGTTGCTGTACCTGCCAGCACCAGGATGCTCTCTGCAGGTCGACACACACTGATTAAAGAAGACAAAGACAGTGTTTTTTTCACAGACTGACACGTTATAAGGCCCGTTATAGATGGCGAGCCTGCTGGGAAAAGTGCAGAGGAGGATTTCACATGGACTCACACACATACATACACAATCTTGACACTCACTGTAGAGGAAACCAGTGTTTGCCTGGCAACTGGACAAGTCTCAGTCTGGTGCCAGCACAGTGAGCAACAAGCAAGTATGAGGATAACAAACACAGCATGCAGGACTGTATGTGCACCTGTGCATCTGTACAGAGACACACAAACACTTCTGCACTTTACTGACACGCAAACAAATACATAATTTGTACACACACTGGAACTGTCAAGTGAATGTTAGCATTAAGTATGTGCTTATTAACTACACAAAAGATATCTATTAGAGGATTTGTTTGAGTATAAGGTAAAACTCCAATCTCCTCCACATTTATCATTATCAGTGCAGACAATGACTGACATGATGACCTATGATAAGTCGATCTGATGCCCTTCCGTCATCTATTATCCGACTCTGCGAGAGGTAAAGAGCGTGAAAAAGCCACAAACACAGCGGGTTAGACAGGTGATTTGATAGGTGAGCGAGAGAGAAGAGAGACACAGTGCAGAGCCTTTGTACAGACAGTGGGAAGATCCATCCAGACACAACCTGATATCTATTCTGGAAACTATTGGCTCACACTCAAAGGTGTGTGTGTCTGTGTGTGGAGAGAGGGAGGATGGAGGAGGGAAGCAGACGTCTGATGTGTTGTATAATCGCTAGGTTTCTTGTTTTCTTTTATCTCTGTGTGTTTCTGTCTGTGTCTGTCTGCCTGCTACATAGGCTTCATGCCTTCACAGGCATCTCTGCTAGCAATATGAGCTAAGCTGACATCAACCAAGACCCAGGAAACTTAGATGTACAGAATGATTACATATTACTCCTATTACTTACTATTACACACTGGTCAGCACTAATTAAAAGGTGAAAAAATAAGGACAATCATAATCTCCTCATTTCCGTGCATACCAACCGTTGCTGTTTTGACGGAAACCGGTTCAGTGGAGGGGGGGGGGATTAAGATAAAAGAATACTGTCTATCAATAATGCAAGACTTTTTAATCAAAGCACTTCACTTAACAGACACTACACTTAGCCTTTAAAACCAGGAAGGACAACACTTGTGCCTCATCATCATATAAAAATGACCAATACTTAGGACAAAATGATAATGATAATGATATAATATCAATATATTGCACAACTCTAGCTTACTAGCCAGAGTTGGGCAATTTTGCAACTTTTTTTTGTAACTTTGTCAAGCTCGAGCTTCACCACATATACAAGGCTAATAGGCACAAGAGATTATCGATACAATCACTACTATCAACTTGTTGGATCTTATACGTAATAATTTACCATTGCTCTATAATATTGAGTACAGTACAGTTACTAT
Organism: Acanthurus lineatus; assembly: GCA_029814665.1. Classification (NCBI taxonomy): domain Eukaryota; kingdom Metazoa; phylum Chordata; class Actinopteri; order Acanthuriformes; family Acanthuridae; genus Acanthurus; species Acanthurus lineatus. The sequence goes on from JAPZDV010000002.1 coordinate 2,794,068, forward strand.
ATGAGTGTTATCAATCTTATCTAACTCTACTCAAGAATGTATGACTGTATGTATGTATTTGGTGTATTTCCCAAATGTCAAATGATTCATTAAAATACCAATCTTTGCCTGATAATACATATGGGTAGTAATGGCATGTCTTGCTGTGATACTGTGTGAGGCTGAGTAATGGTGCTGCACCTTACAAAACAACTAGTCCAGTAAGCTTAAGTAAGTTGACAGAAATCAGTCAAAATCTGTGGTTTAAGCATTTTTATATCTCAAAATGATTATTATTACACACTGGTCATCAGCACTTTTTCTCCAATTTCCAATCCCTCCAAATGACTCAGTGTGGATGGAAAGTGGGCAAAGGGGAAGATGACCAGCTGGGGGGCAGTTTTAAGCATGACTTGTGTGACTGTCTGCCTTCCTCTGTAAAATTTTTTTTACTTTTCAGGACAGTGGCGATAATTAATAGCAATTTAATAGACATCTGAGTATTTTTACCTTCTTTTTTTCTCTATTTCTTTCTCTGTAACTATTCATGGAGAGGCAGAGGGGAATACATGCTGACAGCTTGCAAAAGAGGCTATGGTGGTACTGTAACAGCAGGCTATGCACTGTAGCCCTGCACCATATTGTGCACTGTGCTGCTTGTCTATCCACTTGTAGCCACAGCGACATTAAGGCTTTAGTGCCTGGCGGCTTTTAGTATCACAGAACACAATCTTCATTTTACACAACAAAGACCAATCTGGTGTCATGCATTATAGGAGTTTCAGTCCAACATGTGACAATCTGTTTACTGTTGTAGACCTTCTCTGGGCTACCAGTTAAAAACATATCATGATATCATTAGTGAAATCTGACTCTGGTCAACAAGTTTTTCACATGAGGCAATGCTTTAACTGTCAGAGGTAGAGCTACAGAGAGCATGGTGCTGTCTGCAGGGCATCAGAGTTTCATTCTGACAAATGAATCCCAACCCTCTCCTCTTCCCCCTAGGTGAATTCTGCCTTTATTCCTGGCTTTTATCTGTGCCTTTGATTCCCTCTCTGCTTTCAATCAGTCAGTAAAACGGAGGGTACAGTACAAAAGAGTGGCCTCTACCAAACATGCTATTTCAGTTGGCAAAGTGATGAAATTCACTTACAGAATAAATGCTATTGCATTTAAGTCAATAAAAACTAAAGAAGACAAAAGGGAAATGAACCACAACTGTTTGTTCATTGCAAAAGTCACAATTTAGATGAAGATTTCTGCAGAACAGACTGCACATTTGCTAAATTTGAGTCCTCTTTTGTTCACATGTTATCTACACTTTCTATGCACTGGTAGCGAAAGTAGCTATTTAAATTACCCAGATGACTCAGCATTAAATTTACACTGCACTAAGTGCATACAAAGACAGTCTTATCATATGCATACTTAAGACCCTTGTGCAGGGGTCATTTCAGCTAGAAACCTTTAAACTTTGACAGGGGGAGGCTGTTTTACTGTACAACTAATGGAGCGAATGTTAGCAACAGATGACAACATCTGACAGCTCGAATTTTATCTTTTATGCTACTTTTGTAACTATTCTAAGCACAGAGCACTGGGGCTGGCACATGCATGGCCAGAAAACATCAATGGAGGTAAACCAAGTCATACATCCTACACATACAAGAGTTTGCTGATAGTTTTTACTGTGGAGGGTTGTTAAAATGTTTGACCCACTGCTATGTCTGATGGCTTCACAGGTGTAGCAGCAGTGATTTTTTTTTTTTTTAAAAAAGATACACTTATTTACTTTCATGTAAAAAAGTAAAATATAAAATACAACAGAGGAAACAGACTAAAGTGAAAGATAATACAACAAACAGAAACAAGGGGAAGCCTGCTGATAAAAAAAAGTTTTTTAGACTGTTCGAAACAGCCCAAAGATGCAGCAGATCCTATTGACTGTAAATGATAATTTTACAAATTTGAGGCCAAGACTGCAAACGCACAGTTTCAAATTTTTGCAATATTTATTTACTGAAAGAAACAGGACCAGACAAGCTTATTGTCATGATAATCAAATGTCAAAGATAATGGCAAGATTCTTAGCGGTATAGATTCAATGTTTGGGGGAAGTGTAACTGAACTGTAACTGCAATGGCAAAATTCTATTTGCCAATAAAAAAAAGTTCAGTATGTCATGGATTATTAGAAGGATATTTAAAGTCATTCTTTTTTTGGTGGTGGCAAAACAATCAAGGAGGGAGAAGAGTCGGTCCAAGTCATTAGACTTGGCAAAGAAGTGGACCTGTGTGTATTTGACATGAAAGTGATATGACATGTTTTGAAAACAACTGCACAATTCACCCAGCACATGTACAATGAAAATAGAACTGGCCCAGAGATGGAACCCTGAGGCACTACCCACTGGAGCAGCGCTAATGAGGCAAATAGTAACAAGACCAACATTATATCCATTTAGTAATTATGAATAAAACCAATTTGGTATCAACCTTTCTAACTAACTCTTGGTTGCAAAGTGAATATGCACATTTAAGTGGACAAAATGTCTAACTATAAAAGGGGCAGGGCTCAGCAAAAGGTTAGTGAAACATTTATGAGAGAATTTGGACTGGTGTGTTAGACATTACATCACCATCATCAAAAAAAAAAAAAAAAAAAGGAAAAATACTCCATAAGAATTGTTCGGAGCAGAGTTGACAGGCCATTCATCAAGCCATCAAAATAGCTTTGGAGACTTGATGGCTTGCTGCCCAGTATCTTAATTTTATTATGCTGCCTTTCCCTTCAATTTTTTACCCATCTGTATCTATCTCATTCCAGAGTAACTAACTCTTCGAGCCATATGTGTTAGTAGAGTAGGATGTGACATTAACTTGACACATTCTGCTAGGAAGGGCTGGCCAGGCTCAGTTTGCTGTCACATCTACCAGTGCAAGCAATTAAGGAAACCAATACAAACAGACAAACAGATGGACAAGACAGCACACATGGAAACAAACACATTTGTTGAGACAGGAGGAGGGTTAAGAGTTAAATACAGCACATTGCCTGGAACATGGAAATGACAGAACAGTCGGATCCTCTTTCAGTTTGCTTATGAAAGTGAGCAGACAAGAATAGCATCATTTTAAGACAGGCAATTAGCTGCATACCTGACCTGAGTGAGTGTAGGACTGAATCAGACAGCTACTTCAAAACCCGGGCAGAGAAAGTCAACAGCCTTTTACTCTTAACTCCTCATAGCTAATTAGTTTACATTCTCCCTCTGTGTGTCTCCGTCATCTCTTTGCTCTGCACTTAGCTGATGGATGGTCAACTCCCACAGCCAAACATCCAGCTGTTCTCCTCCCTCCTCACCTCTTTATTATTTTGCTCTTGCCTCCAGTCTTTCTTCTCCTCTAATGTCTGCTGCACCTCAGCAGCTCTGACTCCCATCTCTGCCCTGCTGTTCACCTTCCTCACTCTTTTTATCCTCCCTTTCTTTATCAGCGTATAAGGTCTTGCTCTTAAAATGAATGATGACCTTGATCTCATGTACTTATTAAAAAATAAGCTGTAGGAACAAAAGAAAATTCCAGAAGAATTAATTTAATTACCTGAGAAGCTATTTTAAAAAAATGTCAATTATGTCCAGTTCCTCCTCTCATAACATCCTTACTATAGAAGATCTCAAAAGTATCAAACATACAAAATATCAACAATAGGATTTTTTATTTCCACTGATGACTAGGCTTAAGCTCAGAATTTAAACATATAACACTAAAATTTTCAGGGAGTTCTTCAAATATTGTGTAGGACTGTAGAGCACAGGACTCAAATGCACTACACACAGACAGGTCAATGAAGTACAAAACTCCAAAGTTTTACTTGGATAAAGAGATTTGGTACACAGGGCATTAGTTAGAACAAGTTAAACAAATTGGATGGGAAGGGGGGCGAAGGCAAAGACCAAAAATTTGGCAGTAGTCAAAAATTTACACAAAGAAACTATGACTGGAATGATGGAAGAACAAAAATGATCTGACATATTGGAAAGAAACACTTAATATACACAGGGGAGGGAAGAAATGAGACCCAGGAGTAATACAATAGGGTGGAGCAGGTAATCACAGAAGCAGGAGACACCTGGGGCCCTATCGTACACCCAGCACAAACGCAGTGCTTTCACCACACACACCTCCACAATCACACACATCGTTCTTTTCTGTTTTTGCCTCTCAGCAGTGTAAAATATTTTAGTGTGCTTTAGACATATTTAGTAAGGTTGGTAAAGTGTACTTTGAAAATAAGTATAAATTTTTAAGTAAACAGCATTCGTATAGGATTGTGTTTTTCTCGTGTTTGGCCAAGACACACATACACCTTTATTTATGTGAGGGTTTTTTACCCCCTTACATTAATAACAAATTAGGAATTATTGTGATCATAACGCCAAATTAATTTCAATGGACAGAATATAATCACAGCAGTCAGATCGCTTTAATTGATCAGTCGCTGACAGCCAAAGCAACTTCATTGTTTGTGTCAGCGTATTTATTGAACAGAAAAACAAGGATTAAACAATTATTATCCATAACTTGCACCCTGAACCAAACGATCTGTCTCCTAACTGGTGAATAGCATTTCTTTGTTTGAATCCAATATCAATAAGTGGCTAAAAGAAAAACAGTCCTTCAACCATTAATTACCACATGTAATCTATTCACAAAATGAATTTAATTTTTAGGTGTGTGCATGTGTGCATGTGTGCACGTGTGCACATGCGCCTGCGTGCGTGCGTGCATGTCTATCTGTGTATGTGCGCGTTTGTCTGTGCAGGTGAAAATGCATGGTACAAAAGGATATGACAAAATATTGAAATGTTTGCTTTCTGTACAATTTGACTTAAGGGGGAAAATTAGCTGAGAGCTGTCTGATACACTACATTTATTGAACCCTGTCCCTGTCCAGTTTAATGAATTAATGAGTAAAAAAATAAATAAATAAATCCTTTTAGTTCAGCCGTCTTTTTATGTTTGCGCCAGGTGTAAGATAGCAATACACCTGTGCCACTGGCGCACGGTGCAACCAGTCTTTAAAAGGAATGAGAGCAGACTCTCTGATTGGTTATTGCATTTTCAGCCAAAGAAACACCCATGAAATTTCCATGAATTGACGAGATGATTCTACATGGCTGATAGCACTATCAGCTGTGAGCCAGTGGCACATTGGGCAGGGAAGAGCAGAATACCTCTGCTGCTCCTGGAACAAGATGGCAAAGGTTGACCTGGATATTCCCCTGAATAAATTAGAACCCCTGCGCCATGCGCCCTGCACTTGGCCCATGGACAGAAAACAAACCATCTGCAACAAGAGGACTGGTGAGTGCATCAAAATAAAACAGAAAATCTTTAATACATTAAGCTAAAAAGTGGGCTTTAAGATACAGAATAAGACATAAATAGTCCTTGTGGTGTGTGTCGCATGGTTCAGTCATGGGCCCCTTTGTTTTTCAACTGTTTATGCTGCCAGGAAGGTCTATCAACCACAAACCAAGCATCTATTTCTATTGTTATTTAGATGCCACACAGAAAATTCAGAGTTACAGCTAGAATAAAGAAAAAAAAAGTTTAACAAAGAATAATAAAAAATATAGAAAAAAAGCATGTTTGTTGTTACTTTGTGTACTTTCGTATATTCAGTCTGCATTATTATGTATTGTGTCTTGGCCTGACATGGTCTTTATATATTCCTCAGCTGTTTCTAACTGCCTGCTGGCTGTTCAATAAATTGAGAGTTTTAGAAAGCCTGGCCAGACGCTGGCCATTACACAGACTGTTAAGATTAACAGGGCATGTCACTGGAAAGCAGCTGGTCTCACTGGAGGAGACTTTCACATTCCTGTGCCATCCTGGAGACGTCTGAACCACTCAGTGGTCGAGAGGAAACATGGAACATGTTTAGCAACAGGTGGACAGCGGAAAGCAGAGCTGGACTGACAAAACAGTGTTTGTTCTTAATTTAGTGGCACAGCAGTCATGTGAAACACATTCAGTGCCCACTTTTCTTCTTCCCAGCATTTTTCCTACATGTCTACATTACTGATCTTTAACCAAAATTTTATTAGATATCAGTGTGAAACAATGTCTGTGGGAATTCAATATGAGTCAGCTTTCTCAGGATATCTTTGAAATCATTTTTTGGTACAATATAAAAACAAACCATTAGTTATCAGTCCTTAGTTCTGTATAAAGAAATATCCTAAAAAGTGCCAATTATGCAACATGAAAGTTAAAGTCCCAGATAAAAATATGTCTGGCAAAATTATTGGATTTTTTTTTAAAGTTACAACTATGTTATAGTCTGTCAATAATATTTTAAGTCTAAGTCTAAGTGTAAGTCTGAACTAAATGATGCTCAACTGAATGCTCAGGAATTATGATTAAAATCAACTCTGCCACAGATTCATCTTTGGGCCTATTGTCAATATCTGCCTGCCGGAGATGTTTTTTGTTTGATTTGTTTTATGATTATGATTATGATTATGATTATGATTATGATTATGATTATTATTATTATTTGCATCCATTATCATATTTTGTATATCCTTCTGACTCATACAGACATGAGTTCAAGGCGTTAATGCGAAGGAGCTTCACACTAAACCAATTTTCCCCTGATAACCAAGGTTGATGATGATGAAACAATGGTGAATTAATACAAATTGTGTACAAAATTGAAGATCTCCTCTGAAGCCAGCTACTGTCTGCAAAGTGCTGCCCATGCAGGCAAGAAATCCTCCAAATGAGAGGCACATATGGCCAACAGATGTTGGGTGCAGCCTGTTGGTGAACCAGCCTGTCCATCAGTTACTCAGCCAAGGAGTTTGACTTTGGTTAGTGATTATAGTGTTGTGTGTGCTCTGGTGGCTATCTGGGAGAAATGGAGCACTGAGCAGCGTATGAATGTGTTCACTCACTGTGGGCGCTGATCAGAGTGTCTGACAAGGAAAATCTGGCTATAGTTATAGGCAAAGTTCAGAGAAAACAGCAGCACCAAGTGACTTGTCATTAGTTGAGAAATGCATTTGGTTTGTCTGCACTTGACTTGTATGCCTCCTTTCATTTATTTGAAATCTGACTAGGGCAAACGATTGCAAATACTTTTCCATCTAATGGCTATGTTTCCTGTTTCCTGTATGTACATTTGAGTGCATACGCATTCTTTAGTATGAGAGCTTGCAGGTTTACTTCTGGTCAGAAATTAGCTTTAATTACATAATTATATTGTGTTTGACTGTTTAATGTTGACATTGCTTTCTTGTGTAAGAGAGACATGGGTAACTACTGTGTGGACGAAGGCATATACCCTGAACATAATTTTGAGGACACAAGGAATACTGCATGTATGTGTGTGAGGTTAAGCTTTGATTCAACTTGAAGATGATCCTTTGAGGAATTTTGAGCAATACCTTTTCTTTGTGATGAAAGAAAATAAAATCAAGTACCTGTGGAAAACTAACAACCCCTTTCCAAATGACACATTTAATGACACTTGTAGAGGTAATGTGCCATTTATAAAATCATTTGCATCAAAGCGACAGACCTAAATGGACCTAAATCTAGCTGAGAGGTGCAGACCTGATCGGCACTGAGTTCAAAACTGATTGCCTGAAACAAGTTGATATGATGACATATGATGCCTCTTCTTACGCAAGAAAGATAGTAAAATATATCCAGGTTTCTGTTGCTCTTCTCTTGCTCATTTTAACAACACTCATTATTTCAGCTTAAAAGTCCTTTTGTTGTGATGGTGACAGAAGACACATGCAACTTGCTTAGGATAAGCCTTGTACTTTTGTTGCATCTACCACAACAAAGATAACTGACTATTTGCCCATGTATATTAACAACTGCCTGTCTTCGCTGTGGCTGCTAACATTAGCTTTGCTAATTTGCTGTCATCTTTGCTCTCTGTATCTTCACCTCCTGTGCAGAGGCACTTGTTTGTGCATGTCATCCTGGTACTATCCTGTGACCACAGGTGCACTAAAGTTTTGCAAGTAACAATACACACAATGCAATTCCATCATGATCTGTGAAGTCTTTCACAGCCGGGTCTTCTTGGATCCACTCTAGTATTATACATCATAAATCTTAACAAAGCTGGGACCTGCAGTAATACATGAACTGACCCACAGTCAGTTGATGGTATGTGCATTGGAACTCATACATGAGTTGGTTCTCTGGTCCTACACAGAGCTGAACTTCAAGGTTCAAGACCCAACCAGCTTCTCTACTTTTCTTCTTCTTCTTCTTTCAAATGCTTTACAGTTTAAAACACCGGCTGCTGTGCCCGGAAACCTACAACCTACTGACTGACCCAAACATGAATACAGCTACAATAGAATCATCATCCTATCTAATATCAGATGCCTTGCCAAAAAGAAGCATTTGTAGCTGTAATCTTCCCCATGAAAGATAAAAATTTGAAATGACCCTTGATTGGTGTCCAAAAAGAGTCCAAATTAGCATCAACCAAAGCTGCTCTTACACGCTATGATGCTACTCCAGGTTAATGTTACACACCATTAACAACAACATGCAGGCTTTCTGGATAACTCTAATGACAATACTGTTCAAATACAGGTGACCCAGATCATGACACAGCTGGTCTGCATTTATGAGCCAAGAGGTTTCATTAGACCTAAATATGTGTATATGTGTGCCTGTGTGTGTAATTACAAGGCTACATGATGACAACAAAATCTGAATCAGAAATATCCCAAGAAGATAATGATCACATTAACTGCATCCTCCCTCACTATGTCTCTATCTTCCATCCGTCCTTCCTCTCTTCCTGCCTTCTATCCTTCTTTCCTTTCTTCCTTATTCCTCCTTCCATCCTGACATGCTGCAGCATAACACTGTAATTGCTGCTTGTCTGCCATTAGATAATTAGAGGTGTGGAGGTGTCTGAGAGTGCTTTTTAACAAGCTGCATAACGTAAGCTGTTATTTGAAATGGTCCGTGGCCTGTAGCAATAAAACCAATAAAAACCCCTCAGTCTTTGAAACTGGAAGACCGCTTGCATATGACTCATAAATATTCTGAGTCATTCAGTGAATGATAGTATGTCTAAGTTTAGATACATCTAGGATCAATGAATCCCCCCCTCCTTTTTATTGTAAGTTCACAGTCTCAGCTTGACATTCAGAAAAAATAAATAGCTTTCGTCATTTACAATAGCCATTAGCACATGGCCTAAAAACAAAGCAAATACAATTGTGAAAGTATAACTTCTCATTTTATATTCAATTATTTATTTATGTAATCACAAAATTAAACTGCTTTTTAAGTCAAAATCACCTTTCTCAAAACCATAGCAGTTTGTTTATATGAGAAAAATCAGTTGAAGAAAACATAAACCCATTTTTCTTGCAAAGTGAGAATTTTATCATGGGTAATGGCTTTCTGCAAATAAGTTGTGTCAGTATTTCCTGGATAAAAGTCTAAGGCAAAGTTAAGTGGATTTTAAATCAGGCCTTTAAGATCATTGTTGCTAGCTTGTTTGTAAAACTACTTTCATTACTAGCGTTGAGCCATTACAGATTACTTTACGCATATTTTAACTTACTAACAGTAACAGGTATAACAGTTGCTGTATTGGATTGTGATATGAAAGACCTACAAGTGTGTGTAGAGGGGTAGTCACTCATATCAGAGGATAGATGCACCTCCTAGTAACTCCAAATTTAACTAAATACTGTGTGTTCTTAGCTGGTTTGAAAATATTAGCCACTGTCACCAAGGAGTCACCTGGTTTTGTTTAGGCGTATTTCACACTGCAGCTTTACTGTGAAGACAGGACTTCAGTGTGCAGTCCCTCAAGCTAACACTTTATGGCAAGCAAACTGCTTTGTGTTGGCTGGCAACTGGTTAAATCATGTGTCGTAATGTAAAGGCTTTGGAGCTGTTTAAGGACACCTTTACAAAACTGGGCTGAGTTTCCAAATTATTCTAATAAGTATTGTCATTGATTACTGTCACTGTTAAAAAATATAGTAGCCCAATGTAATTACTTTTGCAGGGAGTAGGCCAATATGTAATGAGTACTTCACCTGCCCAGCACTGTTCATGACTTGGTAAAAATATCAAACTGAGGAAGCGGAATTGGAGAAAATGGTGGCTGGTGAAACTTTAAACAGAGTTTATGAACTTTTTCATTTGTTACCTGCAGTTACAGATCAGAGCTAGTTACAAACCCTGGTGAGTCAAAATACAATTAAACAAATGATACACACAACAAGAAAGCAAAAAGGACACTACATTGATTGAATGATGTCAAATAATTAGGAAACTGACTGATTTCATTGCTGGTGGTTAACCTCCACGTTATGTAGACATGGCACGTCCCCCTCAGGTTCATCACTGTACCAGCCACCTCATTGTTTTTAATGAGACCCTCTCCATTTCCTATTACTCCTTCCTGCGCCTTCATCCTCCCCCACAAGTCCTCCTCGTCCTCTATCTCCACCTCCCCTTTTTTAATCCAGAAAGGCCCCTGCCAAGAGAACAGGGAAACCTAACTCACCGTTCTTTCATAGAAACAAACCTGTTCCCTCTCTCTCCCCTTCCCTTCCCCCTGTCTTTCTCTCCTTCTGTTCTCTTTGTCCTGAAACACACCCCCCCCACACACACGCACACACCCCCACCTCTTCAATTTTTCTGCCTCTCTCCCTCTCTGTCTCTAGTGCTGGGGTTAGTAGGCTTTACCGCACCATTGTTCTGGTATCTGCACATTTCCGGAGGCTGCTGCTTACAAAGGCTGCGGGAACACACTCTCTCACTCCCACTGCGTAATGCCAGCCCTCACCTGCCCACGCACACACACACAAACACACATCTGGGCAGAATGTCAGTAGTTTGACAAAACTTAATTCCTAGACACACAAACCTCTAACAAAGGTGAATTACTGCGGATTTACCTATATCCTTTTTCATGTGAAGCTTTCCTTCTTTTCTATCTTCCCAATTTTTTCCATCTTTTCTGCCCTCTTCTCCTCCCCCAGTATAAAAAAACTTGAACTTAACAACATTGCTTCAAGTAAATTAATTTGCTAAATAAGTAATTAGCCATTAAAGTTATATAAACCTGCTTTTGCTCCAGGTTTTTTTTTTTTAGCCTGCAGATGCACCAGCACTCACACAAAAACACGCACACATACACACACACACACACACACACACACACACATAACCAGCTTCCTTCAGGTCCTAGTTCAACCCCCACGACCCAGTGAAGAAGAACAGAAACAGAAAAGGAAAAGTTGAAGAAAAAAGAAAAGAATAGGGACTGTTAGCTCTATTGTTCCTGTGATAATCCTGAGTCCTTTCACTCTCTTTCTCTCAAACTCTCACTCTCTCTTTCTCTCTCTGTCCCTCTCTCTCGCTCTCACACACACACACACACTCATTTGTACATGCACCAATTAACCCCGTCTCTGACCTGGACATGCAGACTCGATCCTCGACCTCGGACCTTGTGCTCAGAAGTGTCAGGAGTGTGAGTAGACAGTTCACTATCTCTATAATGACAGTTTGAGAAGTTTACAGACACACACACACTTCACATTCGACATACTTGCAAACACACACACACAGACACACACTTCATCCGACATGCTTGTTCACCTTAACGCTCTGAAACTCATCCTTGTTTTGCATTTCCTCCTCAGATTTTTCCCAAGTATACTCTCAGTTATTTAATTATTTCCTCTTCTGACTCTTGAATCTTTTTAACGCCACTCGGGTTGCAAAGATGATCTCTTTCCCTTGCTTTACTTTTAGAGAATACTGTACACTTAACTCAGACATAAATTGACTTCTGAACCCAACACTGGGCTACAGAACAAGATTTGGAATTAGATAAAACCATATCAAATAACAAGGAGTCTTTTGTAAATCCACTAACAAGCATCAGCTGAAGCCTAAAACATATAACCTACTCAGTCTGGAAATCATTGGATTTAAATTATGACTTATTATGACTTAAAAATGTTTAAACAAGATCTATCAATCTCATTTCTTTAATTGATTTATTTTTAAAGGGGTCAGTCTTTACAATACCCAAATGCTCATTTGTAATTTGAAACAGTTCACAGTTGCTTTTGTTGTCCATATTAGCTGCAGAAGATGTAGTTGTAAGTGATTGGGACAAGATCAACATTCTTTTGTTCGTTCTAAAGCTCGGTGTAAAGCTAATAAGAGCTGAAGAAAACCTGACTTTAAATCACCATTCTCTGCATCACAGCGGTTTCTCCAAATGTTTCTGGCCTGCCTCTTTCAGAAGACAAGGAAAACTTTTACCATCATTAATGGCAAAAACACCCAACCTGCAGTGGCTCCATGCACCATCAGTGGGGCCGGCCCTATTGTTTGAAAACCACTTTTTCATAAATTTATTCTGATGACTAATGACTTTCACATTGAAAATGTTCCTTGCAAAGAGCTCAATCAACCTGCTTCATTTGGCACTGCGTCTGTGGTCTGGTCAGATTTGATTTTATCAACACAGCAACCGTCATCACAGTGTGATTCAAATGTTGCTAAAGTTTGATGCACTGATGTAAGTGACATCAGCACCCTGTTGGCCAAGGCACTGACCATGAACTAAAATGTTTCCACTCCACATGATAAAAAAGGTTTAAATACAGCAGAGGATGCTTTCCAAAAATATAGAAAGCTCAAACATACCCAAAAAAATGCTTCTAACTGCAAAAAAAGAGATTTTTCTTGGTCGTATCCCATCACCCTGGGGAAAAACTAAATGGGAAAATATATTTTTATGGCCTCAAAGTGTTACATGTTCTCATTTTTACTTGATAATGTCTTTCTTCTTCAAGAAAACACCTGCCAAGCTTGCCATGTGGCCTTAAATCTAACTTTTAAACTTTGTCAGCCATCAGAGCTGCAGTTGTGATCGATGACGATGCTGAGGGGACACCCTGGGTGCCAACAGCAGGCACTAATAGACTTTAACTGGAGCAATAAGCCCATTGTCTTCAGCTCCAGGGAACAATGCATTTTATAAAGGGTCATTACTCAGATAAATCTTAAACTCACTGATAAAATTGAGCACACATCCACTTTGCTTGGAATGGTGTGGGTGTCAGACAGCACCAGGGCCTTTCGGTGTCTAGCCCTAAATGATCTAATACAGTGAAGAAATGCCTTCTTCAGACACTGCATGATATGTGTTTTCTGTTATTTTCCCTGGCTTTCTTTGTTTCTGTCACCCACACACAAACACACACACATAAACATACACATATAAAAGCAGCACAAGACACACATGCACCCTGAAGGGTCTTGAGCGGTGTCGGAGGCGTGGGTGTGGAGTGGGTGCCTCTATTTGCGGATTCAGCTGGGCTGTTTTAGGAGGGCCATAAACAGAGCGACACCACCCACAGAGAGAGGCCGACAGACAGACAGAGAGAGACAGGGGCGACCCCGGAGACCCAGAGGGCACCAAGGGGCCCTTAAAAAAGAAACATCAGCTATCTTATCTCTATGCAGGGAGATGCAGGAGCCGACACTTTCCTCCGCTGTGTTCAACTGGTGCTTATACTTAAAGTTAAAGTGGAGACACATTTGATATGTGTGGGTGCTATGATAAAATTCTTTTGGGGAACTCGACTTTACCCTTTGCTAGTTATTTAAGAGTTAAATATGTTGAAGTGTAAGTGCAATTTTTGTACAGAAAAAGACACTGTGGTTCCAGTTAGGATTCACTAAGATAAAGGGGTGATTAAATAATTTCATTGTGTAAATGTGCATCATGGATGGGAAAGAAGACTTTTATCTTGTTCGTTCTTCTTTTCGAGTGAACCTTTATGCCAGTGTGAGAAATAAAAGCTCAAAGCATTCTCAGAGAGACTCCCTGGAACAAGTGTCAGATTCTTGAGCCCATCACCAAGAAAATTACCCTTTTTAACATCCACGGAGCGAATATGAATACATAAGCTCCATCTTTTCCACTGACTAATCAAAGAAAGAAGAAAGAAGAAAGCCCGCTGACCTGGAGGCAGGAATGAGCCTTCACATCGCTCACTGGGTCACTTCTGAGGGTTTGTTACAGAGCAGAAAGCACGGATTAGCTTGTACAGTGACTTACCGCAGAGGAGCATTAGCAGCGAGGCTTGCATCTCTGAGCGCACATCCACCCGCGGGGCTGCACACGACCTGCGGGGAGCCAAAGTTTGCGGTAAACAGCGGGATGCATCACAGAGGAACGAGACAAGAACCGAGACTTCATGATGAGAATTAAATAGCGATTATAACATGCAAAGTTGTTTTCAGAGTATGGATGGTTTTTTGTCTTTTGTTTTGTTTTGGTTTTTTTTTAGCTAAAGGTCCTTCATGCGTATGGGTCACCAAGGGGTCCGTCAGAGTTTCCCTTCTTTTTTGAATTAACGGTCAGTTTCAACGACAGAGAAACTTTTAAAGTTACATGATAATAAAAATAACGTTGCTGCTCTCAAACAGGACTAACTAAGACAAAATGTTTTTAACTGTCCAGTGTGTTTCTTTCTCTGGGTGTTTTTATGAAAAGTGAAGTAAGCTAGTTATTCACAAAGCGAGTGCTGGACACTCACCGTTCCGGTGTGAAGTTTGCCTCTGTGTACAAATCCGGTTCGGTCTCTCGGTCCACTTGCTGCGGAGTTACCGGACAGATGCGAGACTCAGCAACGTTACTGCAGCGAGGAGTCCTCAACTCCTGCGTCTCTGAGTTGGAAACCCCGGGCCGGAGTGCCGGAGCGGAGCGCGGGGAGGGCGCGTGCTGCGTGGAGTCAGGCTGTGCTGCTGACAGGGTGGTCGCCCCTCTGGGGTCCCTTTGAGGTGGACCACCCCGCCCTCTCTATAAACCAGGACTATCACCTCTGAACACAGTCTCTTATTGTTGTACTTCTTAGCACCATGTGGCACAACAATAAAAAAAAAAAATAACGAGCTTTTAGACAACCCTGTCTACTTTAAAAAAGAAAAAATAAATTCATTAACATTTTTTATAGATTTTATATCTAAGACCCAATAAATAAATTAAATTTGTTATTTTACATATAACACAAACATGCAGTGAGATGACGTATTTTGAGGCACTAAATATTGTATCAATGGTTAACTTAAAATGTCACGCCACTTGAGGTAACAGATAATGGAGTGTTTTGATGGCCCCAAAAATTCAAACATTTAATGGTTACACTGAAAAAGGAAAAAAAGAAGTAAAATGCCATAAGTGCACAACAGAGTAGGACGCGAGCATTTTATATTGTCACTGGAGATCTGAAACCCCCTTTTTAGAAGCAGAAATACTGTCAGTGTTTAAGCTTTATGAGGGGACTCACTGTTGTGGGAATATATGACGTAAAAACATTGGCCCACTGTATTGATCACTGAACGGAAACTGACTTGTTTTTTTCATTATTTTTAAGGATAGGTAACTTTCAATAGGTTCACTGAGCAAAATTGCAGGGCAAATATCCTCTGAGAAGACCCCAGCTAAGGGCAAGATGGCGGGTGTCAGCCACGGGTCTAACATTTGAGAATGTAAAACTAAAAGTAGATGTGTTATGAAGCTAACCAAACAGAAAGGGCTTTAAGCTGCATAGACTCACAACTTACAGAAACACTCTGCCATGCCTTTATAAATCAAATTACCTGTGTTGTTATACTGGTTTAATTTTTAGTAAGATGACAAAAAGATTTTTTTTAATGCAAGATCAAATGTAACGATGTGTGAACAAAGTTTGTCTCTTATAAATGTAAGTAATTAAGATTTTAGCGAATAACTCTAGATTGAGTTTAGAAAAGCAGATTCCTCCGCAGGTTTTCCTCCACAAACCCAGCGCATGTTTTCCCTCGAGCCGCAGTCTGTGTCTGGAGCAAGAATGCGCGCTCCCTGCTGGACGGATTAGATTCCCTTTGATTGCACCCACTGAGCGCGCACAGAGCCCAGATCCTCTGGCTGCCTGCTCAACCTCTCAACATCAGCCTCATCCAACAGGTGGTTGGGACCATTTCCATGAGGACTAATACAGTGGGACACAAAGGTCAGCTCTATTTTGAGGGAAAAAGACCATTACATGTAGCTTTTGTCGGATCAAATGAATTAACCTGTATGTTTTTGACTGTGTATATGAAAAGCATATCACATTTTACAAATACATGTGCTCATATCATCTCTGTCTTCTGTTTTACTCTCTGATAACAGTATGTCTGATGTGTACAGGTGTTTGAGGCTCTCTGCCTGCAGTAAATCTCTGTCATATTACACATTCCCTGTGCGGCTGGAGGACAGCCTCTCTTTGTTAGTGCCCAGGATCCAGTGCCAGAACCCAGCAGAGAATAGCAGAGAGAATGGCTCCTTCATACTGGGAACAGGAGGCCAATGAATGGAAGCAGACAGGGGAATGAATCACTGTCCAAGTCTGCTGGCCTTCAGGTAAATGGCTACAGAGCCTGTGAGTGAACACAGCTCATGGTCAACAAATAATCCCAACCCTGCTCAGGTTAAAGTGAGGCTGCTGTTACCAAGCTACCTTAATATTATGGTAAGTAATGTCATCATATTGACAGTGGTTAAAAGTAAATTTACCTGCTGCTTACACAAAGTATGTGCAACAATCAAGCATCCTGAAACAGGTCAAACCAAAACAATAAAAGGTACAATCTGGAGTCTCAAAGAAGAGTTACATGTGTTATTACTTGCCCCTGAAGTAGAGCCTACCTAAGAAAACAGCAGCACTAGTTGATGTAAAATGTAACTTATCCCATTGCTGTTCATTGTGTACCAGCTAATCATCCTTTATATTTCTTAAGGTGGACATTCAGAAAGTAGAAGTCCCTAGTAAAATGATTTATATTCATTACACTCTCGTTCACGGTTAAAATGTTGAATATGACCTGAGATCGTTTTAGTGACATTTTTGTTCAACGGTCTATTTATGTGAAAGTTACCTCAAAACCTTTTTACATGATCTTGATTTAGATAGGTAGATGTCAAAGGGTTAAGAAACAGGTTTTAAGGATTTAGAAGAATCAGGAATGGAATCTGTTATTCACAGATTTTTTTAAATTTTATTTTATTTTTATTAATGTAAAGCCATCTGAAACGAATAGCTGTTTTTGTTAGCTTTGAATTAGACCTTAAAATCTACAGAGCGCTACTGTAAACCAAACAGAGACCATAAAGAGAACTTTTTACATTTTAACATTGATGTGAAGGTACTGTAGGTACTCCTACATGCTTTGGAGGAGTGAGGTATTCAGTTGGTTGCAATCTGCAACCTCAACACTAAATGCCACTAAGTCCAACATAGGAACTTTGATCTAAAAAAGGTGGTTAGAGCTGCTCTTTACAGAGCAGTGCATAGACAAAAACAGTGTGGGGAGGAGAGCTCATCAGTCAAATCAGTCTCATCAATCAAATGAAGTGAAAATGCCTGTGTGGAGCTGGTGCCGACCCTTGACTTGTCATAGAAGGAAACACACAGCTGTAACTAATAAAGGTAATAATGACTCTCCTCTGGTAAATGTACAACAGAGGAGAGTCTGAACTTGTGAATAAGCACCTACAATGTCAGGACCCTGCAACCGGATCATCCAAACGAAAGGCAGTTCATCATCACAGTTATTATTTACTGTACAATAGTGCCTTTTCTGTTTTAAAAGGTCTTAATGTGTGCTGTTTAAAGTTGACAGAAGGGAGCATAGAAACATAGTAAGAGACAGCAGAGGTTAAAGCTGAGGACAGAGAGAACACACTGCCTTGCTGAGTGTGAGGCGCCCTCTTGTGAAAGTGATTTGAAATAACATATTTAGTCTAATTTATACGAAATAACCTTTATTATGTAAATATTGTGCACATATTCACACACAAACAAGACATTTATTATAGTGAGGTAACATAAATTGTATAAAATTTATTGGTCTTCATTATCACACCTCTGAATGAACTTTGCTTATAAGAAAACTTGTGTATGCATTCATGTGTTTAATCATCAGTGTCTTTTGTAATAAAAAATAAACACAAGATTTATTTCCAAAAATAAAACTTACATTTCCACATATTTCTAAACAGGAGTGTGAATACCATACTAATAGTCAAATTACAGCAAATATGGACAAAATTTAGTCAAAATAATACATTTTTGATAACATACTCTGATATAGCTCTTCTGTTTATTATTTATCGAATCGATTATCACGGCCTAAGCAATAAAACAAACACTTGTAATAGCTTAAAGACATAAACACCATAAAGGACAGTGTTTTTATCAGAGTCAAAAAGTGGTACAATACACAGCCATGTGACAGGACACCTAATGGGTGCATTATGTAAAACTTGAGGCTATACCGGTAAAGGAATGGAGGTACCAAAGCAGTGCTTTATTTATTTATTTATTTATTTATTTATTTTTATGAGTGATGTTGTTTTCTTGACCCAGTCACAGCATCAGTCATAACTCTGCTCTGGACTGCAGCAGCAAATGGTAAACATGGAAGTGTAACATCATCACAAACAGTTGCTGTACTTCTGCACCTGCTCCCGGATCTCATCCCGCACCACAGTGGCGTTTTGCTTCAGCTCGTCCAGCTCCATGCGCTGCTTCTGCATCCGCTGCTCGTTACTCTTGAACTTTTTCTCCAGTTCTGCAACCACAGGGAGTTTGACAGAAGTCAGCATGAGTCCCAGCGACAGCTGAATGCCTGAGGCTGGCTGAAAGTATTCACTTTGTGAATAACTGACACAGTACTTGCAGGAGGTGCACACAGTGTGATCTCCAATAGAGGTCGATCAAAGCTAAAACGTACTGCATTGCTCTGCTCCAGCACATAAGGGTATATTTACCACAAACTTTCTGCTGTCTTGTCTTCATGAGGGCAGTGTCTGAGTTTCCAGTTTTACACAGGAAACAGTGTAAAAGTGTTACACCTAAAACAGTTTCTGATACAACCCTACTGAAGGCAATACAACCGTGTGAATAATGTACTGAAGTTGTTCTGCATGTCTTCATTTTGATAGATCAGATATATAATGATAATAACAACAAGGAAAAAGAAAATGATTAAATGTGCCAGTGGTGTTACATATTATTACTACATCAAAGAAAATTTTCTGACACTATATTATAAATTTGTATCAGAGTGTAATAAAAGTTTTACTGTGTTTCTAAAAAAATTTAAACCAAAAAAAAACTTGTTCAATTGTAATAAGCTTTCATAGATATCTACAAATGTTTCATTAAAATTACAATAAAATTCTTTGCACAGTGCAGAAGCACAGTGGTCCGTTTTTTTTTTTTTTTCTATCTTTCAGGCCTTTTGTAGCATGCAGCCCACTTAATGGACAGGCTGTCAACACTAAAAGCAGTTTCATGTACTCACTCCTGAGCTGTTCTATCCCCTTGCTAGCTTTGTTGAGTAAGTCTTCTGCCTCTTTCTTCATGTCTTTGGCCTTTTGGTTGATGTCGTTCAGACCTCCAGAATCCCCACCGAGCGAGCCCACCTTCATCTGCAGCTCATGGTACCGTTTCTCTGTATCGTTGAGGCTCTGGAAGATGAAATGGTATTTATTTAAATTCTTCATTTTTCACTCTAAGAAAACTCTTGCCTCCTCTCTTACATTATGGGACAAAGGTACAAAGGCAGCTTGTAGCCCTCAAACTCACCTGCTCCAGGGAGGATGCCTGCTTTGTGGCGTTGTTAGCCAGTGCTATGGCATCCTTCGCCATCTCTCTGTTCTGCTCCGTCTTGTTCCTCAAGGCTTCCACACCCATGGAGAGGTTGTTTAAGCGCATCATGACTTCCATCTGCTTATCCTCCAGCTGCATCAGTAAATCGTCCACCTGAAAGCGAGAAGACTCAAAATAAGTGAAGAATCAAAAAGAGATATAAGGGAATGCAAATGATCACAGTCAGCTTTTCAACATGTTGTACCTCAGCTGTGGCATTCCTGGTGCTGTCCAGGTTGTTGTGGGCCTCATTCAGGGCTGCTCTGGCTTTCTCTATGGCATTTCCGGACACATCCAACGCCTGCTTGGTGCTATTGGCTGCATCCTTCACTCCCTCTGCTCGTGTCCTTCAGGATGCCACCAGAAATCACACATAGGAACTTAGTAATGAGTACATGTTGTGACCACTGTGGGATGAATCCATTTGATCAAAGGCACCTACACTTTTTACCATTTTAACACATCAAAAGAGTCACTGCTACTTTAAAATTACTATTAGCACACAAATAAGTACATACACTAACAGCAGTGACACAAACAAAACAGCAAACTTCAAATCTGTTGTGCAAAGGTGATACAGTGATCTTTGTGTGTTATTGTTAGGGATATCCTGCTGACACCAGGTGCAGAGAAGAATCACAAATGAATGAAGAAACAGGCTGCACTCCAAACACTGACACATCCTCACCTTTTAGTGAAAAGTTTGCACTATGCTTAATTGTTTTATACTTTGGTTTTTGTACAGATATAACAAATGAGTTACTACATGAAATAATAGTTGTTGCATTTCTGCTGGACATTTTGGCCTATAAAATGAAACTGTAGGACGAAGTGAAAGTGGTTAAACCCAACTTACATGAGAGGGTTTTTTTTAAAATTTAAGTGGAGACTGTACTCTTTTTGACAGCGAGCAAGTTGTTTTGTGTGAAATGTGGTCTTCAGTTTGTCCCTTACTTGGCCTCCTTGGCTTTGTCAAGCAGCTCCTTGACTTTGCTGATGTGCTGAGAGGTGTGGTTGACGATGCCCTCGATGTTGGTGAGGTTGGAGAGACTGTCTTTTATCTGCATGACCATTTTGTCCAGAGTGGTTCTGTTGACAGGCAGAGTGATCGACAGGACATGCAGAGCCACCCTCTCTATGCTCTCTGGATCCGCTCCCTCCTCTGGAAAGATGCAGGAGCAAATAGTTTATCAGCAAATAAATGTTGCTGCAATTGAGCTGAATTTGGACTGTGAGTCAACAACATCTTCAAAAAGAACTCGCTTAATTTAAAGAAAAGATTTACAGTTACAACAACATCAGTATACCAGTGAGGAAGTCTCTGATCTTCTTAATGAAATCTTTGAGCTTCTTGTTGTTGTTCTCAAAGTGCTCCTTCTTCTTCTGAGCTTTCTCCAGTGTGGTCATCGCCTGGTTCTTCACATTTTGTGTCACAGAGGCTATATCCTGGAGCTGGAAACCAGAAACCAGGATGTCAAGAGAGCTTGTTACTTTACAGCATCTAGGTGTGGCAGATAAAAGGGTGCACCATCACTCCTGCAATGCAATACATTTGATAAATAAGTGAGAATATTTGAGCACCTTTTTGGCCACGCTCTGCAGCTCCTCATTAGCAGCCATCAGACTGTCAGTGACGTTCTTGGCCTGATTGAGTGCTGCTGCAGATGTGCTCACCGTCCCGTTGCATCCCTCTCCTCCACATACACGATTGCCCTGATCATCGCGGCAACCGGCACCACCACACTGGCTATCTGAGCAACTGCCATTGACACTGGAATTGCTATGACCACCACATACCTGGAAGGAACAACACAGAGTTATTTAAAACTTCAAGAAAGAACAGTCTTGTTAGCTTCCAGAGGGTTAGCGTTGTAATGCTACTTTTAATAAGTTCCACATTTTTACATTTTTCTGTTTCTACATTTCTTTCTTAAAAGAGCAGTGTGAGGACAATCGGTACTGGTGTTTTTGGTCATGAGGGGCTGAGGGAGTCACAGATTCATCGAATTCTCAGACGCCACAAGGGCTTTATAGAAGGCATCAATGGTTAAACACCTAACTCTATGTACAACTGATATAACTGTATTGACAACTTAAGTCCACTAGATGTCACTGTAGGAGTTCAGCATGAGAAACTAAATAAACAAAACTATATTATGAGATTCATTAACAAACTGGACAGGTATTGCAGGGCACTACAGAATAAAAGTTCACCCTCCCAGGTTAAAATATACATTAGTGAGAAAAACAAAAGGCATCTTCAAATTGCCAGGCTCCCTATTTTCTTAACAGTCTAATGTATTTTTAGAGATTCTTCCGTTTACAGCATCAGTCCGTTGTCATTGCTAATGTGCCTTAAAGTAAAGACTAGTGTTACTATTAATCGTGCTCTATCTGATTCAGAAAAGGACAATCCATTTTTCAGTCTGTTTTTTCATGTTCCAGATTCAATGAAAATTAAATGAATGGATGATACATGCACCCAACGCAAAAACTGGCAAATCAGTGTTTTATTGAACACTTTCAGATTAATTAATCCTGTTTAAGCTTAAAACTGTACACAGTTAGTTTGTTTAATGAATGTATGAATTGAGAGCTGAATGAAAGCACTGTACCTTGTGACTGAGGTGATGGACCTTCTTATCCAAGTCGTGGGCCTTTTTCTGCAGCTCGTTTAAGGATTGGTTCTGAGCAGCCATAGCACTGAGGAAATTGTCTTTCCTGGCCTCCAGCAGTTCTTCAGTGAGAGTGCGGGTCCCTTTAGACTGCTCCACAGGACTGAGAGGACCAGACACAGAGGAGTTGCATTTCTCTTCAGCCTCCAGTGACTCTCGATAGTACTTCTTTACTTTCTCAAATTGATCTGAGAGGAAACAGGATTTTGCGTTTTAAGATTTTTTTTTCACAATATTGTGCAGCAGCTTGACTGAGGTTCACTAAGTTTGAATGTTCACTCTGTCCTAACTCCTTGATCTACCTTTTGTTTGCAGTCATGAGGTTTTGGGAGTTGCAGATTGTTCTGTAACATGATGCTATTGTGAAACTTCACTGATTTGACTTAGTTTGCTACCTGCAAATCCTGAGGTGAGGTAGTCATCCAGCAGGCGCTGCTTGTCAGCCACAGTACTGTTGATGTCCCTCAGCTCTCTCTCCATGTCACTCAGTGTGCGTCTCAGTGCTTCTTCTTCTTCTGCTGTTGTATTTAGTTCCCGAGTGACACCCATCAGACGCCCATCTGTCAAGGCGATCTCAGCCCTGAACACACAAGAAGCAGTGTTTCATATAAAAAGGTTCAAACTACTTTTTAAGAATAAAACTCAAGCGTTTTATTTACTTAATCATTGATTCCTTTATACATACAACAACCAATGGATGCTGTCACTTTGTTTATATACCGGATCTTCACAATAATTTAAATTTTAGGTTTTAAATACTATACTATTATTAAATGCTTGCTAATTTAAAAACGTAGCAGAAACATTTCATTTTCAAAAAAGATATTTGATTAACATAAGTGATAATGCAGATGAATGACTAGATTATGTTTAATGGGATGCAGTTTTAAAGTTGAACATTTAAATTCAGGCATTTTCCAAACTTTCAAGACTTTGTTCAAACCCAGAATAAAATATCCAGGTAGTTTGTGACAAATGATCTGAGCCAAATTCACTGAATAACAAAAACTATGTTACATCTTCACCTGAGGTCATCAATGCTCTGTCCAATCAGTTGGTGAACCCTGTCGCTGTCCTCCGCACTGATCAGATCCTGAACTTGCTTCAGCTTCCTCTCCAGCTCTCTGATGCGCGTGTCCCCGACTCCTGGTGAGACCCCGTTATCCAGGATGTTTTGCACGATGAACTGAATGTGTTCCAGGTCCTTCCTAATCTGGCACACAGCGTCGTCCCACAGCTCAAAGCACGGGTGACACTTAACACATTTGGGGAAGACGCCATCAAAGCCGCGGGCGCATTCATCACAGCGCTTCCCCGCCGCTCCCTCCCTGCATTCACACGCTCCCGTAACTCGATCACACTGGGCTATCTCTGAGCCCAGGGGATGGCAGTTACACTCTGAATGAAAGGAGGAGTAGAGAGGAAAAAAACAGGGGGGAGAAAACAGGAGAAGAGGACAGAACAATGAAAAATAAAAATTGTCTGCAGGTGAAACAAGTCCAGAAATTTGAGTAACAATCTACTGGCATCTCAAAGATGTTTACAAGGCTTTTCCCACCTCACAATGTAAAACTGTGAGCCAATTACAGATATTATAGAGATTACTGAGGCCCCTAAAATTTTAGCAAGTACACCCAACTAGCATCTCACTTTTTAAGGGCAAATACAAATTGTACGTAACAGGCACTAACAAATAGATGGCTCATGCAAATAACAGACAGTAAATATTTAATTGTAGCAAAGGTACAAGTTAAACTATGGATGCTACAATACATATTTATACAATTTTAGACACTATTACTTAGTGGGAGAAAGACAAACAGCTTTGCAGCAGAGATTTTTAATGAAAAAATGTATATTTTGATGAATGTACTACTTAAAAGAAACATTTATAACCTTGACTCCAGCCCACCTGATATACCTCTACAGCCCACTAGGGGGCTGCAGCTTTCTCCCTAGGAAACACTGCTCTGGTGATTCACAGTTCATTAAAATGTCTTGTTAAATGATAACCAGCCACAACTGCCTGACCTTTTATATATAAAATCACTGATAAGTACTTTATATATTATTTCTTTTATTTCTGATTCCCAAGAATTACTTCCTAGCAATTCACTGAACTTTACTCTGATCAGTGAATTTATTTCTAGGTCACGGACACAGTCCCTGTGAAAACTGCTGCATTAAGCCCCTTGTAGAATTAGGTAGATCTTGTTTTTTTAAATGTTTGGGTAAATGTGTTGTTGTTGTAATTGTTGTCTGCCATGTTTTGCTGGTTGTTGAAATAGAATGGTTAAGTCATATTTCTTTTTAAATACTATCAGTGCTATGCTCACAATTAATTTTTATTTACTTTTCCATTTTTGCCACAAAACTGAAAACTGAAAAATCAATCCAGTTCTCTACAAAGTCCAGGTAATGAGCCCCATTTTGCTTGCAGGTAAACAGGACACACAGTGGGCTTTTAGTCTCCCAGTGCTTTTACTTTCATTTTGCAGGATAAATTCAGTTACTTTTTTTTGGATTCTGAGTGCTGCCAAAACACTAATGACCTGCAGACACGACTGTGCCTAAATGCATCCTGTGAAGACAAAGATGAACGATTGCTGCTCTTCTAATGTGCTGCTCGCAATACGCCTCCTGTGTAAACTCAGTACTGGTAAATCTGGCCTCAGTCTAACCATATCACAGCTCAGAGTCACACAGAAGTGATAGTGTGAAACAGATCAATCCACAACACGAAGCAAATGCTGGGAATCAGGAGTGGATTTTGAGCATGATTTGACACAATATATTGTCTTACAGCTCTACTAAATGTTTCTGCAGAGTTTTACTTTAAAAGAGAGATGTAACTCATCACTGTTATAAAATGTGACCTGTAAGCTAAGTAATGTAAGACCATTCCTGTTTACAAGTACTGTATAGTTATTTGTCACAAGGTGAGTTACCTTGACACTGCACCTGTGGGTCTCCCCAGTGGAACTGCTCACACTCAGTGCACTGTTTACCTCCAAAGCCTGGACGACAGTGGCACTGGCCTGAGAACTGCACAGGAGAGGAGGTTTAAAGGAGGACATACATTAGACACTGTCTGATAAAGCTAATTTCAAACGTTTTGTCTGAGTTCACTTTTGGCTTCCTCACCATGTTGCAGTGAGTTCCCATGGAGTGTTGTGTGTTGCAGCCACACAGCTCGCAGCCTCTGTCCTGACCGTAGTTCCAGTGGTTTGGGGCACACTGATCACAGTTATGGCCGGCCACATTTTCCCTGCAAGGACAGGCTCCAGTCTGCCTGTCACAGTGACACTGTCCATCGCTGCAAGCAGACTGGATGGTGCCAGCAGTCACACAGGTACAGCCTAAGAAGAGAAACACATAGTCAACACAAAGAGAAGACAGCAGGGGTCTACTCTTTGTGTAAAACATGCTGTTTGTTTATGCACATAAAGAAATATAGCTTTCTTTCCACTTGCATTTTAGGCATACAGTTGTTCATATCCGTGGCAACTTAAAATAAATTAGGCACCCATGCCATTAAAACTTACAAGAAATGAGCAAAAAAAACAGAATTTGAGCTTTGTTACTGGTTCCAAATGATAAAACAAAGAAAAGGTTCACAAGACACACTCTCTGATCTGCTATCACTCACGTCTGCAGTTGTGGGCCAAAGCGTTGCCATAGTAACCTTGCTGACAGTGGTCACAGGATGGCCCATCGGTGTGGTACAGGCACTTGAGGCACTGCCCAGTCCTGGGGTCACATGATTCAGGATCCTGGGTGTCGATGTTGTTGTTGCACTCACATGGTCGGCACTGGCCTCCGGCTTGCTCTGGGTTTCCATAGTAACCAGGAGCACACTGGTCACAGCGTGGTCCTGGGGGCAGAAAAGGTGGAATATGACAATTAGCTTTCATGTTGCTCCAGAATCAGCCATAGTTTCCATGATTTTGTAGACTTTGAATTAGTGAAGGCCAGCTGACCTCGAGAAGTGTATCACCAAATAAAAGAATGTTTGAACAGTGTGTCACTGCTGTGTGGTAGCTTACCGGTGTAGCCTTGTCTGCAGTTACATATGATCTGGTTGGAGGCGTAGTCAGCTTGACAGGATTGCCCGTTAAAGTGGTCAGAGCCGGGGTTTCCAGGACAGGGGCAGGGCCGACAGTGCTCCCCTGAACCAAGCACTGGGTTTCCAAAGAAGCCATCCACACATCTGGGACAAATGAGGAGACATTTATCATCAGTCTGATAAGCAGGGACAATGGGAAGTCCAGAGTGACACTGAGTGATCCTTACTGTTCACAGAGGTGTCCTGCTGTGTTGTCCCTGCAGTCTCTACACTCGCCTGTGCGGGGGTCACAGAGGTCTGCGTGGCCATTACACTGACAGAGGCTGCAGCTGGGGAAGCCCCACTGGCCCGGTTGGCAGTCTGAACACTGACGTCCAGTGGCTCCCTCTCTGCATGGGCACTGGCCTGTAACTGGGTCACACTGGTGGCCCAGTGAGCCCTCTGAGTGGCAGTCACAGACTGGATGGGAGGAAGTATTTAAAAGGTTATTCAGTGATATGCACTAATAATTACTGTGTATGCTCCTAATTAAAGTCAGGAGCAACAAATATGCTATTTTTTGAAGTCATTCTTTTGCCTTGGAAAAAAGGTTGTGTTAAAGGTCTTTTTTTATGTATTTACAGCACATCAGAATTCAAAACTATACAATAGTGTGTCTATTTTATTGAGACCAAATACTGCAGCTCTGGATTTTGCATGATCTGCAGGATCTAAGGACTCAGTTTACCGGGTTGCAAGAATGAATGAATTGTCATCAGTGTCTTTCGGCTTCTTTTTAAACTTACAGCAGCCTACACTTTAACAGAAATACATTCTTTCAAGCACAGCAAATAAAAAACAAAGAGGCCTAGTTAAAAGATCAGCACAGATCACACCTGAAGGTTTTTCAGATGATTCAATTACTCCTCCATCACTGGTCACACATAGGCCTTTTTTGACACAATTACCCATCCACGTGGGAAAAAGCCTCAGACCAGTTTGAACAAGTAATAACCCCATTCAGTTGTGTATTTCACACCTTGCACCTTTTACTTTAAGATTAGAGTCACATAATCAGGGTTATTCATTTCAGAGAGAACCAGGTGCACAGAATGTCCCAACATTGTGTAAACATCTACAAAGTATATTTAGCTCTGGTTTGATCTTGTGGGACAGATGTTGCTGGGTGAAGGTTCTGTTATGTGACACACGCTGCTGATTATACAACAGACTCACCAGTACAGCCATTGGCTCCGAAGCCGTAGGTTCCTGGGGCACACTGGTCACAGCGCAGACCCATCACATTGGGTTTACAACGACACTGACCTCCTACTTTATCACACTCGCCACTGAGGGAGCCCTGAGGGTCGCACTGACAGGCTGGGTATGAGAGAAACACATGAAAAAAGCAACAAAGAAAATATAAGCAAATTATTACAGTTCAAAAGTTAAAAAACTTTCAAGATTCAAGATTTATTTTACTGTTATTTTACAACACATCACATGCTGTTGTTGTTCACTCATGCTACTGCTAAAAGAGAAAACTCTAAAGGAAATTAACAATAATAATTTGAAGTCATTTGAAATCCTCCAAATCTGGGCATGTTTTGTGCTTTTGTCCATCTACTTACGCAGAGCACCATCATGAATAATAGCTGAAATGCTGCAGATGAGTTTGGAGCACATCTCGGCCAGTGCGGGCATTGGCGTCATCATGAAGGAATCCAGACACATGTAGCGAATCATCTCCTCTCTCCGCTGCTCTGCTTCCGGCTCATTACCTTGGAACCCAGGAAGCTCAGTGTATTTGGGGATCAAGACCAGCTACAGAGGGAAAAACAAAGATCATTAACTGTATGACGTGAATAGGCTTACCTGAGATGTGATTATTATTTAAGGCAATATTAACTATAAGAGCTTGATATGTTGTATGCGACTGTGCTTTTAAGATCTTGTGAATAGAAAAAAACTTAAATGCATCTTTTAAAGATATATGTCAAAGCTTGGCTAAAACTGTGCTTCATATTGAATAAAGTTTCTTTGGAATCAGCTTTATATTTAATGTATTTAAATGTGCTTGAGAGAGCTGTTCATTAACTTAGTAAAACGCTTGTCCAAGCCCAGAGAATTTAACATTTGTATTTTTCCACCACTAGGTGGAAACCTCATGGTGTGTAAAGCCCCATAAAACGTGCAGATGTAGTATTTTTGCCTGAAATCAGTGTGAGCCTGCTCGTGATTTAATGTCAATGAAAATGACTTATTTTAGCATTTTAATCATGACAGCTGCACCAATGAAGCAATAACCAGAGAAGACTTATTACAGCCACGGTAATGATTTTTCCAATATTGCCGCCAACTTTGTAACAGAGTCAGAGGTGTAATAATGAGGTTTGTGTGCTGACAGTCACAGCTCACCGAGTCAATAAGAATGAAGGCAGTGAGATGTCTGTGTGAGACCCCATGGCGCTGGAACCTTATTGCAACCACATAACGATTACTGGGCTCGAAACAGAATGGCCTGGGCATCTGGATGTATCTGGAAAAACATAATGAATAGAAAAACACCTTAATAGACAAGTGTGTGCTGTTAATTCCTGTATGTGTACAACTTCGTTTTAATATTTCTCTCTCTTTGTTCCATCTTATCTCTTTCTGTTTCCTTCCCAATGAACACCATCAGCAGCAGCTACACGGCATATTTATGACTAACTCATAACTGCATACACTTAAGAACTTGAGGCACTGGCAATTATGCCCTGCTTATAAAAACTGAATGACTGTGACACATACAATAAAGAAAAATCATGTAATAACACATATGAGAAAATGGGAAAAGAAAAAAAATTTAAAAGTTCCTTAAAACAAAAAAATAAATGTAGAAGTTTAAAGAAAAAAATGGATATTTACTTCTACTGTGTGTTTTAACATTATTTAAAAAATCAAACAGGATAAGCAAGCACAAAAACAACACAAAGGGCAGAAATAACATGTACATTTCAAGTCTGTATACACCGATGATGACGTATTGTGACATATAGATTATGTCCTGCTTTAATGCCTGACTTGTCTATTTCTGAACCAACCACTGTTCACCAAGGGCGACCTGACCCACTCCCTACCTTGACGTCTGTGTTTTGAGCTCACTTTGTTATTTGAGTTTGGCTGATGGACCAACAGAGGAGAACGGAAGGCTGAGACAGCCAGATGTGGGCAGGGCATGACGTCTTAGTTCCAGATGAGTTCAGCCTCTGAAAGGCTATTCAGCAAGTTGAAACTAAACAGTCTTAGTGTTAGTCTTTCCCTGTTTTTTATCCTATTTTCTATTTTTACCTCCCTTTTTACAGAGATAATTAACACTTGATCTAGTTTGATCTGCAGTAATCGGTCTAATATGTTGACTTTTCAACAGTGCAAGAACGTTTCTTTGTCAAAAGATCAAAGGGAAGTAAATGCACCATAATCCTTTTATTTAGGATCTTAAATTTTTTTTCCAAGCAAGCAGATAAATTTATCTATTGACAAGCCTGTAGATTCAAAGTAGCAACATAAAATTTGATAATTTAAATGGAACTGAGGTAAGAAGAATGGAAATGTAATAAAAGATCAAATTAATTATGTAAGAAAAATGTATCTTGCTTTATCAAAGTTGGTGAAACTATTCATGTGGTTATCTTAATTATCACGTCATCATAGTGTGTTTATTCTCCTAATTTCAATCAATACTATGGGATAACAATTATTCTATTTTCAGTCATGCAGCAATGCACTAAGTGTTGACAAGTCTTCTTATCAGCTGTGGTTTAAGCTCAGCAAAGCTATGTTAAATCATTAAAATATCTAAACCAAAAAATCATTCAAATTCTTTCACGGTCTGTGTTGTCAGCTGGTGTGATGAATGTAGCCTAAAGCTAAAGTAAAGCAGGGAGTCTTAGTACCATAAGCTTTTGATCAGAGTGTTGTCCTTAGTGCAGAGGCCTCAGTCATGCTAGGGACTCTGAAGTTGTGTTCAGACAAAGCAGTGCTTTGGGGCTAAATGGGATAAAAACGCTTTTATCTAGCAGATATTAGGTTTAAAAAGTTGATAACAGTTGACATATTGATAGCTACTCAAAAAAGAAGCCAAAAAATCTTAATCCCCCTGGTGTCTGGCTGCAGTAAAGGTCTAAAATCCCGAACCCCTTTAATGCTAGCAGACAGGTCATGGATCAAAATCAAGTACATGTCAAATAAATTTTCTCAAAAATGGTTTCTGTTATTTAAGTTAGCTCTTTTAATAGTAGTTCATGGTCAACTGTTTGTTTTTCTAACTTTTTTAATTACTTATGCTTGTAAATAGTGCTTGAAAGGGGGTTTAAAGGTCATGACCAAAAGCCAATCTTGACCTGTGACTGAGTCAAGGCGTTGTTAAGAGAGAACCTCACTACTGTGACTCCATCCACTGTTCAGGACTGTATAGACTCTGGTTCCAAATCATGTCCTCATTGCAACACACAGGCAGCACATGTATCAGGGATACCTTATTTTTGTTTAGTGGAAGGGGAGGTTACCTGTTTTTTGTCTTTTCAACCTTCACTGGTTCAGAGTGTTAGCATGCTAACATTTGCTAAACACAAAACAGATGAGTCCAATGTCTAATATATTTTGTCTTGGACATATAATGCGGATGGTCAAATAAACATGTGATTCATTTAATGTTGATTTAGAGTTTGAATTTGAGTTTAGTTTGAACATTAAAAACAAAGTTTCACTTTACCACTGCATTCAACGGACCAATCCAAAGCTGCACTGTAAAATCCCAAGGACATGGGTCATACTGGTGACACTCATTCTTCTTCTTCTTCTTCTTCTTCTTCTTATATTATTATTGTTATTATCAATAATAATATTAATAATAATATTATTGTTGATATTATTATTATACTTGGAACTAGAATGAACTCAATGATCATTTATAAGATGAATGGGGTTTTATTTATAAAAACCTCTCTGACTGTGCCATTTTTCAAGATCCTTTTTCTCAGTGTAAACCTCTGTTCAACAAAGGTGCTGCTTTTCTTTCATATCACTGTACCTGATCCTTACACAGACTTTCTGGCATGTTTGCCTTCCTATCGGTAAATCAATGGTAAAAATACCACAGGGTACAGTGAAATCAGAATATAAATACAGGCCTCACTCACATAGAGCAGACAGACCAGGGCAAGTTTAAGTGACAACGATGTATTGATGCGATTCTTCCTGAGCAATAGGACAATAGAAACCTTGTAAACACCTGAATGCTTGAACAAATCCTTTAGAGAGTTGAACAAACACCCTTTCTACAATGTCCTCTCTATCCTACAAACACATATGAGGGTTGTTACCTGTTGCGGTGTGGCAGGGTCACTGTATAGAGCTGTTCAGTTGGTAGGAGGTTTCCACACCTCAGGCTGGAGGGCAGCAGTACGGATGTAATACTAACTACAGCCTCCCAGTCCTCTGTGGACTAGACACACACACACATGAAAGGCTTAGTAAAAAGGGTAAAAAAAAGAGCTTTACATCAAGCTCTTAAGTTACAGATGCACACCTCAGGTTCGTAGCGGATCATGATGTCATACTCCATGGCATAGGGGATGTTGTCAATGGTGAACACCAGGCCAGCGCCATCTTTGACGCGGGCAAAACCAGGTCCTGTCCAGGACACCATGTGACTTGGAGTGTGTCCTCTTTGAACGACCCTCACATCCGGCTGAAAGACAGAGAAAAGTGACCAAAGAATAATTTTGTTTTCGAATTCCTTGTTTACTCGAAAAACCTCTGTCTCATCTCGCTGACCTGACTTTACACCTTCTTCAGGAGAGCAGGTGTGTGTGCTCTGTACTAACAGTTTCTGAAGTGCAAATTCTGATAAAGCAGCTTTTATCAAGACTTGAGCTCCACAGTGAATTGGGCACTTATTCTGATCACCACTTTCTTAAATTTTAAAAGTAGAAAAGCAATTTAACTTAAAGAGCGAGGGTTTTCAGGGTCTGTTTTATTTTAAAAACTCAAATTCAAAACTGGTTTATACTATGAAATTGTTAGGTTTAGTGCAAGATAAGCCAACATTTTGATAATTAAAATGCAGGCTTCTTTTACTGATTCTGAAATGATGGTGATAAACTGGTCTCTGCTGAGCGACTTTTCTTTTTCAAGGTATATCTGGTACTTTACACAAGTACTCCTTTTCTTCTGTGTTCTCTTTGTGTAGTTTGCTTTAAAACTGTGTGATTTTGTGTCAAGCACAAAATTGCTGAAGAAATTAACACAGTAAATTGACCCAGGCATTGTACTTCTCTAAGTGTGTGATCTTTATGTGAGTGATTATATGATTTCCTTTCACATTACTTTCTACCTCTACATTTATCATTTTACAGTTACTAGTTACAGTGGCATTCCCACAAAACCATTTTCATAACTCTTAATGTATCCAATGTTTCATTGGAATAAGAAGATAAGGGAAATTACAAAAGTCTTTATTCAAATTGTGATGAAACATTTGTCCTCTCTCCACCCCACTAATCATCTAACCACTCCCATCTCACTGGCTGCAAAAGTGAAATACTGTTCATGTGTTGATCCATTGGTATTTACTATCCAATAACGTATCATATTACATTAGTCAGTGTGAGCTTTGACCTGTAGAACAAGTACTTTAATATTATGACTTACAGCAGGTTTTTGTTGGTAATTCTTCTGGACTTTTACTGAACTCAAATTTTAAGTGCAGAGTTTTTGCTTTTATTGGAATATTATGACACTGTTGTATCTGCACTCTTATGAATGAGTCTGAAAGAGTCTCCGGATGCCTTTTGTCAAGATCATGATTATTTGATTTGTTTTATGGAATTTGGCTTAAGATTTGTCCTGATTAGGAAATAGCAAAGACCTAAAAGAAGCAGCCTGAAGTTTGCAACTGGAACAAACTACTACTGCTCTGGAAAACAATAAAAAGCTGCCTCTGGGTTATCACATCTGTTTCCTCAGAACTGACAATCATCAAAATCATTTGCAAAGTGATGGCTTTACAAGTGTGACTTAATCTAATTTATCTTTTTTAAAGTTTGGCAAAGAAATGCTTTTGAACTTTTATCCCTTGTTATGAAGTCACAGTACAATTACAGTCATGATCTCCATTAAGATTCAATCCCTTGAAGTCTCAGGACTGAATATCCCGAGAGTCTGACATATTCAAAGGCTTTTTTTCAGGTTGACTAGTTTCAAATGATTTAAATAACTTGACAGCTAAGCATTTAATTAGACTAAGTAGCTACAAACTGCCAAGTGGTGCATACAGCACATGACCAAAACCCTTAAAAATGTAGCCTTGGAAATGTTGAACTACACACAATACAGTGTGGACTATTATTACTCTAAACCACTACTGACAGATTCATTTCACTTTAATAAAGACCACTGACCGACAATTCTGGAGTACGTCATGGAAAATTTTGTAAACAAAACTACTAAAGCTTTTACAAGGAGTCTCCACCTATACCTGCCATACAGTTCTGATTATTTATATCATAGTAGCTTAACTAGAAGGTAAAAATTGATGGATCATCAGCACAATTAAAAGAACATTTAATTTGTATATTTTGCTTATGTCTCGTAGATTACTGATTTTTCACCCCTTCAGGCCACAAAAGGGCTTAAAATGTGTAAAATACTGTAATGTCATTATGCCTATAATGATATTAATCTGCTATAAAAAAAATCTCTGCTTATATCCCATGAGCTTACTTATTACACACATAGTCATAACCTGTGCTGATGGTTCATAGGTAGATTTAATTCAGCGGTCATGAAAAAAGGTTGGAACCACTTATCTTTATTATTTTTTTGTTCTACAACCAACACTGTACACTGTTGTCTTGGCAAAACTGGCATAAGTGAGAGCACCTATCTCCTAAAATTTATGATCCTGTACAAACAAGACAACCATTGGGGTGTTGTGTGTCATGTCAAACCACAGATGAAATCAGTGAATTATTTAAACCAAACATCCTACTGTTTGTTGAAGCTGGCGGATACGTCTCAATGCTGCTCGATGTTGCTGTGTGCTGCTAAGTCGACGGTGACGCCTGTGCCTCCTCAGCTGGTTGCTGAGGTGCTGGACACAGTCAGTCTCTGCCTGAGGACGAACTTTGCCCTGGAGGGAGAGGAGAGGAAATTAGAGGAGAGGAGAGGGGATTGTAAATGCTTGTGTCGATCACATAAAGAACTTTTCACAGTAATGCTTCTTACGACCTGCAGGGGTTCATCCTGCACAGCTTCTCATTCGGAAAGTGAAAATGACAAGACAGAGAGCAGAAGGAGCTTTGATGTGCTGAAACTGCAGGAGTGTGTCAGAGAGAAACAAGGAACCCGTGGAGTGTTTTTCTGTGTGTGTGTGTGTCGTACATATTAGTAAGTGTGTGTGCTCTGTGGCAGTAATTGGTTTTGACAGGTTGGTATCTGTGCTACTGTGCAGAGTTTTCATGGGTCACTTAGGCTAGAGAGTTTTAATTTCCCACAGAAATGCAGGACTTTGAAAGTATCCAGCATGTTCTGTGCCTCTATTTTGTCCTTCAGCACGTGCACTCAGTTACCAGCCAGCAGCAGTTATGTTGACTCGCTGTAGACAATAGCCTCATTTATCAGAGGGGCACCCTCTCTTGCACAGTGTCTTACAATGTTGTCTTATTTCTTTCAAAACATTCTGAAGTCAACACTGCTATTTCCACATTCCTCCAGTAGTGATGTTGTATGTTCGGAGTGTCTGAACTTGCCTGATGGGCTGAATGTGGAAGTGGAGGGGGCAAGGGGGGTCTCCTTACAGTGGAGAGGAATGGGTTGGGGGGCGGTGAAAGAGACAGAGAGGTAAAGAATGTGAGAAAGCTGGTGGAGAGATGTAGAAGGAGATGTAGAGGGGAGAGGAGACTGATGGGTGGGTAAGATGAGCCAGTGTCAGCAGGAACAGGCCTGTTACAGTAGCTCTCCCACATATTGGATGGGGGAGGAGGGGGGGGCTGAAGAGAATATTAACAAAATACAGTTTTGCGTTTTCAGTAAACGTCTTTTTACTGGCTTAAACTTTTTGGACAATTACCAGCAAGAGTTACCTGATTCCACATGCAAACTGCAGTGTGATGTGATTCAAAATAAGTATGAGAAACAAGGACTCGTATTTTTTAAAAAATAGTACAAAGGAGAGTATAGTAGTGTATAGTGTAAAGGAGATGCTAGCAAAGATGGTGGGCATTTGTCTCATGGTGGTAATAAGGCTGGTCCTTAAATTGCAGGTAAGCTATAAGTTAAAACCCATTTATTAGAAAAAAGAAAGAAAAATGAGCATCCAAAGGAAATACATACAAAGTTCCTCAAACAAGAGAGGCAACAGAAATAACTGTTGCTTAACTGTTGTGTTTGTTTGCCCAAGTGTATTTAATTGTGGTTTGTGATCTTAGTGTTGTATTTAAACAATAAAGTAGAAAAAAGGCGGTGCTTTAGTCTAACTGTTGAGCAATGTTCAAAGTGGAAACTTCTCTAAGCGTCCTCACTGCCTTCCAAATCCCCTCACAATGACAACCTTGGAAGGATTGAGAACAACATGAAATCTGCCTGTGTTTCAGTCAAAACATTACCCAAGGCTTGATGTTTGATCTGAGACGGCACAGTGTGTGTATGATATACAGAAGATAGACATAAGAAGATTAGACCCTCTGTCGATAGTGTTATCTTATATACAGTGTTTAGTTTTGTCCTCAGGAAAAACGGCTCAGTTGACTTTTCAAGGACATGTTTTTGTTGTAGATATCCACACTGAAGCAAGGACTTATAGAAAAATATGGTAAAAATCAAGGATTCTTCAGGTTAGAAGTGCAGTCCACTTCATAAATGACTTTGAAAGAATAGCACAACATCTTACACACAGACTTATTCACTGTGATGCCGGATTAGAAAACTGATGCTGTCTCATGTCTTTCTGTTAAGGAGAAGCCAGAGCCAGGAGACAGTTAACTAAGCTTAGCATAAAGAATGGCAACAAGGTGAGCCGGCACATCTAAAGCACACTGTCAGAATTTAATATTCTGTTTGTTCAAACTTTATGTAAACAGGAGGGTAATAAGAATACATTTGAAAAAAGTATGAAATTAAATTAACCTGAACTGGGACAAGAAAG
The DNA here is from genome assembly GCA_029814665.1 of Acanthurus lineatus. Taxonomy (NCBI): domain Eukaryota; kingdom Metazoa; phylum Chordata; class Actinopteri; order Acanthuriformes; family Acanthuridae; genus Acanthurus; species Acanthurus lineatus. Next base: position 2,830,739 of record JAPZDV010000002.1, read on the forward strand.
AATGATAGCTGGAGATGCTCCAAGCAGGGCAGATCCCGGTACATTTTTGTGGCTTGGTACTGTCTTAAATAAACCAAATAAATGCTGATCCTTTCTTCGCTATGCTCTGCTGTGTTTTTTTTACCACCCTAGCCTACAAGTGTTGAATGCAGCACATGCTCTACAGCATGAGTATGTAAATGTAAAACTCTGAGTTCCCTTACTTTGGTTATCCAAGTACACAGATTAACAATGATTATTTACACATCTGTTGAATTTAATATCTTACATGTCACTGTGGCAGGCTGTGACCTTTCTTTGTTCCTAAACATGAAGCATGGCCTCTGGTTTGTAACTGTAGAACCAAGTTTCAGGTCCATGTTGAAATCTTAATAACACATGTATCAGAGGTCAGAAAATTGTGTGTAACTCAGATGCCTGATGATGATTAATTGTTGTAACTTTGAACATTACTATGCAGAACTCTGTTTGTGCGCAACAGGAACAGTCTCAGAAATTTCTGAACACTTCTCATATTTCAATGTTTCAGTTCATCTACATTTAGGCAGCCAAACAGAAAACACTGGATCTTGCAGGGAAAGGATGGATGCTTAAAGTATGTTTTTTAGCAGGAGAGGTGTCTGACTCACAAGCTCTCTGCATGATCTTGATATTTCACCTTCTGCTGGATGCCTTGTGGCAACAATCCCACACCAAACTAGCCACAGACATTCTTTAGCTGAACATTTATCTTCAGTGTGAGTTATATTGACCAGGGATGTGAGTTAGTGGGTCACACAGAATCATAGAGAGTGTTTCGCTCACCGGCAGTGCAGGGTCAGCAGGGGAATGCCCAGTGGCATCTTCAGCTTCATATTTGTAGTAGTCCAGCGGGGCACAGAAATACCCAGGCTGAACCTCCGAACACTGTCGACCGATCAGATGTCTTCTGCAGTCACATTGGCCGTTCTCCATCATGCACCTTAATTAATAGACAAAGGCAAATTTTTAATGGCTGTTTGACCTCATCTGTTTTTTTTTTCTTTCTCTCACTTTTCCTTTGTGGTCTTTAAAGGACTTTCTCTTTACTCGGAGATACATAGGAACAACCTTTTTTTAAAAAAACTTATACCTGTTGTTGTAGGCTCCACCAAAATCACAGTCACATGGTCTGCAGCCGGCCAGGTCGTTACTGAGCCCCCAGTATTCAGGCTACAGGACAAAAATTAAAACTCAAAACCAGGATGTAAGGTTTCATGTCCAGTGTGTAGTTTTCTGCACTGTGTTTGAAACTCTGTTGTCCTTGTGCAGCTTGTTACTATGTGAAACTTTTCTTTATTAATGCCACTTAGATAATCATTTTCTGTCCTTGGTTGATGAAGAGAAACCCTGCATTTAAAAACTCATTACTTTTATAATGTGACAAGATAAGGCAGTTTAAGTAAAACAACTGTTAATATAATTACTTTCATTTATGCAACAAGTTTTAAAACCACAAATAGAAACACTACATTTGAAAAATGTGCCCGTTAGTGCAATATTTCAATGCCAAACAGCCTTACTGTCTCTGTGGTTTTCATATTTAAATATGCTTTACCATTAACATTAATTAATGCTAATTATTGGATAGCAAACCCAAATAAGCTCCAGATTTGAATAAAAACAACTGTTACTTACCAGACACTGGTTGCAATAGCGACCAGTGACGTATCTTTTGCAGGAGCAGTCTCCACTGATCTGGTCGCAGGGAGCGCCCATCATGATGATGCCACGAGGGTCACAGTTGCAAGCTGACGGAGACAAACACACACACAAACACACACACAGAAAGAATAAGAGAGTGGAATAAATTTATTTGAAGCGTGTGCACAGCAGCAGACAGTCGCCCATATACATACGCTGACAGCCGAGAGGGTCGTTCTGGCTGAGTCCGTAATAACCTTCCTTGCAGTCGTCGCAGCGCGTGCCTTTGACATTGGCTTTGCAGCGACACTGCCCTGCAATCATCCCCATGTCCAGGTCAGTGTGACTGTCACACACTCCTCCTTCTAAAGATCCAACCGGGTCACAGTCACAGGCTAGGGGTCAGATGTCAGATAAAGGTCATAAGTTAAGGTGGGAAAAAAAAAAGCAAAAACAAAAGGAAGTAAAAGGCAAACTTGGAAAAAAAAGGAGGATAGCAATAAAGACACAATTAAGAGATGGTTTATGCTTCTTAATCCACATTAGATCATAAGATTAAACTGAAAATTCAAGGTTTGCAGGCATTTTTCTAACTTGTGACAAGTTAAAACCACACTGATCATTGCAGGGGGGCTGAGTCAACCATGCAGAATAAGAACATCCTTGAGAAAAGTGCACTTTCATGGGAAAAAACTGTAATTAACTCACACCACACGCAGAATTTATCTAAGAGTTTCAAGGAAATTAAGACCTCAACATTGAAATTAAATTGGATGTAATTCTACATCATGGTTGGAAACATTTTGAAAAATAATGACTCACCAACACAAACCCATGGGTCCCTGATGTCCCTGAGAGGGTCTTGGTAGTAGAAAGGTTTGCACATCTCACAGTTGCGTCCCATGGTGTTGTGCAGGCAGTCGTCACACACTCCTCCGCTGCTGTTGCCCGTGGCCAAATACACAGCCATGTCAAAGTGACACTGGTTTGAGTGACCGTTACAGTTACATTCTGCAGAAAAATGCAAGAAATCAAACAAATAAAGACTGGTTAGATGAACAGATGCATCACCTGAATGCAACAATGGTCTCATAAAAATCCATGGTTTAACAATTCCAAGCCTTAAAAAAATAATCTGCACCTGCATTTCTACAAGTTCCTTCACTTTCATAACAGAATTTTGTAAGACAGATTTTGTGAGATGCTTGTGTGTGTGTTTGTGTGTGTGTGTGTGTGTGTGTGCGCGTGTGTGTTTGTTTCCACCTCTGCAGGTGTGTGGGTTCTCTGCCTCCGCTGGTCTCCATGGCAGGTCATTATGGAAATCTCTGCAGCGCTCACAGTTCAGGCCCTCCGTATTGTGTTTGCACACACAGCGCCCATGGATCTGGCCAATCACATTGCAGATTAAAGATGAGTAGAGAGGTGCAGACATTGTCAATACCAAAACCATGGTACTGTGCACTGAACAAATTAAACACGTTTTTTTATTTTACAAAGTAACAGATTCTGTTCTTGTTTTAATGCAACAAGTTTCTTCTCAGTTAGGTCATTGTAAAACAGTTTTTTCTCCAAATAAAATCCATTCGCTCACCATGCCGCTTTCCCGGGCATCAACCCCTGGCACTGGGGCACACTCGGAGGCGTGTCCGTAACAGAAGCAGCTCCCTCTGACCACCAGCTCATAGATGGCATAGTAATACTTCTGCAGGACATCAAAGCGTCGATCCAGCAGGTCGTCTCCCAGAGTGTTCAGCTTGGTGAAGTTGATGCGAAGGTTGGTGATACGCAAAAGTTCTGTAAAGGAGGAAAACAGAGTACTTGTTTAATTTGAATTAGTCCATTTGTGACCAAACTGACATTTCAGTAGTATGCAAACATTTATATTCACTACCGAAAAGCAAAATCCTGTTTTTTTAAAGCTTGCTGTTTAAACGTCTGAGAGGCAGTAATTTGTTGCAAGTCATCATATTACTTAATGCCCACAGTTAGCATTTACTTTATTGCCCTGTATTAAAAAATCCATTATTTATAGGTACTCATGGATTTAAAATGCTAATTAAGAGTTCTGAAAAAAGCAAATGGATAAAGGTAAATAGCAGTTCAGTTCAAATGCCACTGACAGACGTAGAAGCATGGTGAAATAAAGTTCAGAGTCTTAAATAGAGGTTTGGCATTTTATGTACAACATCTCTGACGCACACAGATTATAATATCAACTTGAAATGAGAATGTTAGGTGAGATTCACACTCTGTCAATAGTGCTGCAGCGTAGGTTGTTAGTGTTCAGAGTTAAATATCTTCACTGACCTTGGATGTCCAAACTGTAGGGGTCTTTCACATGGATGGCGGGATCCAAAACTTTGTAAATGACCTTCAACAGAAGAATATATTTATTTTTTAGCTGGAGAAACAAAAAAAGTTAATTTGACTCTGAAACTGAAGAAGGTCATAGCAAGTCAAGGCAAAAAAATCAAAAACAGGGAAATTTTGAAATGAACAAGGTTACAAGAGCAGATATGAGCTGGAAAAACAGAAGATTAATTAAAGCTTCAGTATATCAAGTTCTAAAAATATCTATAATGAGCAAATCATAGTTACTCTATTTTAGTCTATTAATTTAGATACTTATTTATATTGGTTTTAACATTTCTGTTTCTTTTCTGACAAACTTATCATTTCTCCAATAAGGAACAATATCTTTGCACAAATTAAGTGTTTAACTGAGAATTTATTTATATTTGTTCCTCTGGGTTCACCTCATTTCATCCCTCAAGCAACAGTTGATAAAACTGCTTCAAGAATCATCAGCTGCGCCTAAAAGAAAATGGTTCTTTATAATATTATATATATTTTTCATATTTATTATTGTCAACAAATCCCATGAAAATCACAGCCAACAACAGATCACTCTTTGTATTAACTATGTATCATGAATGGAGCTTGATCTATCTAAGCCACAGAACCTCACCATTGTGCAAACACTATTAAAACATATTATTTAGTGATACTTTTGCGCTGTGCGACATCCCTTTGTAACCATGAACACACTGGAGTTGAATTTGGCTTGATCAACACAAACAGCCTTGTTGCTGGAAATATTTACAAGAGCACAAAATCTGCATTTGAAAATTGTAACCCAACAAATGTACTAATTCCTCCTGTTTGATTAATATCTGCAAAAACTGCAGTGCCCAGCTGCAGTATGAAACTACTTAGCCTTTTAGAGATATTAAAATATTTATTTGTGACCCTCTCTTAAAGATTTAGGACTAATGGTGTATTTTGGTCTTTTCATTCACATCGTTTTCCCGTAACACTGCTATTGCTCTCAGCACCTCTTCTACCTCTCACCTCTCCATTAGTTGAGGGTTCGATGTCTGAGTAGCGTTCTTCACAGATGATGTCATTGATGTGGTGCAGGCCATTGGCAGGGATGCTGGGAAAGGTCTTGGTGCAGTTTGAGGCAAAGTAGCGGTATGGGCGCCACGTGCGTCCAAAATCAGCTGAACGCTCAATGATCATCGCTGCAGGTCGGAAAGTCTAAGAGGGAAAAGAGGAAATGAGAATTTAGTCCTTTTAACTTGATCTGCACATTCCCTGTCAAGTTGTAGGAAGACAGCACCTTGTCAGGCACTATTTATTGTGACACTTTCTTGTGTGTTTGCTTTACTACAGTAGGATGATGGATTTAAGCCGGATGGAACGTGTACACAACAAACATTAACCCAGACAAGAATGCACCCTGACATGCTTAAGCACATACACTGAAGTCAAAAGGGGTCTGCAAACATACACATACACACTGGTACCCACAAACATGTTAAAACATGTGCATACCTTGAACTTCATGATAAGATGTGTGAAGTGGAATTCAGCCTCCAGGTTCAGTCTGATGCTGACATTCTCCTGTCCTGTGGAGGAAATAACTGTCACTCAGTGTCCAACAACACAAGTGATGCACAAGTTTCGCCTCCTAAAGTCACTCTTTGCTTTACTGAGTGACTGTCAGAGACTTTACAATCCTTCTCTAAACTTTTTTCACTCTCTAGAGAAATATCACAGTTTTCCCATTTTACTCCAGTGACGACATGGATTTATGCTTCAGTATGAAGTTACCTTTTAAATTGTTTATGTGTTCTTAGTCTCAGTTTTGACAAATTATAAATAAACTTCAAAGCCTCTTAGTAGCTACATCACAAAAACTTTTTAATATGCAATTTAGGGTCTTATGAGCATTATAAAACAGCTAAAAAAATATTCATACATTGGCCTCTACCAAAGTTGAAATATTGCCATTTTAGTTTTTCATAGTTCTCCTGTAGCTTGGTCGATTTGGGCATGGTTATTCCTGATCCATATTACCTGACATGGATAAGCCAATCAAAATTCAGAATCAGATGTCATTTGATACTAAGTCAGCCACTTCAGCTCTCAGCTAACCAACTCTACTCGCGCATCTTGTATTTAACTCAGCTAGCTAACTGATTTCTTCTGACTGTTAGCCCATCTATCTGTCTGCTTATAAATTTGGCTGTCCGTCTGTCTCTCTAACTGTCCCTGTCTCTTTACAACTGGCTAGAGTAATCTATGTTAGTGCTATCCCTGGGTGCACATTGTCTGGCAAGAACGATATGTCTTTTTTTATTTTTCCAAGTAGGTGAAATTAAAGTAAGAGCGGGTTGTATTTTGGTTCGTTGTGGTGGAATCTTCCACAAAGAAGCACGCATTTGCAGCGCTCTTTTCGCTGAAGACCGATTTGATAACACAGTGCATAAACCAATGGGGTTGGCGAACGTTATATTGCACTTGGGGCCATTCCGTCTCTTCCCCTACTTCATCCTCATATGGAGCCTGGCCAAGTAAGTTGCTAACCACAAAGTTATGATAAATGTTATATGTGGCTGGTTTAATGTTATTTACTAACATGTGAGTAACATGAAGGCATGCCAGCATACCTTAGCATATGTTAGCATACTATTTGTTTAGGAAATTGCTTGCAGCTGAGAAGCCCAAGTGGTTTCTATCTAGCGTAACATTGACTAAATTTCTGGGCACTGATGTTAGTTTTTTGTACAACTTTGACTTGAGCAAACATTAATCAACATGGCCAGGTATCATTTATTTCCTTTGCAAAGGATAAAATGTCAGTTATTTATCTCAAATTAGCTTAATAACCAACATTCGGAATCAAAGGAGGTGTCACTCAAAATCTGCCATGCCCACACAGTCTTGAGCAATAGTATCATTCCAAATAAGACCATTTTTATCCCATCAGTTTTTAACTAGGTTTTTCTAATAGTTGGAAAAATCTATTTTCACTCAGATTTTTGTAAATTTATTTATTTATGAGAGACTTGACTCTGGGATAATATGTTCATTCTTACTATTTTAAGCCAAGTTTTAAGAGGTAAATTCAAAGGTAGGAAGGTGGAAAGAGTCTGCAACCTTATTTGAACAAAAGTGTACAAACAGGTTCCCATGGGGCCCGGTCGGGCACAGCCCAAAGAGGCAATGTGGGACCCCCTTCCCATGGGCTCACCACCCGCAGGGGGGGCCAAAGGGGTCAGGTGCTGTGTGAGTTGGGCGGCACCCTTGGCAGTCTGATCCTCGGCTGCAGAAGCTAGCTCTAGGGATGTGGAATGTCACCTCTCTGGTGGGGAAGGAGCCAGAGCTGGTGCGCGAGGTTGAGAAGTTCGGGCTAGATATAGTCAGTTTCACCTCGACGCATAGCAAGGGCTCCGTAACCAGTCTTCTCGAGAGGGGTTGGACTCTCTTCCACTCTGGAGTTGCTGTTGGTGAGAGGCGCCGGGCAGGGGTGGCAATACTTATTGTCCACCGACTCGATGCCTGTATGTTGGAGTTTAACCCGGTAGACGAGAGGGTAGCCTCCCTTCACCTTCGGGTGGGGGGACGGATCCTGACTGTTGTTTGTGCCTATGGTCCAAACGGCAGTTCAGAGTATCCACCTTTTTTGGATTCCTTAGAGGGAGTGCTGGAGAGTGCTCCTTCTGGGGATTCCCTCGTCTTGCTGGGGAACTTCAACGCTCATGTTGGCAACGACAGTGAGGCCTGGAGGGGCGTGATTGGGAGGAACAGCCCCCCCGACCTGAACCCGAAAGGTGTTTTGTTATTGGACTTCTGTGCTCATCACAGATTGTCCATAATGAACACCATGTTCAAGCATAAGGGTATCCATATGTGCACTTGGCACCAGGACACCCTAGGCCGCAGCTTGATGATCGACTTTGTAGTCGTGTCGTTGGACTCCGGGAGAGCTTCGACCATGTTCCGGGGGAGACAGGGGACATTGAGTCCGAGTGGGCTATGTTCCGTGCCTCCATTGTTGAGGCGGCCGATTGGTGCTGCGGCCGTAAGGTGTTTGGTGCCTGTCGGAACGGCAATACCCAAACTAGCTGGTGGACACCGGTGGTGAGGGATGCTGTCAAGCTGAAGAAGGAGTCTTATTGAGCCTTTTTGGCCTGTGGGACTCCTGAGGCAGCAGACAGGTACCGACAGGCTAAGCAGAATGCAGCCTCGGCGGTTGCCGAGGCAAAAACCCAGACATGGGAGGAGTTCGGTGAGGCCATGGAGAATGACTTCCAGACAGCTTCGAAGAGATTCTGGACCATCATCCAGCGTCTCAG
>JAPZDV010000002.1:2839144-2873475 GCA_029814665.1 Acanthurus lineatus
AACACCCAAACCTACTGGTAGACACCGGCGGTGAGGGATGCCGTCAAGCTGAAGAAGGAGTCATATCGGGCCTTTTTGGCCTGTGGGACTCCTGAGGCAGCAGACAGGTACCGACAGAGACGCTGAGGCAAAAACCAGGACATGGGAGGAGTTCGGTGAGGCCATCCAGCGTCTGAGGAGGGGGAAGCAGTGCACTGTTAACACTGTGTTCAGTGGGGACGATGCACTGCTGACCTCGACTTGGGACGTTGTGGATCTGAGTCCATGGTTCTAAGCCGGAAAAGGATGGAGTGCCCTCTCTGGGTCGGGGATGAGATCCTGCCCCAAGTGGAGGAGTTTAAGTATCTCGGGGTCTTGTTCAGGAGTGAGAGATCGACAGGCGGATCAGTGCGGTGTCTGCAGTAATGCGGACTCTGCACAGATCCGTCATGGTGAAGAGGGAGCTGAGCCGAAAGGCAAAGCGCTCTGTTTACCGGTCGATCTTCGTTCCTACCCTCACCTATGGTCATGAGCTTTGGGTAGTGACCGATAGAACACGATCGCGAATACAAGCGGCCAAAATGAGCTTTCTCCATAGGGTGGCTGGGATCTCCATTATAGATAGGGTGAGAAGCTAGGTCATCGGGGAGGAGCTTGGAGTAGAACCGCTGCTCCTCCGTGTTGAGAGGAGCCAGATGAGGTGGCTCAGGCATCTAATTAGGATGCCTCCCGCACGTCTCCCTGGTGAGGTGTTTAGGGCACGTCCCACCGGTAGGAGACCTGGGGGCAGACCAAGGACACGCTGGGGAGACTATGCCTCTCGGCTGGCCTGGGAACGTCTTGGGATCCCCTGGGAGGAGCAGGACGAAGTAGCTGGGGTGAGGGAAGTCTGGGCTTCCCTGCTAAGGCTGCTGCCCCCGCAACCCGACCCAGGATAAGCAGAAGAAAATGGATGGATGGATGGATGGTGTACAAACAGCAATTTTAGGTAATACATTTTTTCTGTTTATGGCAATGAGCATGAATGTGCCTCAGATACATTGACAAAGTAAAACAGAAAGAAATTTGTTATGAGACTTTGTATTCTAATCTAGTATCCTCACACATGTATTAATAACAAAACATCAGCATTTTATTTTTAAATATAACAGCTGTTTTAAAAACCTGTATTGTGCAACACACATACTGTCAACAACCCAACAAGAACAAAAAACTCCCTTACACCCACACACACACACACGCGCACACACACTGTCGTACGTGTACAGACCAATCAGCACAATGAACAGACTGACCATGTGCTTGTGTACTGTAAATACACAATGCAAAAGCACACACCGTTGACAGACTGCCACCAGGTGTTCTCTTCGTTGCTGTCCTTGAGGTAGATCACATTCTCAATGCGGTGGCTGTTCCTGTTGTAGGGATGCTGGGAGTTACACTCGAAACATTTGTCGGATTCCTGTGCCAGGATAAAACACACATTTACACTTGGAGAAAGTTGTTAGTTCATGTGTTTTCATTGAATGTGTTAGGTATGATGATAAAAGCATATCTGAGACATTTTACTAGTGATAAAATTAATAAGCAGGCATGTGGAGTTTTTTATTCAAGTACATTTAGATCTGTAATTAAAAAAGTAAACCACTTGTGAATGTTGCACAACAGGAGAAATTGACAGCTTGCTGTAAATCGTTTCAAACATGTGCATCATGTAGTATGAAATGGATCAATAAGATGTGTGACTACATAGGTCATGTCTTGTACATTTTATAACGTGGAGGAAAGAGCTGTTTCCTCAGATTATGGCTTTCATCTTTCAGGCTGAAATGATGCGAATAATGTCTACTGGTGTTCCAATACCAGTGTGAATAGGACACAAGCCAGGGAGAGAGGAATGGACTGGGCCTCAACTGGGTCAAAACAATGAAAAGAAGAAATGGTTGGTGAGAGAGAAAAGGAAGCAAGGAGTAACAGAGGGGAAGAAGGAGAAGAGAGACATATGAGAGGGAAAATGTCAGCAGGAGAGATCAGGATAAAGGCCAAAAAAAGACCTAAGCTGCAATTCTACTTTATCAAGGAGCTCAGCTTGACTCAGCTAACCGTTTTTTTATTTTGTGTAAAGTTTTTTTTTTCATCTTGCTCAAAGTTCCAAGTTAACTGAGTCAATGTCAAAAAGGTGACTTGAAGATATTGCAGACCACTGATTGGTAAGAGAACTGTCACTAAAATTTTGAATTTCGAGAAATTTTGAGAGGGGACATCTTGCAAAAATGCAGCATTTTTAAATGTTTCTTTAAATATTACAACAACCATCAATATCACCTTGTGTTTTTCAGCCACTGGATAACATTACTTCTGCATCTGCAGCATCAATGATAGATGAGGATTATGCAAGAAATGCAAAAATGGCAAGTCCAGGTTAGGATCTAAATGGAAGGAAATATGAACAAAGAAGAAGAGGAAATGCAGTGAGCTGGTGAAAAGCTGACATTGATGAGGCAGAAAGCAGAAGAAGAGAAGGAAGAGGCTGCAGTCAGAGGGCATGGGAAAGACACAAGAATGCAGGGACCAAGGCCAAGAGCATGAGTTTGAATAAAGGGGTGTACTAGAGAAGTTAGAAAGGGTGAGGATTAGAGAGAGGAAGGTGTAGGTGAGAGAAGTGGGTATGCAGTAGAGAGGGGTCTCAAACAGCTCAGCAGGGGTGACACACAAAGACAGGGGCCAGCAGAGAGCGAGAGAGATGCTGAGAGAGGGTAAAAAGGGGGTGCATTTGAGAGGAGGCCATGGAGAGGGGAGCAGAGGGGGTGCACAGGCAGATGAGGGTCGGTTGCAAGAGAGAAACAGTGGATTCCAGGGCAGCGTTTCTTAATTAGGCTGTTGTCAAGGGTGATTAAGCTGCCAACAACAACATGGCTGTTAAAGAGGCTCGGCCGAGAATTGAAAGGGAATGCCGAAAGCGTGCTGGAAGCGGTGTGTGCTTGCGGGTGTGTGTGAATGTGTATGACTACATGTGCACACACTCCTGCTTGTGACATGTGTACATGTAAGTGAGTGTGTGTGTTCTACATCCTGGCTTGCCTTCTTCACCTACCCTCCCTAATCCAAGCATAAATCGCACAAAGCGTCAGCTCCCGCTGAAGCTTCTAAAGGACGTTCCTTTTTGTAACCCATCAATCTATGTCATGTGCCATTTTTGGCCTTTCTGTACCAGCACTGAGTGTTTGGTGCAACATTAAAGCTTTTACAAGAATTAGGCTTCAAGAATATAAAAAGCATTTTACTTTTTTTTACCAGACCAGGGTTTTGATGTTTGTATAAGTATAAAAAAAGAGAAAAGATGAGCATGATTATCCTGTCCATCAAGAATGTGTGAGTGGAAAATTATAAGAATGAAGGCCCAAAACCACTAAAATATAATTTTAAAAAAAGCTTTTAACTTTTGTTCATCAAGTTGAAGGGAAGAGTTTTGGTCAGATTCCTATTCAGCTTCTCTTTTAAGGACCCAGTTGGTACATGGTCTGAATTTCTGTGGCTTTAAGACCCTTCCTCCCTCTTCTGAGAGCTTATTTATCTCCCATTAGTCATGCCTGGTCAGCTCAACTACAAGGCTTTCTGTTCCATCAATGCACTGATGTAAGACTGATGTTGATTTGACAACACCTCTTTGTCACACTATGCTGGTGGCTTGAAAAAAAAAGTACATCCCACCTCTCTCATTCAGTTTCCTTTCCACCTAAAGGCTGATTTATACTTCTGTGTTAAATCTATGCTGGGGAGACAACAGTCTACATTGTGGCCTGACATGAACCTCACTAAACTACACAGTGCAGAAGTGCAGACTGCATCAAGTGCAACTGGTCCAGAATGCATCTCAATGTTCATGTCACTCAGCCACCTGCTGCGCAGAGAGAGTTTACCCTTTATCTCATCTGCAGTGGTCTTTCTTTTCTGTGTTGTACATATTTCAGTAACTGTTAGTGAGTAACTGCTGTAGTTTGCCATCTCTATTTCAACTTTTCTTGTTCTTTTCTCTTGCCATGGGAATTTGTCTAAGGTTACAGTTATGGTTCCACACAATCAGGTGGTCCAAGGGCTGAAAGAGGGCCCCTTTAAATGTCCTCCTCAACACAATTGACTTGGCAGTGGATCCTTAAATGCACTGCTTCTCCTGGGAAACAACTGTGCATAAAAAACACTCTGTAATCTGACCTCTCAAGGAACAAACTGAAAAAAAAAAAAACAATGGGAGAATGTCAAACACAAATGATTGATGAACTTGTGGGAATTTTAAATGTTCTGAGACAAATGTTTGCTGTGGGCCTCTCAGGACCAGAGATGGTCTGCACCTGGATTTACGGTGCAACAGGTTGTCACCATATCCTGCCTCTTATTGTAGTTGAGGGCCCCTCACCAATTGGAGGATGTCATTCATGTTTACTTGAAAAGTTGACACTGTTAGATATTTTGGCCCTGAGGCGATGGAAGCACAGGTAAGTACACATAGCTGCATTAAAAAATGCATGCAGTTTTCACATGCAAGAGAGCAGGATGCAAACATGATGTCAAACATGTCAGGAATTGTGTCAAGAGGGGGACAGAAAAACAGGAACTGCATATCATATGTGTATGAGTGCATATCATATTATTGCACTCATAAGGTGCAATAATATTATTACCTATGGAACATCAGTCAGCTTTAATCTGCACCAGACTACACATCTGGTGAAATCAAATAACAAGTTATAGGAGATTAACCTCAGTGAAAGTTTTCACATAGAACAATAAACCATGTTCACCTCTTTGCTATGTCTGTGGAATATCTGTTGGAATGACTCAATTATATATTAGTCATTCTGCTTTGGTTTCAGGTGCTTCCTGCCTCCTGACACAACTACATAAGTTCAGTGGATTATAGCAGTGTGTTTGTAATGTGTCTCTGCCCTGATTTGACTGATATATGACTGTGAGAAGGAGAGGTGTGGTGTTTTTTGTGGTAAAATTTGTCAGTGATGGAAAAAAAACAGAAAAAATATAACTACCACACATGGATGCTGCATATATCTTCTATCTGTTGCCACATCAATTATGTATTTGTATTTGTTCAAACTCCTGCTGTGAAATTAATTTAAGAATTAAAACAAAGTGATGGGTTAGAAATTGGAAACAAATATCACCAAAAAATCTGAAAACACATCAGCCAAGTTTGGAAACTGTAATGACAAGAGCTCTTCATTTGTGCATCTGACTGCCTCTCTTGTGGTCAATTTTCATGGCTGCTGTAAATTGTCTAAACTGAAAAGGAGAGGTAATGTGTGTGTAACTAAGGCGTGTTGACTTCTGCGTCTACACCTGGGCCCTGATAGTGAAAAGCTGGGTGGTGTCAGGGGGCCTTGTTCATGGAGACTGTGCCACAAACAAACAGACAGATGAACAAATGAAGATGGACGAGTGGAGTCTGAGGGATAAAGATCGATAAATGCATGAAAGCAGGAACAAACAAACCATCCCATGACTACAAAGTGCCATGTATTGTATGAGAGTTCATGGCAGGGTGCTGAGAGATGGAAAGAGGTCACGGAAAAGTCAAATTAAGGGTTTTTGAAGGGCTTTTATTGTACAGCAGCCAAGACCAATACCAACTATGGAATAATGAGTGTGAATAATAGCTACAACAATAGCACCAAGTGCGATGAAGTGCACACACTGAGGGGGAAATAATGCACACTTAGCCTGTCATTAGCAGGAACATGTGAATGGAAAATCACAATCAACCACTATAATCAGCTGCTTCAATGTTTTCATTGCAGCTTTGCAGTGTTCAGGTGTGTCCTGACCTGCAGATGGCTGACAATGCAGTATTGCTCGGGTCCATCAAGGCCGCAAGTAGAGCTGGCAGATAGGTTGACGGCCCGTCCAATCAGGAGGTTTCCTGTCGCAGGGTAACAGCTTCCCTCCGTGCATCCATGTGGGCCTGATGGGAGCTCCTGTCCAACTACACTTAGAGCTGAAAGCAGAGGAATGGAGGGTTCAATATCACAAAAAAGAGTATTTTACTCAGTGTGTTTCTAACTTTTTATGTGAAGTTCTTTGTGATTAGGATATGCAGTGAGAAACTTTTATTCAAACACATCCGAAGGATTCTTACATTACTAAAACACAAAAAAAAGCTGGATCAGAACTGTAGTAACCCTGTGTTTTCAGTTTTTATTGTCTAATCAGACCTCTTCACAAGGTTAAGTAGTACCACTAGGAATGGATTCTCTCATTTTATTGTATTTAAATAGCTTAAAAACAGTTATTTGATACACCTTGTATGAGATTATTAGTTTTTTACAAGTTAGCCGGAAACAATGAAATGGTCCACAGATTTTTTAATAAATAATTAGCTAGCATGAGCAGAGCCATCCTTTTAGCTGACGATAACTCTTATCCTCAGCCAGAATTAAGGCACTTGCTTTTGATCGCCTCTGTCAAAGATAGCTTTTATAAGGAAAGGTCTTATTATTATTTGATTAAATACCATTTTTTTATTTCAAGTGAACATAGATGCCTCCTGTATTGCAAACCAGTTAAACTTCTCTTTAATGGATACAGTTATTACCAATTCACAGTATTTTTAACCCGTACAGGACCAACTTTATAATACTCTGTCTGGTGATGTTAACTTTTGAAAGTCTTTTCAGTCTCTATCATTTGTCCCTGTTTGAGACATGAATGCCACAGTATGTTGACTTGAATGGAGCTACACCAGACAGAGTTTACCCCAGCATATCTCGTACTTCCTGCTAGTAGCCCCCTGTGTTTCATTTTTAAGTGTTTCTCCATGGTGGGTTATTAGTTGTAAGATCACTGTTATGGCTAAAATTTGTAGACACTGCCTGACATCCTAGAAAGTAATTGACTTAATGGACTTAGGTGTCTAAGAATAAGCACATTAACTACAACTCTGGTCCTGTTCCCATCCATGTAAACACTGTCTGCATCACTGATTCTGAACAACAGGCCGAGTCATCAGGGTTATGGCAGGGAGGCAGAAAGAGTAGGGAGGGGAGTAAGTTGTGTAAAAGCAAAACTGAAACATAGATAGACGAACTATGTGGCAGACCAATTTAATGTGCTTATGAAGTTAGGAGTCCAAGGAAAGGGTTAAGCACAGCTTACAAACCAGTCACCAGAGGCTAACAAATGGTATTTAAACAAACATGGCAAACAAACATGGAGAGAGGCATTCTGAATTTACATACTGTTGATGTAACTATAGGAGAAGACTACAGGGGAAACAGGCAGAGCAGCAATGATGTACACCAGAGAAATAAGGGCAAAATCTGTCTTTATATGAACCACCTAATGTGGGAGAAAGGGCTCGGAAATTACATGTTGTTGAACATAATGACAAGAAGATTTCTTTGCCTCCACTAAAAGCACAACACGCCATTATCAGCAGGAGTGACACGGTGTGATATGAGAGATGTTGACAGAGATATTGGAGGGCCTCTCATCCTGTTGATGTTCAGAAAACATCAGGGCAGCAACATGTTAGGGCATGATGGGAAAGACAAGGACACTTTTAACTGGAATTGAAAGCATCCTTTAAAAATGCATTCTGCCGTAAAACATCATATGTCCTCTCATCTCCCATGTGAGCTAAATTTGCTGAAAAAATAACTAACTCAGTTTAACATCAGTGCAACTATTGTTGTCATAGGGACAGATGCTTGTGAGTGGTGTGCTTACTGCCATAATGGCACAAATAAACATTTTGTGTGCATCCAGGAGAGACAAATACATGTGCACCTAATTCTTTGTGGTGCAAAACTTAATTCTCTGGTAAAAATCTCTTATCAATTTTTGGATGTGAAAAATGATGTGCTTTTATTGTGTTGTAAAATTGTGTGCAGTTATCACAAGGTTATTCCATTTTATATATAATAACAAAGTCTGTTTGGTGTTAAGTGGTATATTAGCTGTAGCTACTCTATTTCTCAGCTTTGGAGCCCTCTATATACAAGGGTGTTGAATCTGAAAAGTGCTTAGAAAGACCAAGATCAGTTACATAAGCCTTTTACTAGGTCATAGTAATTACCTTGTCTTTCAAAAACTTTTTCAGTCATTCAGATCTAGTCTCAGGGGGGAGCTAATTAGTAGGCCTCCACGATTAAAAAAGGGAAATATTCTAAGGCAAAAACATGCTATTTCAATGTTCTTACCTGTCCTTGAGAGCCTTGGGCAGAAAGAATGGGCTTTCAATAAAATTTAAACTCTAAGGCAGAAAAATGTATTACTATCATTGTCCATTTTGAGAGAGAAGTGTTGAAGCTACCATCATGTGCAGCTGTCCATATATCAGAGAACACTAACTTTTCATACTTATCATATTCATCAGTGAAATGTAACAAAGTAATGAATTTTTTTCCCAATTATTTTCTAGAGAGATAAGATAAAATCTTTTGATAAAGGAAAAGGAAAATTTTCTCTTTATGTTCCATAGTCTCTCTGTAAACACACAAACACACGCGCACACGCGCACACACACAAAATGAGTCAGTGTGTACGTGTAAATGTCTTGGCTCCAGTTCAAGTAAAAGATTTAACAGAGGCAGGTTTTATGAATTCCTGTGAAGCATTAACAAAGTCTGACTGACATTGTGGGCAATTCTACTGATAAAGCTGCCAGAAAATACACAAAGCAGTGGAACAACTTCACAAAAATGTGATGCTGTTGCACGTTCCAGTGCATGAATGTTGAAAATGAAGATAGAGATATTTACACATACTGTATGGGCAGGTGCACACATTTTTCATCTACATGCAGAACTGCACATAAATGGGTTGGAAGGTCAATCTGTGGACTTTAGATAAAGATCAAACACACCCTGGCCAAACATCAAACACGAGGCAGGGCTGCAACACTCTAGAAACTCTGGATCTAATGTACAAATATGAGGCTAAAAAATTAGAATATATTCCTTCATAAAACATATCTTAGGGAGAGGAGAACAACTATAAATATTTCTATGATGTGTGTCTCTTGAAAAACTAAAAAGCCCCCAGAAGTCCCCTCCACTCTACTCAAACAACCCTGGGAGAGTACAGAAACATAGATACTGACTGAAAGCTGTACCTGGGTTTCACATGACCCAACTTTAAAGGTATGTTGGTTTACTCACTGGTCAAATAGCCTAGGAGGCACCATAAAGATACATAGAAAACTTCAACTTCAATCACACAATTGTATGCCTCCAACAAGTGCTGCTTACATCCCTGTCTGTCCAAACTCAGAAATGAAGTTTTTTATCATTTAAGATCCCAGTGAATACTTTCAAGTAAGAGTCAATCTTTCAATGAAAAGTTCAACATTTGAAAAGCTCAACATTTGAGAAACATCTCTGACATAAAACACAGTCCACCTCCTCTCTCCTATCTGAGTCCTGCATCCTGTCAACAGCCTGTCCATCAAGTGCCAATGGCCTCTGATTTTCCATGTATTGCCAACATGAGTCCTATTTCATCTAAAATCTAAGCTGAGCTATTGGCTCTTATTCCGGCTCTTATCCTTGCATCAAACCTTGTGTTTCCTTTTGAAATGCTGACAGGTGTAGTTTATTTCTTATAGGTAAAACTTGTTTCAACAATAAAGTCGAAGAAATAACAGATTACAACAAAAAAGGTAGTTGGAGGCCACTGCATTCGAGCAAAAGCGCCACACTTACTACAAAGGAATCAGAAAAAAAATTTCATTATTTTTATTTCTTTAATTAGTTTTTATTAGAATATTCTAAATTTTGTCTAATTTCTTAATTTAATTTGATTTTTATATTCTAATCATGAGTTTTTTTCTCAAATGTTTAAACAAATTTTGCCTAAATCTAAATCAGCGCACCTAATACACAAAGTTATCAACAAAGTTTCTCAATCTCATTTTGCTGCACACATCGCTATTTTCCACTAGTAAAAATTAAGAACTTGCCATGTCTCAAAGGCCAAGACCCAGTTTATTTGAATAATAAAGCCATGACATTATATCACCAAAGGTATCATTGAAGAGACATAAATTTAATCATGTAATTTTAGTTTCGTTTGTGGCTCTTCATTTCCTTTGCTGTCAAACAGCATTTTCATTTAAACTCCCAATTTTGAGCAACCACGCTTCTGTAGCGTTACAGTTGCTCACACTGGTATGCACCGGCGTAACCTAATTGGAGAGAGTAATAGCTGTAAACCAGACAGCGTCTCCAGACACTGTGTCTCGGCACGTAACCCTCAGTCATCAGAATTAACCCTCAGTTTTAATCGATGACTAAGGTTGTGTTTGAAATGGACCACACGTGAATGGAATGTCACTATTATAATGTATATAATTTACAAAAGATCTCTGTCTGATGGCTTTTTGTAATCTCTGAGTGCGCTGGAACAGAAAAGAATGGTGTTTGTATTGATAATTACAAGCTGAATCTCATCTCAGTACACATACTCACATGTAAAAGAGCCTCATTTTTCAAAAGACACTTCAGACATTTTAGACATGACAGTGGTGTTTATCCCCCTCTTAGTGTGGGCCACAGGAAACATATCTTTTACTTGGTTCTGGCCTGTCCCAGCTAGTGTGAAGAACGTCAAATTTGTCAAAAAGAAAGTCAAATAGAACATATTTCCATTTGTGTTTTCCCTTGCTTTTATAATGCATTCGTCTGCACACTGACGTCATTATTTTCCAGGATTTTATTCGGAATTGTCCTTGAATTTGCTATGGATTTTTACACTGTGTCCTTTCAAGTATAATGTATTTGTGATTTTAGTGCAATTAGTGTGTTTGTGGGTTGTTTTTAAACCCGCACAGTTACAAGCTGCAGGCTGAGCAATACTACGAGGCGGGGAGGAAGTGTGCTTTCCTTGTAATCTTGTTGGTTTTTTTCAAGACATTTTCAAGATAATGACACCAGCAAAAGGAAAAACTTAATTTCACAGTGAGCAAGCTGTGAATCGCCAGCAAGATCACCGCATTTCAACTAAAGTGGTTGATGCATTGCAGTAAAACCTGAGTGTGACCAAACAGTAACAGCAGCAACTAGTTGAGTATTGGTAACTTGCCTTTGACAGGTTGTCTGCCTCAGTTTAGGGGCTCTTTTCTATTGTTAGAATCTAGTTTTTTGGTAAAATCGTTTACATTGTGGGGATCTTTTAAAATATTAGTAAATGAGCCTAACTGACACAAACAGTGACTGTGATTGTTTTAACACATTACTGAGCATCAAAAGAAAAGCCTTATAGAGCTGCATGCGTGTGACCTGAAGAGAAGCCATTTGTACAGATGTTGTTTGACACCAGCTGGTTCACCAGTGTATGATTAGAGTGTAGCATGTGGTAATGTAAAATACACACATGCACACAAAGTAGATACACAGAGAAGACCTGAGGGTAAACAACCCCTACAGCATCTCCCTCCTGTGTACATCACTATGGCAGGAATGCAGCGGCAGATAGGAAAATGTTATTTATTAGTAAAAACATTCCAGGTGTCAGCGTGCTGGACACAAATTATGCAAATACATGCTTGAGAACTGCATGTGTATACACAAACAGTATGTAAGCTAGAGCTAACGGTGTTCAAACTTGACAAAACTAATTACTATTATATAGTATTATTATTACGCACCTTCTTCAAAGCTGCTTTGCTAATTTGCTTGCTGTTTTTTTTTTTAAATTTGCTGTAGTCTTGCCCATTGATTTTAAAAGACACCTTACAAAAGGTGGCTTCTTGGCAAGGAGAAGTTTGGGGAGTTAGGCTAGCAACACTCGGCAATTTTCAGCCGTACCAGATGAAGATAAACATTGTCGGAGACAAGTGGTGATTTCTTTTGTTTTGGCTCTAGAACAGTGGTCTTACATCAAACTGTGACAGGTTCAAGGACTGGCATTGTCTTACAACCAAAGATAACCTGCAATAAAATTTTGACAGTTTCAGAAAATTTTAAATCTTTGTTGAATTAATAAACCAGCACTTTGTTGAAGATGCAGTGTCTGCATGAGAAGGCAGGAATGTGACCAAAGCATGTCGAGGGTTTTCATATCCAGAAATCAGAAATCAGTGCTGCCAACATTCAGCAAGATAAGAGATGCATATTTTGTTTTGTCTCTTTTTGTGTTTTTTTTTTTTTTGTGGAACAGTAGTGTTGAACATTATTCAGTGCTGTGAAGCCCTTTTCTTTGGAGTTTTGTTTGAAGAAATTTAGTCAGTTTTGAAGATGGTGTTGTTTTCATTTTCTGTGCAGCCAAGGTTACAATAGTTAAACACAACATTTCAAACTAACCAGTCAATCTATCAACAAAAACATTACAGTCTGTGACAGCTTTTATCAGCTACATACAGGCTGAATCACTGTTTGAGTTATTATATCAACAACTAAGAGCTGAAAAGACTGCGTGATTATTGTTTTCAACTAAAGTCATTACTTTAAACTACCTTAACCTAGTTCTGCCTCGTTTCTTCTTATCATGACTTGATGTGACTTAACCATAACAGATTCACTCTACCTGAGACAGTGTGCCAAAAACAGTGAGTTTACAGCCTCCTGAAAACCTCAAAATCAAGTTTCGGGAACATCTTCAATTAACCTTATTAGGATCTTGTTTACTGGGTGTCAAGGTTATTTACATGTTAAAACTTTTTAACACTGAGAAGCAGCATGCCATGGTGTTCCCTGCATAAATAATACAATTAATCTCTTCTGCTCATAATCCTCATAAGCATATCTGAAAAGCTTAATTTCACATCTTTAACACTGTGCAGCCCTTAGTTTCTTTTTTGTTGAAGACTCTATTTACACCTTCTGATTTCTAGTTCTTTCTTCTCTTCCATGCTTTTCTGTTTCTTTTCATTTATCTGTTCAGCTTCAACAATAAACCACAACACGTCCCCATGTTTTTACACATCAAATGCTCACATATAATGGAAGGGTTGTATGACTATAATGTGAAAACTGTGGGAGAAATGTTTAGCTTTATTTATGATAGTTTAACATGATTCAGAGAAAAACAGAAAAGTGGAGTGCCTGATGTGACTCTTGCTGTACTGATCTGTTCATAATCAGTTAAAGGCACCAATAACTGATCAGTGACAATTGTTACAACAGTTACCTGTGATACATCTTTGGTAAAAAATAAAGGGCAAAACTAAGATAAACAACAAGGCTTATATTTGTCGTTTTGTAAAAATAGAAATCTATTCATTTTTTACTTATTTTCTTCATTTAATATTACAATTTAATGCAGGACTACAGTCAACTCAAAATCACCAATAGTGAGGTTAGCAGTTTGTGCCCTTTTAACACACATGAATACAGTCTTCCTACAGTTAATAATTAACATGGAGACTGGCCCAGATACCTGTGTGTAGGTGAGTTGGAAAAGGCACGTGAAATACACTTAATCAGTTTCCATTCCAGTATGTGTGGATGGTTAAGTTGAAGACAAGAGTTTCACTTCAAACTATAATAAGTCTCCTAAGAAATTCAAGCACAGAAAAATAAGTGGCTAAAACTAAGCACATTTAACAGTGTATTCTGTTTTTCTATGATTGTGTGTGTCTCTGTGTGTGTGGGCCCTTTTCTAAAAAAAATACCCCTCAGTCACCAATTAACCCTGCAAGCGCTCATTCTGCCTTGGATTCAGGGCTGCTGTCAGTAGCTCATCATTTACAGCACATTCCACAAATACCCCAGCTTCTCAAAGAGTTTCAAGATCCACAAGCTGACCTAATAAACCCAGGT
The DNA here is from genome assembly GCA_029814665.1 of Acanthurus lineatus. Taxonomy (NCBI): domain Eukaryota; kingdom Metazoa; phylum Chordata; class Actinopteri; order Acanthuriformes; family Acanthuridae; genus Acanthurus; species Acanthurus lineatus. Next base: position 2,852,893 of record JAPZDV010000002.1, read on the forward strand.
TTACACGGGATTTAACATCATGAGCTGGATGGAGCTAGTCTGCTGCTAGAAGGCTGATAATGCTGCAAGGGTTAGCACTGGAGAGCAGGTGTGGAGACAAAGCAACGCCTCTGTGGATATTTAAAGAGACTGCTTTAACTGGTGATGGTGGGACAGTCACAACTTTCTAAGTATCTGTTCTAAACAATATGACATGTAAGACTGACTTTAAGATTTTGAGTGTAAGCAAGTAAATCATGGTTATTGGAATTCTATCAAAGAGCATAAGCACAGAAAAATTCAAAACTCTGGTGCCTCCACATGAAAAGCAGCAAAAGCATTAAAGACCCGGTGTATAGGATTTAAAGGGATCTATTTGTAAAATTGACACAAATAGAGTTTTTGTAACTACATAACAACCTAAAAATTCGGAATGCTGTGTTTTTACTTGAGAACATGCCTTTTATATTTACAAAGAAAGCAAGTCCTCTTTCACATTATCCACCATGCTGCACTGCTATGTTTCTACAGTAGCCTTGAACAGACAATCATCTCCAGCATTGTGAGTGTTAACATAAGCGATGTTAGAGTCAAAAACACACACAACATGCCCAACTTGGCACCACTGCGTCACACTGCTTTATGTCGCCAAATATGCGCCACATGGGAAGGCTAGTTCTTAATCTAGTTTGTGTGTAATCTTAAAGTGAGAGAAGGCACTGATAGTTTGGCATTCAAAGAGGAATGTCAACCATACTTAATTGGGCTCTGCTCTCACTCGGTAACAATGACACCCAGTTTGGAAACCAAGTTATATTCACTTGATTTACTTGTGTTTCATTGAGAACGACAACATACAATATCAGTTGAGGCTATTTGATTTGTTGATTTGTTTTTATGACACCTTTCACTTCCTGTTTTCTAGAGTAAACACAATCCAAAGCAAACACCTGTGATCTCAGCTGAAATCCTGTGGTTAGCGAGCATTAAATAATGATGGATTAGACCTCATGTTTATGTGCAGGAAAAGTATGAGGCTGTAAAGATTTCCATTGGCTTTAAGCCTACTGAGGCAGAATCAACAACAACACATGACAGGGTGAAGGCTGGGAAGAACAGGACATACTTTATAATCAGAACGCCTGTTAACAGTTAGCACATTTTATATGCTATCCTGTTGCTTCTGCAGCCCTGAGGCAAGATTTACCATGGACTATTATTACAACAAAAACAAATCATAACAAATATATTTGTGCCTTTGTTTTTAAAATCAAAAATCACTATAGTGTGTATTAAAAAATCACAACATGCTGATGTTTTAACCAAGAAAAGTCCAATACCGATATGTTCTACAATTGTAACAAAATTATCTTACTTTGTCATGTATTTATAACTTAAAAATATAATATTTAAATATAAGCAATGTTGTTAATAACAGCTCAGCGTTTGAATTTATTCTAGAATCACACCTGACTCCAATTATAACCTTATCAAAGTGTCTTTTTTAAATGTTCTAATGCCTAAATACAGAAAGCTATGCTCAGCAAAAAAGACAAAACTGATCTAAAACTTCTACTCACCCAGCATGAGGAGGCTCAGATACTCAGCCATGACGGGCATCAGGCCAGGATGCATGGACACCAGGCTGTCTCTCTAGCTGTAACAAACAAACAAAAAGACACAAGTAACTTAAGAGTGTCAAATAAATCAATCAAACATCTGTAAAAACATGACTGTTTTGATGTCAGAAAAAATGAGTCCAGGATCAAAACAGTGGTTAATCTCTGCTGCACGCCAGAGGATTTTGTGTGTGCAGTTGCTTCACAAAATTCACAGTAAATTGGCAAGGAATTGGAAGTGATTCTTTCTGTTACCTTTGAGTGCTTTGCCCCTATTTCTCTTCCATTTCAAGTTAGTTACAATATGAATTGTTTGTTAACAGGAAATACTCTCAGTACTTTTATGCCTGCAAAGTTCTATGGTTATGGCAACACAAAACAGCTTGAAAAGATTAAAAACTGCAAAAAGTTGCTGTTGTGTATGAGTGCAGAGTTTTCTCAGAGGTTCAGGGTCTTGACTGTGTCGTGACACTGAAGAGAGAAAAGGCCTTGTATACTCAGGCTCAACAAACACAGAGATCTGCTCACTGAATAGTACAGGCCACTTTATACGTGGATGTTTTTGTGTGTGTCGGCAAACACATTCACTTGCCAGAACACACACTGTTCTTGTCACACACCAAACCAATCTGATCTTGGAGACAAGGAGAGGTGGTAACAGGGAGGCAGGAGGACAGACTGAATGCAAATAATTGACCACACAGCCAGGATTGAGCCTGCAGCCTAAATAAGTTGTGCAAGTCAGACAAATTAAAAAATCAAATGTCTTTAATTTTAAAGAACTTTTTTTTAAAAAGTTACATTACACAGTAATCCAGGTTTGTGATCTTAAGCAGGTCTCTGTTGGGAAGCATTTTTCACACTCAGCTTAGCATTGAGAGGTCCACGTGGCCCTGCACTCACACTGTCAGAGGAAGGAGCACCGAGAAGGGACTCCACAACATCTCAATACCCAGTTCAACGGATTTACATGTGCCATATGTTGTTGACTGCATCCAAAACAAACAGCTATCTTTGTCTTTGATATTTAGATTAAAAAAAAATCACTATTAATTGAGAAAGCTAATAGAAAAATAGAAAACTCACGCTTAATAAATCATTTACCAAATCCATTTAAGAAGCTAAACTGGGATGCCACAAAGCTGAAAAGAAGGCAGTTTCTTGGCCTAGGAGAAGTTGAAGTGTTGGAGTCAAAGGTTACACAAAAACATAATCTTTCCTTAGATGTTTCTGAAGTACCCTTGTACTACACTCTGAACTTTAAATTGCATTTGCACTTTTATATATTGAAGTTTTGTTCTTTTTTTGTTTGCAATAAATAATGATAACAATAAATGAATTAACATTGTTCTTTGAGATAGAGTCTAAAAGTCCAACTTTCAATCCAACACAGCTCTCATGGAACTTGCAGTTGTTGAGATAAGGTAAGGTGGTACCAACGCTCTTTATCACTACACTAGTGCAGAGTTACAACTCATTGAACCAGGGCTGTAAATCTCCAGTTTGTGTTTGAGTGGACAAATCTCTGAAGATTTGTGAAATCTGCCTCTGATTTAAAACAACATCATTACAACACACACCAGCTTTTTATGTAACATGTGATGAGAACTTAAAAAAAAGGCCAGAGACATACTGAGCAATTATATCAATCAAAAGACATAATGATACTTCATTCATTCCTCTACATGTATTATCCTCAAAAGCCTCTTGCGAAGGAAATGAAAAACCCCGTGCTGTGCTGTTAAACTACACTCCCATTGTTACATTTTAACAGGCTCAGAGTTCAAGTTTACTATTTAGCCAAGGTAACCTACAGAGATGGTGACAGCACAAGGTCTAAAACCTTCACTACAAGACTAGTCTACTGAAAAGACTAGAGAATATTCAAAGAGTTTTAGGTGATGTTACAAAATAAGTATAAAACACCCAGGAAAAAAAGCAGCAACAGTGTAATACCAATGCATTGTTAGCAGTTAATGATTTTTGCTTCATACTCACACAGCCACAGGTCACCACACTCTTCTTCTGCACTGCGTGGTCAGAACTGCTCACTCTGTCTCTGTGGGCCTATTTTGTCTGACAGTGTGCATTTGTGTGTAGATTCCCGTGTCCGAATGTGCACGTGTAAAGGCCCTGGACCCCAATGTCTACATTTACGCGTGCATGCACATGTGTGGTGTGTATGTGCGCCAGAATGTGTAAAACAAACTTGAAAGCACAACTGACGGCAGCGATGTAAAAACAGAGGGAACACCGCTGACCAATGGGAAAATAGAGTGTGTGAGGGACCCCCCTTCATTGCTCTGCTCCCTCCGGTTCCCTCCGTTCTGCCCTCCCTCACTCCCTCCAGCTCGCCACTGGGGCACTGGGGTGAACTGAAAGCTATTCTTATTCTAATTCCTCTGTCACTCTGTGGGCCACTGGCTGAAAGAGGGGAGCGGTCTCCAAGCTTTTGGAATGCACCACCCCTTTCTTCTGGACACTGGGGGTGAGTGAAGGGCGAGAGAGGCAGCGAGGAGGCCAGAGAAAGAGAGAGAGACAGGGAGAGAGAGAGAGTTAAAAGAGGAAGAAGTAAGAGAGGGGGATAAAAAAGGTAGAAAACTTTTTGAGGAAAAGAGAGATAGGTGACACTGACAGGGATGGAGAGACATTTTGGCTCTTTGCAGAACATTTGGCCAAAGAGCCTCAGTTGCAGTGCTGCCACCACCCGCTTCACTGCATCACCATATGACACCCATTTCATGGCACTTAACAAGAGGAGCTGACCAACAGGTGAAGCTAGCACCTCTTGAGCTCACTAATTAACATGTTTTATCTAGCATGTACTGTAGTTTGCACATGTAACAAAGTGTAAATACAACAATGTGTAGTTTTACAAGGGGTTACATGCCAAACAATGGCTTGGCTCTGAACAGTTGCCACAGAAACAGCAGAGATACCAGGGGGAACATTTACGTGTGCTCAAATTTAGCGGTATTTCACTGGCCATTTGACTGAAGTTCAGCGTGTGAATCTGCTGCAGTCTCACACTTGTAACCTCCTGCTGGACTAAAAAAAACAGGGATGTCACAAATCAACTTAGTTGAGGGCCATAGAGGTCAATGCTATTCAAAAATTCAAAAGGCTGCCAACTGGTGTCTTGACTGCAAAAGGGTAAAGGAAATGAGTTGGAGGGGAAGGCGTGTATTTGTGCCCTACATCTAAGATATATGCATATGCATGTGTGGTTTATGTGCATGCATGTGTGTGATTAAGGCTAGATAAATGAAAAACCTCAGAAGAGAACAAAGCAGATCTCACATTCACGGCTCTCTGGTGATGTGACCTTTGATCTCTGCTAAAGAGGGATACGGAGAGGCTAAGTTCTAAACTCAACTGCTCAATGCATATGTAGCAGAATCATTTATGTGGAGCTTCTCTAACACCTTCACTGGCTTGTAGCATTAAAGTCAATGTGATTATCGCAAATATTTCCATCATTTGTACTTGCAAATTTGATTTTGACTCATGAGACAACTCAGATAGCATATCCTCCTGGTGATCAATGTAAAATCTGGATCAAAATGACTGCTATAACAAACCAAAAGAGAAAAAAACAAATAATGAAAGATTTTTCAATAAAACTGAAACTGAATGCTTATTCAGGCCATGTGGTATGTACCTTTATGTAAAATATATAAAATCTGTAATCCTCCACTTAACATGCATGTAAGCATTCAGTTATTTATTCAAAAACTGCTGTCACAGTGAAATAAATCAGAGGGGAAAAGTCAGACTGCACCTGATTAGCCAAGTATTGGCGCAAATACTTGGACACAAACACATACACATAATCACGTTAACAGGATAAGGAGAGGCCTGCAGAAAGTTCAGTGCCACTACTATTACTTCTGTGTGAGGGTCAGACAAAGCCAAGAAATCTCGAGACACTACTCCAAACAATCCCAGGCTCCCATATCCTTGACTCAATAACATGATAAGCCTGACTCTGTGTGTGTCTGAGTTTATGTACACATCAGATGAAGGGCTGAGCTACCGAACACTCTGCCAGTATTCTGCAGCTTGAGGCACTGTAGCTATTGTAAAACAAGGCTAGGCTGGTAATGGGATCAGTTCATTCAGATGAGCTCATGGAGGAAGTTTGCTGTCCTTATACAGACAGGTAATTCTATATTTAGATCTGCCACTACCTGCACCACTGTGACTCATCTAGACCAGCAGTTCCAAACATTACTGTCTGTCGTATCACTGCAGACCTGTTAGATAAACTCAAACTAATTTTGTAAACCCCACCCATACGTGTTCATTTTATATGACTTAAACTGATATTTAACACCATTAATTTCATACAATTGGCTTTGCTATTTATTTTTTCATTCTATTAAACAATGCTTAGGTTGGTTTTAGTTACCTTAGAAAACCAGAAGAAAGGCTTTTCAACTGTTCAACAAGCTGATTTTAAAATAACAAAAATCTCAGAGAGGAAAAAACTTGCAAATAACAAACAAATAGGCGATTCATTCAATATAGCCTACCACTAGCTTGCAGAATGAACAAGACTCGCTGATATATTGTAGCGCTACTACATGATGCTCGAGCTAGCACTAAGCAACTGCCACAAACATACCTGAAGTGTGCAGCAGGAAGCATGTGAAGTGCCAAGTATCAGAGAAGTGCCTGGCTCACCTTACTGTTACCTGTCTGTAGTCACAGGTATCTACAGCAGAACAACTTAACACTGACCTTAAAAAAACTAATCATAGACTTTTTCACACCTCACTCTGTGAATAAGGCCTTTTTCTACCAACCAGTGAACTATTACTATTTGAAAAGTGGAGAATAACTTACAGTTTACCAAGAAAGTTTGGTGAGTTTTAGTTTGTTTTTGTAAAGAGTGAGAAACTTGGATTGGAGAAGTGTAAAATTGTACTTTTTACTTTCTATTTCCTTTATTGACTTTTTGTGAGTTTATGCTGTTCATATATTGGACTATAAATGTAGCAAACTCAGCACTTGCAGGAGGTATTTTCTCCATTGAGATCTTCCAGGACACATGGGCTGGCACTTTTTTTTCTTTCAGAAACTCTGCTTTCAGCTCTAGTTTTGCTGCCTCCACACTTTTGCAGTATCTTACTCTGAATTTTACTTCTGTTGTATCTTACTCCACTCTTATCCAGTGATTTACTATATAACTGAAAATATCTTTCAACAACCCAAAGTAAGTGGATAAGGACTTGTTACTTTCAGCTGTGGGCTATATATCACTCTAAGCGTAGGAGGAAAAATGAGTTCTTAAGCTTAAGGAGAAGCCTGTGTGAGTTGATTCCTGAAGAACAGGCTTTAAAAGTAATGATTAGTATTGATAGCAAAGATGTCAAAATATGCAATGACGTTACAAAATTGAGACAAGATGCTTGGCAAATACCTAAAAACTTACTCTCCAGCTTGTGAAGATCTTAACCATAAAATACTCAGCTCCCTACAATGATGCTATTATTATTATTTTATTTTTCTACTGTCTTGACTATTGAAGCATTTTGCTTTCATACAAAGTGCAACACCTTATCAACACAGATAAATATTTTGGGAAAACCCTTTTCTTGCACAAGCTGCAAGTATTCTTTTCTTGTGTAGTGTAAAAATATAAATATACTGTAACAGATGATATAATCAGTTTAAGTCCCCATTGATCATAGTGACTCAGTTTTGATATCCTCCTGCATCCTGCAAAAAGGAGTCATAGCAGTCATAAATTACTGTGACACACCTTAAAGCCACATCAAATGTCTCCCTCAACTAAAGTGAAAATTGCACAGACCTTATTAAATTATGTGGATCAAAGCACCATTTCAGTGTACCACTTCAACACAGAAGAACAGTATGCTTAAAATTCACACTGCAGAATCTTTTACCTCACAACTACACTGAAAGAGCTATGAAAACAACTCTCGCAGCTTGTACCAACACTTTGCAGTGATTCATTTAAACAAGGTTCAACCAGTTCTCTACTTCAATACATTTTAAGACAGGGAAAGCAAATAATACAATAAGAGCCCAAAGTAAACATTAAATTCTCTATCAGTCAACAGTTATGCCATCTGCTTAATTTAACTGAAGGACCACCCAAACACACCATGGTTTAAAGAAAGGGATTTCATGTAACCATGGAGTCAAACAAGGAGACAGCTCCCTAATCTGTTACATACTGTGTAGCAAAAGGAAATCTCATAATAATGTCTTGTGATTTACTTTATTCATTCATTCATTTGACAGTAAAAGAAAGCTGGCCATCAAAGATAATTCTCTATTTCAGGTTTGCAGAGAGAGGGCTAATGTTGTTTGAACAGAGGGTTTAATCACCTATTGTGAGATGCTCGGCAGATTTTCACTGCTTTTGACCAAGACCTCAAATAAAGCACACCTACCATCTATCCTGCTGGGCCTATTTAGCATTTATTCCACACATCCTATGTACACAAACACATACACACACAAAACCAACAGAAAGTGCTAATACGCAGTCTTATTCATATAAATGAGGTACGGTTTAGTTTTTTTCCCTTGTTATCTCAAAGACACTCTGAAGTCAGTTGTGCTGTTAATGTTAATAAGTGATTTGCATCAGAAATGTTGCTATATTTCAATATTTAGCTAGACTTAGAAGGACACACCCTAGACACTTACAAAAAGCTCATCCAAGGGCATGACCAGACAGTAGCCACTGAGGAGCCTTTGAGGTGGGTATATTCAGTGCAGACACACAGCAACCAACGCAATAACCACAGTCATGTTTCGACTAGAAGGCTAAAGAGTCATTAGTTGAGTGGTGGAAGTGAACATGGCAAATCTGAGTTTTGTGGCTCAGCATTAAGTCTTGTGGAAAAAGTCAGCTAAGTGCAGATTAGTCAGCCAGAGCGTTACTCAAGGTCGCACTCCAGGGAAACCATTTTTAGAAAATAAAAATGTAGCAATTGTAAGTGACACTGCCTATTTCATCATTGCTTTTCTACTGGCATTTTCAGGAGGGTCATACCAAATAGTTTAGCTTTAAATTTTCTTTGATAACATTGAGTTTAGACTTCTACATAAACATTGAAAAGGTAGGCTATGACTCATAAAGCAGGCTCTTGATTTTTGTATGGGTTAAATGAGCGAAAGGACAGCTGCAGATGTTGACTGTACACGCAAGACAGATGGAGGCAGACCAGAGATTCTGGAGGAATAATCATTAAGTCAGACTAGATTCTTCTTTGATCTGGAGTCATGTACCAGCAAGAAGAGAGCTCAGGTTATTTTTGAATTTTTTGGGGTTAAAAAAATTAAACTGCTGAGATGATGATGTCATAAAATATAATGACAGACATTCAAAGCTTCATTCCAAAAGCTCAATTAAAAGGAATAAAAGCCCTAATTTTCAGTATTTAGAAAAATGGAACTTTAAAACCTAGTTATACAGAGGTATTCTGTATGTAACGCTCATCCTCACATTTCCAAACTGGGTGAGCCCCACAAACGGGGAGCACAAGTTAATTCCATAGAGATCTCCTTCACACAAGGTTGGCATGTGGGCATACATTTGATTCCTGCTGTTTGCCAGCAGTAGTTAAGAGTAAAGAGGACCCTTAGGTTTGAATATTCATGATGTAAACAGGGATAAAATTATTGCTGCTTACCATGAAAATGTACCGGACAATAGTGGTCCTCATCTTAAGTAGATCTTAAGATGATGGCCTGTGTGAGTGTCTACAAACACACCTAAGCTGGTTGAAAGTGAATATTGATCAGAGCATTCAATAAGTAATGAATACACTTCAACCAGTCACATGACTCTCATTGTTCTAAAATGAGGCAGTTCTTTGTTATTCTGAAATTCTCTTTTTATCTTGACAGCAATCGATAAACAAAATGCTCTGATAAAAATATACCCAGGGCTGTTGTAGGTCTAAAATAAGCTAAAGCAGTTTGTTTGGGCCACCTGCCTGTCTGCCTACGCTCCTGCTAATTTGTACTCACCTGCCTGTTCACTCACTCATGACGGCTATTTTGTTTGTGTTAATATGATTATGGCATTTAACAGAGTGTTTGTGTATTTATTAAATAAACAAACAGGTGTCTCATCACCATCTCTCCTCAACAGTTTCTCAGGAGTAGTCAGACAGTGCAAGTTCCTGTGTTTTTGGGGGGTTGGATTTGGAGGGAGGCCTAAAAGAAGGGGATTTAGCAGATCTAGCTTGCTGGATTTTCCATTCTTACCAGATCCATCTATAAACTCACAAACAAAATATGAATCACTTGGCCTGACAAACGTTCATACAATCTATTTAAAAGCCATGAACACAAAGTAATAGTGTGTAGTTTTACTTGAAACAAAGATATCCATCATATTGTTAAAAATTCGATTGTTTTAACTATGAATCCACAAAGAAATTCAGTTGATGAGCTGGTAATTGAACATTTCTCATCCGTCTCGATTACTGAAGTTAAACGAAGAAAAACAACTGTTCAAACTGATCTCCTAATACGTGGTCCTGGTATGTTATACACCCCTCATGCATGATTATCTTACATTAATGTTTGAGCTGACTAAAGTTTCTACAGGAAAAAATTACTTTTAGGTCAGTTTCCTTTATTACATAGACAATAGTGGAAGTATTTTAGGCTACTTTTAATATTGTGGACATTTTGCACTTGAAACTACCAAAGAAGATGAATCATTAAGAAGGCAGATGGGCAATCAGTGCTTGAAGAAGTTTCCTGCTGAGATTAAAGTTATTTAGATATTTGGTTGACTTTTTTTGGAAACATGAACAGCAAAAGGAAATTGCCTTTCCTGTTATTGATAGACATTCTGTGATGCTATTTGCCTTTAGCCATGTCAATTTTTCCCTTTTGTGTAAGTGTGTATTTGGAGAAGAACAGTGGCAGAGATGTGCATTATATCATGAAGGTAAATGCACCTAGTTAGACTGGCAATTAAAAAAATAATGAGTTTATGTGAGGAAATACAGAAATGGTACAATTCTTTTACCAAGTTGTGTCACACGTGCTTTCTCTACCTTAAGTGTTTTTGTTTAGATGCTGTCAAATCATTGCAAAGGTTTACAAACAATCAAATAACAGATCAAATCAAATGTCAGGGTCTACAGAGAAACAAGAGATACAAAGGTTGGTATTTAATAAAAAATTATGATGTTTTGAATTTTTATAAATCTCCATTTAAGACTTTCTAAATCATACAAGCAAAAAGGTCTTTGTTCAGTGACGAGGTTACTGATTCAACAGCAAACAGATAAAGATTTCAAACAAATGATGAAGGAACATTTGTATGAAAAAGATAGATAACTTACAGTGGCTACTACTGGATGCAGCATCAGATGCAGTTGCATGACTACTAGTTAACGAAGCGTTAGATTGTTGCAAACATTTGTGTGACAGGCTGACATGAAGACATATGGTCAACATAAACTGATTCTTCCAACAATAACAATCTGTCCAATGGTTATCTGACAAGTTGCCAAGGTTTATATTGCAATATTCATTCATTTTGATACCTTAATATGCCAAAACTAATATTTTAATAAATAGAAAAAGGGAATAACTGATGATACTTTCGACAATACAAAAAAATTATCAGACATTTGAAGATTGCTGTCTCACAAAAACATTGAGTCATTATTGTAAGGAATGAATGTTCTTAATTTATAGAGAAACAAAAAATAGTCAAGTCTCTGCATGTAATGACAAAAATGTTTAGTTGACACTTAATTGGTCTAAGTTTAATTAGCTTGACAACTCTCTAGAGCCATTAATATTAGACAGGAAGAAAAGAGCAAAAAAAAGAAAGACAGGAAAACAAGGCGTAGCAGTAATCAGTCCCTCTTGTGGGTGTGCAGCAAACAAGGGGCTGATTTATATCAGGGGACGTGATTATGAGTGTCTCTGCCTGCAGAGGCCCTGACAGAGGCTCAGATATCAAAGACACACTGATAGAGCCGATGGTAGTGACGAGTCTCTGGAGAGGCCTCCTGATTTATAGATTACCTGAGCACAGAGGCACACAAACCAAACTACATGGTATATGGACTGCATTTTTATGGCATTCCTCTAGTCTCAGTGACCTCTCATTACAAATCAACCAAACATACTCTGGTGGAGGAGGGTACAAACAAGGTGCCACCTGCTCATCAGTAAAGATAAGCAGTCAGGCTCGCAGACCGATGGGGAGTCATGAGGAGCAGTTTGGGGTTCAGTGTATTGCCCAAGGACACGTAAACATGCAGACTGAAAGCACGCTGATGGACCCACTGACCCTCTCATGGGTGGGGGCCTGCTCTATGTAGCTGCACCTGATGCTAAAACACCTATGTGTTTGCTCAAAGATTCAGCTCAAATCACCAGTGAGATCACAGTCTATCATGTCAGCAGCTGAGCACTAAAATTTATATTCAAAGAACCATTTCAGTGGTTTTGCTCTGATACACCAACAAAGTGCTTACAAATTACAAAACTGACATCAATTTCCCAGATTTACCTGGTGGCGCTTCCATTTTTAAATGAGTCTTTCCACCTTAAAGGGGCCCAGTGGTCTTTTATTTAAGTGCACTATCAAAATCAACTCACAGACTTGAAACTTCCTTAAAATGACCTCATCATGAGTCATAAGTCCATGTTGTTCAGTAATGTGTTGTGTTTCATAGAGCCCACCCAGAACAATTGATTAAGAGAAAAAGCAGCCACCAAACAATGTCGCTCTCTCCAACATGACAAGTTTGACCAGCTGAGGTCCAAACGACTCGTGGATCCTCTTAACCCTGTAGGTTAGAGTTGATCTCAGCGGTGGGGTAAGAGGCCAGGTCCCTGAGCTGATTAAAGCTAGACTAAACCTACAAGGCCATGGGAACACTTGCCACCAAATAACCATGTCTAAATACCTTGACAACATGGTGAAAAGATATAAATGGCAACATGACATTCTACAATTAAGGGAGAATAGCATGAAAACTTTGCTAACTGAATTGTGACTATAAAAATCGAAGCTGTTTGTTTGAAATGTCCTTCATCTGTGATGAACCAATCAAGAGAAAATGCTTTTCAAGGTTACATGTATATACTTAATGGTACCATGCGTGAGTTCATGGGAACAAGAGTAGAAAAAACAACCACTAATTCAGTGATGCTAGTTGTTCTTCACCTGCAGCGAAGATTTTTACTCAAACAACTTTATTTATCCAGAAAGGTTGTTACAATCTACCCACAGCACAAACACAAACTCAATGACAGCAGCAAACAACAGCATGTCAGACAAAAAATTTTAATGTCATTCATACCATTTTAGCTAGTGAATCTGAGCTTTGCACCCCATTAATCTGTGCTGCTGCTTAATCTGGTAGGAATGTGTGCAACAGTGTCAGAAATCTGCCCTCCAGCCACAAGTGACCCAGTGGTGTCATTACGAGAGCAGATCCATGCACACAGGCACACACATTTTTGTCCAGTGGTCAGGGCGTAAAAAGACTTTCTCTGGCGCTTCCTCCTTCACTGAAACATCTAAAAGTCCATGACTATGCAAATATTTGTTGTTGTTTTTTTATTGTTATTTTAAGAAATGGATTATGAAATCTCCTATTGAGTGTTCAGTCAATTCTCACATAACTTTCATAGAACCTCCAAACTACTTTCAATGTCAAATTCATTCCAATTACACATCTTAAATTCTGATTTACAGAGAAATTGAAGGAAATTGCAAAGAAATAGAAAAAAACCTGAAGCAGATGAATGTAAAATAGCCCTCAGGTGTCTAAACATAATTTACTCTAAAAGTGAGCAAAAAATCCCAGCAGGACTCGACACTAAGGTTTGTCTGCTTGTCAGGGGCAAGTTGATTTTTTTCTTTAGCAAATGAATGAAAAATTTACTTGCTCACTAGATACATTAAAAGTCATTAAAAAATATTATGACTTCACATTTTTTGCCACTCGTTACATGGCAACTTAATTAAATAGATACATTCAGAATATAGGTTTGAAAGAGGTGTTACTATTCTTTTTTTCTGAATCAATTATCAATTACAAAACACATAAATACAAACATATGTGTGTTTGTGTGTATGTGTGTGTGAGTGTGTATGTGTGTAGTGTTTTTTATCCTAACACTTACACATAAAGCAAATTACTTTTCATGTGGAAATTGGCAAGTTGATTGCTACTATACTAATGGTTGATTCTACCCCACATGCAACGCTGTGTGTGCTCATACTATATTTTCTCTGCTCTGGAGCAACAAATAGCTGTTGACTTTTCATTGCTATCCTCACATCCAAAATATGCTTTAAAAAACTTGCTAATGTGGACCCTGACCCAGCTTCACTGAATTTCTTGAAATCGTCACAAATTATGATCTATGGGATTTGTGTTCATGGGCATGAATTTTCCAATCATGGTGTAACAAACGATTTAACTTTCAAATGAAAAATCCATGTCCAGGGTAACAAATCTGAATGACAAAAATAACAAAATGACATTAGTAGAAGAGCAATGAATGAACAGCAGGACAACACACAGCTGTATTATGTCAGGGATGTTAAAGGCTGGAACTGATCTCCCACTAGTTAGCAAAACCTTCACTTACACATGACAGTTACCTAGTAATATTAGAAAGGTCTATATTCAAACCTGACTATATCCATTGACACGACCATCTTATTACAAGTTTAAGTTTCATGTCTAATGTTATCTATGTTTTGGTTAAAGCCATGCAAAGGGGCTAATCAACAGAGTTTACCCACCAACGTACCGCTAAAAAGTGGTCTGCTACATAAATATGACAGCTAGCTAAACTGGAAAGATAATAAGCCTAGCATAAAGTACCACAAAGTGCTCAACGACCTAGATACAATACGTTACCATCACAACACTGTGGGCATACAAAATAATTATTTACCTACAATAAACATTTTTTTTATTGTTGTACATGCTTTGATATAAGATGAAGATAAAAGATGTAAATTAAAAAAAATAAAATAAGAACTAGGCTTGAGTATAAAAATCTTAACTCAAAACTCACTGGACTAAATGCAAAGGTGACACTCTAAGACTCTACATGAGCAAGGATCCGCTGGCTGTTGTTTTTATTTTAATTTGGTGAAAAAGGTTCATATTAACTCCCTTCACCACAGAGAAGAGGCACTGCCGCTGCGTTACTGCGTCCCCCTGCGTTATTGGGGTTCACTGAGGTGAGGTAACTGTTAGCAAAGACGGAAGGAGAAGATGGGGCGCTCACCTGCTGGTAGCTTCCTGCGACTCCTGCGTCTCTCTCTGTCTGTTACATACAATCTCATACACTCACACTCACACTTTTGCAAAGACTTTCCCCTCTTCCGTTTCCCCTCTCCGGCTCACGCCGTCCCACCTGAATGAGCTCGGTGTCCGGTCTGCAGCGGCGCAGCGGAGGGCTCGGCTCGGCGGGGGGAGGAGGTGGAGTCCAGCGTGACACCGGCAACTTGCTCACGCTACTTTCCCGTGATACACGAGCAGGTAGGACTCTATAACAGTGCCGGACTCCACCCAGTCAGGCCAAGCCCAGTTACTCAGAAATTCCTCTGAAAGTGTTGAATTTACTGTGGTCTGGAGACTTGGTTTACGCTGGTGAACTTCACCTTGACTCTCACTTTAAGACAAGTATGCGACATAACAAAAGCAAGTTCAGATAAACACCGTTTTTACAGGATTAATTATTTTCAATTTGAAAGATTAAATTTAAGATTAAATAAAACAAAGGTTTACTTAAATTGAAAATCTGTAAGATTAAATGTAATATATGCCTGAACAGACGTGCATGTGTCTTTTCACAGCAGGTGGAGCCTCTGGATTTAACACAGCAGGAAAAGTACTGGTGTTAACAGTAACATTAATGATTGATCTGTTCTGTTTAAGTGTGTCCGGAAACTATGACAGCAAACAAGTAGCCACAATCCTGGAGTTCAAGCAAATATTACTCTTTTTTTCATTTCCATTGGGCCTCTGTGATATCCTCCTGTGACATCTCAAAATGCCTTGAATTTATTCTGTACTACAGGACCTTACAAATGTACGAGACATTAAATTATTGGCCTGTCCCTGCTTTTTCAAGTGTAATAAGGGCCCCTACCATTACACCTTATACCCCAGCAGCACTGAACACTCTGTAGACCTGCATTGTGATATTTTCTTCAGTATACCCAGCATTCAAAAAATGCTTAGATCTCCAATGACAACACAATTAAGTTCCCAGTATGTCAAATTTGATTGACATGTTTCTAGACCTAATTTGAATAGGCTTGGAAAAAAATTAACCTCTACATAATTTCGTATTTGAAAAATATTCTAAATAATCTATTAAGGAGCTTTGTCAGAAATTGCTTAAAATTCAAGGCAGCTGGACTGTTGAGATCTCATATGTGAAATATATTCTATAAATATGTGAACATTCTGTCTGGTGTGTCAGGTGAGAAATTTCTAAAGGTCAAAAAGAAAACACAAGGTCTTGTTGTTCAGATCAGTATATGGAGTGTACTGTGGAAACTTAAGCTCTTAACTATAAAATGTGTTTCAGGCCTTGCGTGTTCCTCCACTCTTGGGTGAAGCCCTAGAGTGGAGGAACTTTTCTTCTTCCCATATCAAAGTGGCAGTACAGAATATACAGGATGCAATACCTCCCCTCTAATAACGTGCAGCTCCACTGAGCATAATGGGGGGAAGATAGTAAAATAGCTCATCACTGACAGAATTGGTCCAATTAGAATTATTAAGCAGTGTTGACAATCGCTATCGCTTAGCTCATTATATGGTGCCGGCCAAGTCAAATAATACAAATACCCAACCAGCTGCCACTCAGTACAAAGACAGTCCCTTGCAAGGGAGGTTAATGTTTGTGTCAGTGCCGAGGTCTGATGTGATCTCTGAGTATTGTGATCAATATAGGAATAGAACATTTCCTCAGCCGGGGGTAGAAAGAGAGACACCAAGTAATGTGTTAACTGTAATTTGGGTCTGTGAGAGAGAGAAATGAGAGGCAGCAGGTTAGTGTTGGAGCTGTAAAGCACATTGTCAGGATACAGTGCAGGTTGTGCAATGTGAAGCCCAGGAATGGCTGGAATCAGTAATTAGGAACAATTCAGTGAGCTTTTTTATCCTGTAATACAAACATGAACGTTAAACAGTATGTTTAAAAATTGCGCTTAAGCTGTTGATTGTAATCATATACAGATAACTATACAGCATATTGCAGATAAGCACTGATGACAATGATACGCAAAGGAGTAAGCAGTGGTTCAGTGACAGACATTAATGAGCGGTGACATGGCATGGTTGTCTAAATTTTGGTCCACTCTCTGTTTTCTCACTGGGGTGAGCTGTGACATAAACCACAGCTGTAATTTTTTCACAGCTACACTCTTGGACAGTAAAACACCTGGAGGAGGTGGTGTTTTGCCTGATTGCTACACACTCAGAAAGCGAAAATGAACAGTTGAAAGCCACAGCTACCCTCTTCTTTTCATTCTACACGTGCTTTTGTGTAATTTGCTGTGTGTGTATGGATAGACTCTGTGCATGCATGGACATGTTCTTTTTTAAAGGCCCAGTTTTACTGTAAACCAAACATTAGTTTTGACTCACTTCAGTTCTGTTTGACAAGGTGCCAGCTGGCAGAAATCTGATGGCAATGTATCAATATCATTAGCAGTAACAAATTCTCAATATATGCTATGAATGTGTGTTTGATAAAGACTGTGAATAATAATGATAAATTAAAAATATAAATGAACAATGATGGATCTTGTCTGTTTATCCAGTTGCATGGATGCAAATGTTTAAAAAAAACAGATGGGCTAAACAGTAAAAAATAAATTAATAAATAAACAAAAACTTACATTCCTATTTAAAATCAAAATTTACTGGAGTTTTTGTTTGTCTGTTTGTTTGTTTTTTAGAGATGACTGAAACACACAAATACAGATTCCTTAACTCTAAATGCCCACCACACAATGATCAGTGTCTGCCCTCTAGTGAGAAGAGAGCTCCACCCAAAGATTCCCCGTAAAGACTACAGCTGAGTTTCCCAACCACCTAACTGCTGCTTCAGCTAAGCTTTGGTGTTTAAAATAAAATAAAGAGAAATGCACAAACTAAGTGCACTAAAAAAAAAAAGTTAGCAGTAAACTGTCAGTCTGGTTGTAAGCGTACAGTGTAGGCTACAGTTCTGAAATGTTGAAGCTTAAGACCCTCTAAATTTCATTTGACTGTGACTCTAGGAGCCAAAATGAGCTTTTTGTTTGTTCTAATACTTTCATGTTTATTTGTCATTAGTGAGAGTATGTGTGTGAATGTGTTGAGTGATCCAGTATGGCCATAGGTGGGTCTAACCCCATCTGGTGGACACCTGTTAGTATCCCGAAAAGTGTTCCATGAGAGATGACAGGTATGTAAATTATCAGAGAGGAATTTTGTTTGTAATGACTGGATTATTATTATTGTTAGATCAATAATTGGTTATCGGAAATCTCTAAAACTGTCTCATATGAGGCCATGCTGCCCAGGTAGACTAATAGAAACAATAATCAACTAATGTTGGTTCATTTCTGGAGGTTTAATAAACTGCCTTAAAAAACCTAACTTTTTTTTTTTAGGTGGCTTTCTTCTCTTTAGATTATGAATATTACTGTATCCTCTCTCCCTTCTTTTATCCTCTCTATTAATCTTGCCAGTGATGAAATGTTGTATGTTATATGCTTCATGAACCAAACTTTAAAAAAATCAATTAAAATATGTAATTATTAAAAAGGTTTTGACTAACAGAAATTAACGGGGGCCAGCCCGAGTTCAGCCGCCCAGGTTGGAGGTTTGGGTGTGTTTCCACCCTTTAAATGGTAATCCACAGATTAGCACAACAATCCTGTTACAGATCACACTAGCATGAACAGTTTAAAAATGCACACATTAAAATAAGAAAAAACAGGAATAATCTCTTTTTTTATTCTTTTTGCTTTTAATTTGTACCTGACTGTTTGTCTGACATTTGGATCTGTAAGGACATATCACATGAGACAATTTATCAGACATTCTAACACCTGCAAACGGACTTTGATGTGTTGCCTTTTGATGCTACACTGTATGATCACTCTGCTCAATATTTTTAACACACATCAGAACAATGTGGTTTTTTTTGATGGTCAGACAGCTAATCTCACTGTAACTACTAAGTAGAAACAAACATACATGTTCTGCTTTTAAGAGCCAGAGAGGCTGAATAAATTTGATCTAATTATAGCACTGACAGAAGCATACCATTACTTAATTATTGTAATAAAATGTTAATAATGTAAAGCTACACAAACCTTTTTAAAACAAGTGAAACATAATGAGCCTTGATTGTCTAATTATGTCAATAAAGGAAACTTGTCCTCTAGAAAATTCATAACAAGGACTCTACTAATGTGTAGGTGTGTAAAAAAAGAGCTGAGGATATTTTAGGAAGTGAAGCTTTTTTTATTTTTGGATATATATAAAATTAAAAGAAAAGACTTTTCAAGACATTTCCATACAAAAAAAATCTATAAAAATGGGGGTTAAGGAATACAGATCTTATATTTACTACCTATACAATAAAGAGCACTGTCATAACCTACATGACCTACAAGTTGTTTGATCAGATGTTAGATTTACTTAAATCCTTTGAAAGACAATGCACAATAATAACCAGTGTAACAAAATCAACAGCAGTTAGAAGTCAAACTAGAGTTACCAAAGCATAAGGAAGAGAAACCTTCCTCTACCATCACCAGGTAAGATGGATGGTTCTGCTCTCTTCATTTTTCTGCAGCTGACATCAACAAACCAAAATTAGTCAAACCAAAACTAAAACTTAGTGATGTGATTTTCTGTGCACACTCACATTGTTGCTTTAGGTTTATAGAGATGGGTCTGTGCAGGAGTTTCATCAGGTTACAGTGTTTTTTCAGTTGTGAAACATACATACATCACATGCATTACATACATACAGTATGTGACATCAAATGTTGTTGGTTCCCATGTCTCAGTTTCAAATCCAAGCCAGGTCACATTTTAGTTACTTAAACCTTATAAAAGATGAATATATGATATAGAGTATACTAAATAAGAATTAAAAACGAAAAGCAAGCGGAAAATAAAAAATCAACGTTCCACTCATGAAGATTTCCACGCCTCTGTCTCCATATTACCAACAGTTTACCTGTTGTGTGCCATCAAGTGGATCCACCAGTTGGTCTGCACCTTCCAGCCTTGAGTCTCGCACTCACTGATTTGCTGGAGGAAATGCTCCTTGGCCTCTGCCTCACTGCGGTCCTCCTGGAGCGCCTCTCGCAGGTAGCGCATGTCCTCTGCAGCACTAAGCTCTGGAATACCAGTCAGCAGCATGATGGAGAAAAGAGTGACCAGCAGACGAGAGTGTGAGCGCAGGGAGAGGTATGCTTGTGTGCAAGTGTCCTAATAGGGACAGAAAAGAGGACAAAGGTCAGAATATATGGAAATAAGAATAATGATAAAACATAACAGAATATAGGAAATAAAATTACAAAGTTGAAAGACATTTTGCATACAATGAGATGATAACAAAAAGCAGTAAAAGGTCCCCAGCAGCTTTTCCTTCAGATTATTTTTTCTCCAGACTCAGGACACTGCTGTTCCTTTTTGACACAATCCATAGTGTTGCTGATCCAGGAGAGATCACCTGATAAGTGCGTTCCCACAATTTGAAGTTGTGAACTCTTTCCTCACTGTCTCCAGTTATGAATATGGGAAAGGAGTCTGTACTGCTCTTCCTGTAATCAATAATGAGTCCTTTATCTTTTTTTGTGACCTGACACACCAGATGGAATGCTTACATATCCAAAGGATATAGTCTACATGTCCACTAGGAATTCAGTTAGAGCTTTCCATGATGGACCTGCCAGATTTAGACTTAAAATCTC